>CM035134.1:142135537-142586840 GCA_020205605.1 Panax ginseng | reverse complement strand
ACATACTAGCCAAGGATTTACTCGTCTCTCCCCTCCTAGTTCTATTCTCCGATCTCCGCCGGAGATCATATCCTAAGCTCGATAATAATTGTGGCGCCCTAAAATAGGTATACATCACCCATTATGAGTTGCCAAATACATGGTACAGAAATAACTCCAACTTTATTATTACAACATATAAACTGTGAGTTTAAATACAGATATTGTCATCTAGACAATATCCACACCCAAATAAATCCTCATCACAATTATTGATACATTATTTTACAAAAATGGTGAGGACTACTAAACAACCCTATCTAGAAACATCATTCCATCCCCCAACTCGTACTCGCTATATTCTCGCCTCCTGAGAAGAAAAATGGAACAACAAGGAAAAGGGGTGAGCTTAACTAGCCCAGTAAAGAATATTATGACAAAGATAATATAGAACAAATTATCGTTAGTCCTCAATAGGAAAAAAGCGATAGAATACAATGACAACAAATTTCAAATCAATATTCAGTAGCGGAAAATAATAATTCATAGAATAGTTACGTAGAGGATGAAATCTACTAATATCTATGAAATTAACAGTTCATCATCATTATTTTATCCCTATAACATCAATCAATATTCATCTTGAATCAAATATTCATCTTTGCACTACTCTGTGCCAAAGATATTCATCGATTGGTCATGTTCACCTCAACACTGTTCATCTTTGCACTACTGTGCCAAAGATATTCATAAGAAAATCAACCATCTTTGCATTACCGATCAAAGATATTCAATAACATCATCATTTAGGCGAGGATGATGAAAATAATTTTTTAAAAAACGAATCCAGTGAAACAAAAGACAAGGATTAAGGATTAAGGATTCGTACTTTGTTTTATCCATGTCCAAAAATACCTCATAAATAATCATAGTGGAGTAAAATTCAAGAATGATCAAAACATGAATACAATCAAAGCTAGTATCCACAATAGATATTTTGGACAAAATGAAAATTTAACTTTTACGTGAATAGTGCAGATTAAGTGAATAGTGCCGGTATCGTGAATAAAGGTCGTATCGTGAATAGTAATCCCGAAATCAAAAGTTCCAAATTTGATAAAAACTTCAGATCAATATTTCGGCATAATGATATTGAAGAAAATAATATCATTCATGAAAAAAAAAATAACATCCCTTACCTCGTAAAAACAGTACTCCTAGTTGAAACACCGGATATTGACTATGACTTGAACTTGCACCGTATAACAATACTCAAAGTATACTCAAAATACTCACAAGAATACGCTCGATAATATAGAGAGAGAAAACTTCAGTTTCTGCTGTGATTTTCAATTCTAACCTAAGCATCCTATTTATAGGAAAATGCTTAGAACACCAAAGCAGAAAATTTAATATAATATTAATATATAATATCAAATATCCTACGCCCACTTTCTAGACCTGTATTCAAACATTTCTAACACATGCTAGGGCTGCCACAAGAAAAATAAAACGTTTTTTATACTTTAAATATTTTAAACTTCCAAAAAATCAATTATTTTGAACTTGAACTTCAATAATTCACAATAAATATGTTGTTTTATCGTAGAAAATTGAATCTCGCGTGTTTTTATAGGAAATTCAATTCTATACAACTTTGCGAAGAAAATATTTCCAAATTCCAAAGTAAATTAACAAAATCCATAAACGGGTGATTTTAGAGGTTATAATCAAATTTCAAATCAATAAATGGGGTCCATGAGCATGTTTAACATGTTTTAAATATTTATTGCAACAAAAATACTCTTTCTCCCCATATACTCATATATCCCACATTTATTGTAAAAATATCACCATTATTATATTATTAAAATATAATAATATATTGAAATAAATTATTTTATCAAAAAAAGATAAAATATTAATTTTCCACAATTGTCACATTTAAAATTTTCTCCATCTATATCCACATAAAATCAATATTTTTCTCATCATATAAATCAATAATTAATTATTCACAAATAATATTACGAATCACAATCATCGACAACCAGTACATTTCCGAGGAAGAGGGGCCTTAGGTAAAGATTTCTCCTTATTGGTGCGTGATTAAATAACCTCTCCTTAGATGAGAACTTTCTAGACATTGCCAATAATGTTATCTAATAATATTATTAGGATAATATGAATTATTGCTCGATAATAGAAAATCTTGTGTAGTGACAATTATTGAAATAACGATAATATAAAATATCAATGCAGCAATTATTGAATCAATAAAATAAAATATTGAAGCGTTGATTCTTTGTAACAATTATTGAGTAGTGTCTTCTTACGTAAGAATCAATAATTGATGCAATACTAAAGTATGTCTTCAACAACGCCAGACAGCGTATTCTTGTGTTTTAACCACGGGTATTCCAACGGTATTATCAGTAATAACTACGCCGTTATTTATAAATAACTTATACTTGTCGTTTTTCTTTATCCAATCGCTTTTTCGTTATGGGGCCCACGAGAAAATTTTGCTATCGTCATTTAATAATATTCTCAAACAAACAAAAATATTCCACGACCAAACGAATATTCCTCAGCAACAATGAATATTTTATAACCACTTGCTTATTTTACAAAAATTTGAACATTTCACCCATAACCAAAGTATTATATCAAATTAACACCTTATTATCAAGAATAATAATTAGAGGAAATTCGATTTTATTTATAAAAAGTTGGGGTCTTACAACCTCCCCTCCTTATGAAATTTCGTCCTCGAAATTGACGTACGTACCTGGTGTTTCAAAAAGGTGAGGGTACCTCGCTTTCATTTCCGTTTCCAACTCCCAGGTCATTTCTTCTATAACACGGTTCCTCCACAAAACCTTAACTTGTGGTATGACCTTTACGCGTAGGACATGCTCTTTCCTATCCAAGATCTTGACATCCTCGTACTTAAGTCTTCGGCTATCTCGTCTGGTTCTAACTCAATAATGTGGTTCAGGTTGTCCACATATTTACGTAACATCGGTTCGTGAAAAAAAATGTTATAAACACGCGACATACTTGGTAGTAAAGCGAGTCTATAGGCCACAGTTTCTACTCGATCGAGGATTTTAAATGGAATAATAAATCAAAGGTTTGAGCTTTCCTCACATCGTCGATTCTCGCTTTTGGAAACTAACTTCTTGCACCTCCTTCTTTATATGCATCAGCTTCGGTGTGTAGCTTGAGTGGTTTTAACTTTATCGATTAAAGTCGATTCTACTTGTATATCATCACGTGAGTCCCTAGAGTCTTTAACTCTATCTTCATCATTTGTAAGTTATACGAAATGAGTCTTTGTGTTATCAACATCGCACTTGTAGAACGCATATACGATCTTCTACTCAACCCGTCATTTACCACGTTCGCTTCTTCCACGATAATATTAAATGGTACGATCATAATCTTCAATGACTCGAGCCAACGTCTTTTGGCGCATGATACGTTCATTTAGTTAAAGAAATATCTCGAGGTTTTAGGAAATAGGTTTTGTCTTAGAATCAATACAAAATTCGATTTCTCGCTCTAGGGTAGGCTAGGAAGTCATCAGGATTACGTCAAAAAATTTATTAACGATAGAAATATCATTTAAAACTGTGACTCTCATCCAAGACTTGGATAACACGTCACATTGATACAACTTTGACTCTCATGGTGCTTCAACCACAGCACCTCACAATGGCACCTATCAGTTTACTACCGCACAAATATGGCGTCCTCTACGAAGAGTCTGGCTTCGGTGCATCCCCATCAACAGGAAGTTACCAGATAGAGGCTCTTGTATCAACTTCTACAGTTGGGTTTTTAACTCCTGAAGTTCAATAGGAGCCATTCGATATGAGATTTTAGAAATGGGTTTTGTACCAGGTTCAAAGTCGATACAAAATTTAATATTACACTCTAGGAGTAAGCCAAGAAAATCTTCAAGAAATACGTCAGGAAATTTACTAACAACAAAAATATCATTCAAATCTGACGTGTCTTTATTCAAATCCATAACATGGGCTAAGAAAACTTGACATCCGTTTTTCAATAAACGAATGACTTCATGGCTTGATATGAAAATGTTTGACTTCAATGGTTTGGTTGCTTGAATTCGAATAACAGGTTGCTTAGGAATATGAAAACTAACAACCTTACGAAAGCAATCAATTTTGGCATAATGAGTAGTTAACCTTAAAATCACATCAAAAACAAATATCTTTAAAGAAATAAGGTCAACAGGTAATGTGATAGTGCCAACCTGAATCAAGCAAGATTTCTAAACAGTCAATGTAATGAAAATTTCTCCTAATGGAGTTTCCACAGATAGGTCAAAGTCTAATTTTTCTGTAGTCAAGTTCAAACGTTGAACGCAAGCAAGAGAGATAAAAGAATGGGTAGAACCAGTATCTAACACGGTATAGACTTTGCAAGAATTTATATTTAACTAATCTGTAATACCTTCGTTCGGGTTCCTCGCATTCTGACCAGTCACAACAAACGCCCTTCCAGGAACCGCTGATTTTGACTTATCCGGGATAGCCCTTGGAGTCACTATTCCCGTGGAACTAGGTTTTTCTACGGAACAATCCCTAGCTATGTGGCCTTCCTTTCCACAGTTGTAACATACACTGGATTGTTGTGGACAGTTTGGGCTGATATGTCCTTCCTTCCCGCATTTGTAACATCTAACTGGCGGTCGTTTCTCCCCCTAGAATTTGTTGTTGGTCTTTGGTCTTTGGTCTTGATGTCTTCCGTCATTGTTGAATCTTCTCTTTCTGAAATTTCCACTTGAGTCACCTCTCCTATTATCATGGCCACGATTACCACCCGAGTGGTTACCGCCTTTGTCCGTATTCTTTCCTCCCCGCTGGTTATCATCGTTCTGATGACTGCTGTCACCGATATGACCCTGATTGTGGTCCCTCGGTTGAACATACTAGTTATCACGTTCTAATAATTGAGCCCTGTTTACAACATCTAAATATAAAGAAAATTTATGAGAGATAAGATATTGTCGAATCTCGGGTTTTAGACCCCTCAGAAACATACGCGTCATTCGTTGCTCATTTTCCACCAAATGAGGTGCAAACCTGGACAACTCCGCAAACTTTGCTTCATACTGGGACACCGTCATGTTGTTCTGCTCCAATCTAATAAACTCTACCTCTTTCATATGACGAATACTTTCAGGAAAATACTTGTCATTGAAAAGTTTCTGAAATATTTCCCAAGACATGTTGGGTGCATCTGGCTAGGTACGCTTCACAGATTCCCACCAGTAATCCGCTTCACCACGAAACACAAAGGTGGTGAATGGAACCTTCTGTTCCTCCGTGCATCCCAAGACATTAAATATCTTGGTAATTTGTTTGACCCACGTTTCTGCCTTGATCGGATCCGACATTCCATGAAAATCTGGTGGTCCCAACTCCTTGAACCTGCTTGCATGATGATGCATCAGCGTTCTTTATAATTTCCACCAGTATTATGGAATGGAGCGCCCGCTCGTTGTTGCATGAATTGCTCCTTAAACTGCTTAGCGGTGACCGTCCGAGAGTTATCAATGTTTCTACCAGCATTTTGGACAGGAGCTGCCTTCGCCTGTTGTTGCATGAATTGCATAAAGCCTCTGACCATCTCATCATTCACCATTTCATCGGTGTTATTATTTTCATGAGGATTATTGTCCTCTGGTTGAATATTATCCTGATTATTGATCTGTGGAGACTCAACGGTCTCCTGTGCTCCATTGCTTATCTCAAAATTTTCAGATGCCATTTTTAAATACTGCCATAAAACAAGGGTTAATTAAACAAATTAACATATCACATAATATCCCTATATTATGACCTGACCAATAAATAAGCTTAAGTAGGACATACTAGCCAAGGATTTACTCGTCTCTCCCCTCCTAGTTCTATTCTCCGATCTCCGCCAGAGATCATATCCCTAAGCTCTGATACCAACTGTGACGCCCCCAAAATAGGTATACATCACCCATTCTGAGTTGCCAAATACATGGTACAGAAATAACTCCAACTTTATTATTACAACATATAAACTGTGAGTTTAAATACAGATATTGTCATCTAGACAATATCCACACCCAAATAAATCCTCATCACAATTATTGATACATTATTTTACAAAAATGGTGAGGACTACTAAACAACCCTATCTAGAAACATCATTCCATCCCCCAACTCGTACTCGCTATATTCTCGCCTCCTGAGAAGAAAAATGGAACAACAAGGAAAAGGGGTGAGCTTAACTAGCCCAGTAAAGAATATTATGACAAAGATAATATAGAACAAATTATCGTTAGTCCTCAATAGGGAAAAAACTGATAGAATACAATAGACAACAAATTTCAAATCAATATTCGTAGCGGAAAATAATAATTCATAGAATAGTTACGTAGAGGATGAAATCTACTAATATCTATGAAATTAACAGTTCATCATCATTATTTTATCCCTATAACATCAATCAATATTCATCTTGAATCAAATATTCATCTTTGCACTACAGGCCAAAGATATTCATCAGTTGGTCATGTTCACCTCAACACCTGTTCATCTTTGCACTACAGGCCAAAGATATTCATAAGAAAATCAACCATCTTTGCATTACCGATCAAAGATATTCAATAACATCATCATTTAGAACTGAGGATGATGAAAAATAATTTTTTTAAAGAAACGAATCCAGTGAAACAAAAGACAAGGATTAAGGATTAAGGATTCGTACTTTGTTTTATCCATGTCCAAAAATACCTCATAAATAATCATAGTGGAGTAAAATTCAAGAATGATCAAAACATGAATACAATCAAAGCTAGTATCCACAATAGATATTTTGGACAAAAATGAAAATTTAACTTTTCTGTGAATAGTCTGTCAGTATTAAGTGAATAAAGTGCAGATACGTGAATAATTAATAGATATCGTGAATAGTAATCCCGAAATCAAAAGTTCCAAATTTGATAAAAACTTCAGATCAATATTTCGGCATAATGATATTGAAGAAAATAATATCATTCATGAAAAAAAAATAACATCCCTTACCTCAGAAAACAAGACTCTAGTTGAAACAATTAGGATATCGACTATGACTTGAACTTGCACCGTATAACAATACTCAAAGTATACTCAAAATACTCACAAGAATATTTCGATAATATAGAGAGAAAACTTGATTCATTGTGATTTTCAATTTAACTAAGCATCCTATTTATAGGAAAATGCTTTAGAACACCAAAGCAGAAAATTTAATATAATATTAATATATAATATCAAATATCCTACGCCCACTTTCTAGACCTGTATTCAAACATTTCTAACACATGCTAGGGCTGCCACAAGAAAAATAAAACGTTTTTTATACTTTAAATATTTTAAACTTCCAAAAATCAATTATTTCGGAGCTTCAGAACTTCAATAATTCACAATAAATAGCTGTTTTATCAGAAAATTCGAATCTCGCGTGTTTTTATAGGAAATTCAATTCTATACAACTTTGCAGAAGAAAATATTTCCAAATTCCAAACAGAAATTAACCGAAATCCATAAACGGGTGATTTTAGAGGTTATAATCAAATTTCAGTCAATAAATGGGGTCCACCGACATGTTTAACATGTTTTAAATATTTATTGCAACAAAAATACTCTTTCTCCCCATATACTCATATATCCCACATTTATTGTAAAAATATCACCATTATTATATTATTAAAATATAATAATATATTGAAATAAATTATTTTATCAAAAAAAGATAAAATATTAATTTTCCACAATTGTCACATTAAAAATTTTCTCCATCTATATCCACATAAAATCAATATTTTTCTCATCATATAAATCAATAATTAATTATTCACAAATAATATTACAGTAATCACAATCTCGACAACCAGTGTTCCTGAGAGAGAGGGCCTTAGGGTAAAGATTTCTCCTTATTGGTGCGCAATTAAATAACCTCTCCTTGAATGTAACTTTCTAGACATTGCCAATAATGTTATCTAATAATATTATTAGGATAATATGAATTATTGTCTCAGATAATGGAAAAATCTTGTGTAGTGACAATTATTGAAATAACGATAATATAAAATATCAATGCGTGAATTATTGAATCAATAAAATAAAATATGAGCGGTGATTCTCGTAATAATTATTGAGTAGTGTCTTCACGTAAGAATCAATAATTGATGCAATATCTAGTGTCTTCTTGTGGCAACAACGCCAGACATCGTGTTTTAACCAAGGGTATTCCAACAAGATTAATCTCAGAATAACCACGCCTAGTTATTTATAAATAACTTATACTTGTCGTTTTCTTTATCCAATCTTTTTCGTTATGGGGCCCACGGAAAGGTATCGTGGCCGTGCATACGAATATTCTCTCCGACAAAGAAAAATATTCCACGACCAAACGAATATTCCTCAAAGAACAATGAATATTTTATAACCACTTGCTTATTTTACAAAAATTTGAACATTTCACCCATAACCAAAGTATTATATCAAATTAACACCTTATTATCAAGAATAATAATTAGAGGAAATTGATTTTATTTATAAAAGATGGGGTCTTACACTTACCAGTAAAATAATACTTGATATAAGAGTGGTGAAGAAGTAAAACTTTTCTTCTATCTCTATAGTCTCTCTCTATAGTTTCTCTCTCAGAGTTCGGTGAATTCGTAAGAAAATAATGAAGGAATGAGCTTTATTTATAGGAAAATGGAATGCATAAGAATTAATCCATGAACGGTCCAGATTGATTTACTTTAATCTGACGGTCCATATTTAAAGCAAAATCTTTTAAATAAAATATAATATATTCTATTTATAATCTAATAAAACAAATAACTTTATAAAAGATTTTAATATGCAAAACACTACGCAGTACTATGCAAATACTATGCATAATAAAATATAATATATTCTAATTATTATCAAATAAAACGAATAACTTTATAAAAGTATTACATTTTATATAAAAAGATTTTACTATTAGCTTTAATAAAACGAATAACTTTATAAAATTATTCATTTTATATAAAAGATATTTTCGTTTTATTACGTTAATAATACTGAATAAAACAAAACTTATAAATCAACAATAATTGAATCAAATAACGTGAGATACTATACGCAAAGAACTCATCGTAGCAATAATTGAACAAAACCGAGTGACTTCTCACGTAAACATCAATAATCAATACAGTGCTACTATGCAACTAATGCAGCAGACATCGCATTTCTTTTACTACCGAGTAGTTCAACAGTTTTTAAAGGTAAAACTTCCACAAGTTATTTTTATAAAAATATTTTGTCGTTTTCTCAATCCGATAATAATTCCATGGGGTCCACCAATGATTGTGTGAAATAAATGCACGGATATTCTCCGACAAAAAGAATATTCCCCGAATAATTGAATATTATATAACAACTTGCATACTTTGCAAAATTTATAAATATTACCCACAACTATAACATTATATCAAATCCACACCATAATATAAAAAAAATTATTTCGAGAAAATTAAATCTTTATTCATAAAATCTGGGGTTTCACAATCTCCCCTCCTTACGGAATTTCGCCCTCGAAATTTACGACGATACCGGTATCTTAGAAACGGTGAGGATACCTTGACTTCATCTCAGATTCTAACTCTTGATGTATAACCTTTGAGTGTTGAATAAGATTCTTCTTATCTAAGATTTTAACACGTATCTCCTCAAACGTTAAATCATCCGCTATCTCGTCCGGTTCTAAATTAATAATGTGGTTTGGGTCGTCCACATATTTACGTAACATCGATACGTTAAAAACGTTATGAACACGCGACATTTTTGGCGGTAAAACGAGTCTATAAGCCACAGTTCCTACTCGATCGAGGATTTCAAATGGGCCAATTAAATCGAGGGTTGAGATTTCCTCTCTTCGTCGATTCTTGCTTCTAGATTAATGCCCTCTTGAACCTTCTTCATTCATATGCTCTGAGTATGTAGCTTGGGCGGCTTTAACTTTATCGATTAAAGTCGATTCTACTCGTATATTCGTTATCTTCATGTGGGTCCCTCGAGTCTTTAACTCTATCTTCATCATCTGTAAGTTATACGAAATGAGTCTTTGTGTTAACAACATCGCACTCGTAAACGCATACGATCTTCTACTCAACACGTCAGCTACCACGTTCGCTCTTCTACGATGATATTGAATGGTACTATCGTAATCTTCAACAGCTCGAGCCAACTTCTTTGGCGCATTATAAGTCCGTTTTAAGTAAAGAAATATTTGAGGGTTTAAGAAATGGGTTTTTGTACTGGGGTCAATACAAAATTCGATTTCACGCTCTAGGGTAGGCTAAGAATCTTCAGGAATACGTCGAGAAATTTATTAACAATAGAAATATCCTTCAAAACTGTGACCCTCATCCAAGACTTGGATAACACGTCACATTGATACCTATCAACTTGCCATCGTCATTCATGACGTCGCCTACGGAAAGTCTGGCTTCGGTGCATTCCACACAAGGAAGTCAACAACGAAAGGATCGGGGCTCTTTACTTATGGCTTGATATGATAATGATTGACTTTAGTGGTTTGATTACTTTGAATTCGCATAGTAGGTTGGTTAGGAATATGAAAGCTAACCACTTTAAGAAAATCATGATGAGTAGTAAACCAATCGTTTTCAAAAATCACATCAAAGGCAAGTATTTTCAAAGAGATACGATTGACAGGTAACGTGAAAATGTTGATTTGAACAAGATTTATAAATAGTAGAGGTAACGAAGGTTTCTCCCAACTGAGTTTAAACAAATATATCAAAGTCTAACTTCTCCGGAGTTACCTTCAAACATTGAACACAACTAGGTGGAAAAAAAGAGTGAGTAGAACCCAGATTCAACAACGGTATAGACTTCGCAAGAGTTTATGACTAACATACCCGTGATAATTTTATTCGGGTTCCTCGTCACGAAAAAAAAAACTCTCTCTTAAACTACGGGCTTTGGCTTGTCATCAGGACATCCTTTGGCATCACTATCCCAAATTTGGACTTGACTTCACCATACGACAAAATCGAGCTAGGTGACCTTCTCTTCCACAATTAAAACACGCTTTGGATTCTTGCAGTCACAGTTTGGACGGATGTGTCCTCTCCGTCAAGATTTTGAAACATCGACCGGTGGTCGTTCTTCTTCCTTTGAAACGGGTGCTGGTGCCGACGTCTTCACGTCATTGTTGAACTTTCTCTTCTTGAAATGTCCATTTCTATTATCTTGGTCATGATTACCACCGAAGTGGTTACCATTCTTGGCATGATAATTTCCATGATGGTTATCATTGTTAGATGATATTTGCCACCCGACGCGATTATTATCGTGTTGTTGGTCATTGCCTTTTGGTTGTGCTGACTCATTATCGCGCTCCAATAACTGAGCCCTATTAACAACATCTGAATACAAACACAGTTTATGAGAGATAAGATATTGACGTATCTCAGGTTTCAAACCTCTTAAAAACATTCGTGTCATTCTCTCCTCATTATCAACCAAATGGGACGCGAATCGGGACAACTCAGCAAACTTGGCTTCGTACTGCGACACGGTCATGTTGTTTTGCTCCAGTTTAATGAACTCTACCTCTTTCATGTGACGAATGCTTTCAAGAAAGTACTTCTCATTGAACAACTCTTGGAACTTCTCCCAAGAAATCTTGAGTGCATCAGTCTGGGTACGTTTTACAGATTCCCACCAATGATCTGCTTCTTCACGCAACATAAAGGTGGCGAATGGAACCTTTTCCTCCTCTGAGCATTCCAAGACATCAAATATCTTGGTAATCTGCTTTATCCACGTCTCTGCCTTAAGTGGCTCTGGCTTTCCCACAAACTCCAGTGGTTCCAGCTCCTTGAATTGCTTAGCGGTGACCAACCGTGGGTTGCCATTATTTCCACCTGCATTATGGACAAGAGCTGCCTTCGCCCGTTGTTGCATGAATTGCTCCTTGAACTGCTTAGCGGTAACCGTTCGAGAGTTATCAGTGTTTCTACCGCATTTTGGATGGGGCGCCTTCACGCTTTGTTGTTGCATGAATTGCATAAAGACTCTGACCATCTCTTCATTCACCATTTCATCGGTGTTATTGTTTTCATGAGGATTATTGTCCTCTGGTTGCACATTACCCTGAGCATTGATCGTTGGTGACTCAATGGTCTCATGTGCTTCATTGATTATCGCAACATTCTCGGATGCCATTTTCAAATACTGCCACAAAACAATGGTTAAATAACATATCACATATTATCCCTATACTCTGACCGACCAAATAAATACCACATAAACTTAGGTAGGTCATACTAGCAAAGGAATTCCCCGTCTCTCCCCTCCTAGTTCTTGTCTCACACCTTAGCCAGGGATCATATCCCTAAGCTTTGATACCAACTGTGACGCCCCCAAAATTAGGTATACATCACCCATCTTGGGTCGTCACTTACATGGTACAAAATACAAATACAAACTTAATTATACAACAGTCGTGTAAAATACGACAAAACATAAACTAAGAGTTTTAATAGGAATATTGTCATCTAGACAGTATTCAATCACAATGGAGTCCTCATTTCATTTATTATCACATTATTTCACAAAATAGTGAGGACTACTAATACACCATCTAGGACCATCACTCTGTTCCCCGACTAGTCCCTGCTTTACGTTCTCATTTTTCACGAAGAAACGGTGAAAGAAAGGGTGAGCTCAACTAGCCCAAAGAAGAAATATTATGACTAAGATAATGCGAGAATAAATTATCATTAGTCTTCAACAATGTTAAACCGATAAAATACAATAGACATCAAGTTTAAGCTGCAATGAACAAGTAATCCATTAAAAAAGTCAAGTAGAGAATAAAATCTACTATCTTTTATGATTTAAAAAGTTTTTCATCACTTTTATCGCTGAGACTCAGCTCAATAAATAATCCACATCATTAAATCATCCCTGCACTATAGGCCAATGATATAAATCTTTAGTATCACGACCACGAATTATCCATGCACTACGGGCCAAAGATAATCGTGTTTTCATCAACGGTCCTGATCATGCCATAAAATAATTCATCTTTGCACTCTTGGCCGAAGAGAATCCATAGCCATAATCATACCAAAAACTGTCCATCAATGCACTACAGGCCAATGAGGACTTTTCCACATCATTTGTAACATTACGGTCATTATTATACCGAATAATCCCTGGTCATAATCATACCAAGTCCATCTATGCACTACAGGCCACATATGACTTTCAACAAAATAATAACATGAGGATGATGACAATGATATAAGAATTCAATAAAACAACTTCAAGAATTAAATTGTCCAGGAACCAATAACGTCCAAATTGTCAACAAGATATTATTTTGTGGTCTAGAATTCAAGAATTCTCAGAAGAATATTTTCATGAAAAGATATTGGATGAAGCGCAAATATCAAGGATATTCCACTAATTTCATGGAGTATAGAAGTCAAAATTTTAACCAACTGAGAATAATAAGAAATTGAATAACAACGAAGTCACCATGCATGCGGATTGCATGATGTATGAGTTATTCCAACAGAATAATAATAACGGAACCGGTCGGTGAAAATCACAAGCGGGATGTTCCCAATGAATAATAAAGAAAAGAATAACAACGAAATCACTATGCATGCGATTGTACCAGCATGATAAAGTTATTCCAAATGTAATAATAAATACTGTAATAATAAAGACGTAACTTCAGTCCCACAGATATAGATGACGGGATATTCCAAGCAGAATGAATAAATAATTAAAAGCGGAACCAGTCCGACGATATAGACTGACAGGATGTTCCAATGTAGAATAAGCGAATAATTAAAAGCGGAACCAGTCCCACAGATAATAGCATGTACAGGATGTTCCAGCGGAATAGTAAAGATGTAATAATAGAAGAATGTCACCAAGTATAGGTTTGCTTGCAGTATCAAAAAGTTATTCCAATGAGAATAAGAAGGAATGGAATAATGAAGTTCTTTTCATGAATACAAAAGAATAATATCCCTTACCAGTAAAATAATACTTGATATAAGAGTGGTGAAGAAGCAGAAAACTTTTTTATCTCTCTATAGTCTCTCAGTATAGTTTCTCTCTCAGAGTTCAAATTGAATTCTTAAGAAAATAATGAAGGAATGAGCTTCTATTTATAGGAAAATGGAATGCATAAGTAATTAATCCATGAGCGGTCCAGATTGATTTACTTTAATCGACGGTCATATTTAAAGCAAAATCTTTTAAATAAAATATAATATATTCTATTTATAATCTAATAAAACAAATAACTTTATAAAAGATTTTACTATGCAAACACTACGCAGCCTTTATGCAAATACTATGCATAATAAAATATAATATATTCTAATTATTATCAAATAAAATGAATAACTTTATAAAAGTATTCATTTTATATAAAAAGATTTTACTTATTAGCCTAATAAAACGAATAACTTTATAAAATTATTCTGCATTTTATATAAAAGATGTTTCGCTTTTATTACGTTAATAATACTGAATAAAACAAAACTTATAAATCAACAATAATTGAATCAAATAATGTGAGATACTTGCAAAGAACTCATCGTAGCAATAATTGAACAAAACCTGAGTGACTTCTCACGTAAACATCAATAATCAATACTGAGTGCTACTACGCAACCACGCCAGACATTATTATTTTTTACTACTAAAGTAGTTCAACAGTTTTAACAGTAAAACTTCCGCCGTTATTTTCATAAAAATATTTTTGTCGTTTTTCAATCCGACAATAATTCCGTTGTAAGGTCCATTAATGATTGTGTCTTGGTCGTCATTTAATATTCTCAAACAAAAAGAATATTCCCCGACCAATCGAATATTATATAACAACTTGCATACTTTGCAAAATTTATAAATATTACCCACAACTATAACATTATATCAAATCCACACCATAATATAAAAAAAATTATTTCGAGAAAATTAAATCTTTATTCATAAAATCTGGGGTTTCACAAATTCTCATTATTACGCTAAATGCATATAGAAATAAGTATTTGAAGGAATAATATGATCCATGTTATGACAAATTTACACAAAACGAAAAATTAAATGTACCTTTGAAGCGTGATATAACTTTTTAGTACAGAAAGCTTTCTTCAATTGATAATCCACATAATTCGTAACAGTTAGGGTTTGGTCTGATAAAAGTTTTTAGGGTTTTGGGCCAACTAATTAATGGTAATGCAATTGAAAAGGGAAGACGTCAGTCTTATAGGCATCACTTCCCTTTGATATTTCCAACTCCAGTCACCTAAATCACTTGGTCAATATAATAAGCTAACTACTAAATCAACTGGGTCGGACTCTATTGACGCCCCATTTGGATATTCAAAATCAACAACATTAAATGCATAAAATAAAGTTAATTGTGATTTTATATTCTTTTAGTAGATAGATAGAATTTAATCAATCGTCACGTACAATTTGTCGATACATGATAGCATAATAAATTAAAAATTTGTCCAAATAAATTATAAAAATGATGTCAATACTTACCATTTTCAATAAAAGCCACCTTAACCATTACTTCAACAATAATTTTATATATTTTTAATGATAATTTATATATTCCACCAAAACATTTTTGGCGGAAATATAAAGTTTATGCTTTTAGAAATGCCTAAAACTATGTTCCTAAGTTTTGGATGAAAAAAAAAAGAATAAAAAATTATTATATTTTTGCAATTAGATTGTTATTTTACTTTTATATCAATTTTATTATTTTTGTAATATAGAGAGTATGAAAGGGATTATAAAATATTTACTTAGCTCATTTAATTTTTCGTTCAAATTTATCTGCTTTTGAATGAAAAATTTAGACAAAAAAACTAACCATGGTATTTGTTTTAATTTTTAATTTTCTCATTCATCAAAAAAATTTATAATAAAAGAATTAGTGAAAAAAATTGATCCAAATATTTTTTTTTGGTCCATTTTAAAACTGGGTAAAAGAGTAGATGATGATAGTCGTGAGCGTATAGGAAACGGTTGCCGTTCTTTAAGGGTGCGATTTTTATGTCAAAATCGTAGTCATATTCTTGCTCTCCCTTGTATGCAAGTGTGAAGGACATTAATGGTATTTTAATGGCGATATTCGAGTCTCCCTCATTCTTCCTAGAGCAGATCCTCTATTCATATTTTTCATATACTCTTGTGTTCCCCCACTTAAATTTTGATACATAACTTTTTATTTAATTTTAGATTTAATTAGTGTTAAGTAAGAGATTAGGGGTCAAAATTTAAGTAAGAGGACAGAAAAAATAAGAACAGAGGATCTGCTCTCCATTCTTCATGCAAGTTGCAAGTTGCAAGAAAAAGACCAAAGACGAATGGAGTGGATATCAAATCTGACAAGTGTGTTTTCTCACAAATGATGTGGATCCGGTTATATCGTTTAACTTAACTTCATTCAGATTAATCAATCTGATCTTTCACATGCACCTCACGATCTAGCGATGTTTCGATATTTATATTGATCAATTGACCAAAATTAATTTCATCCTAATCACCCATTTGCACACGTATCACATATATAAATTTTGTGATATATATATATTTATTTATTTATTTATTTATTTATGTTAGAAATAATAAAACCTGACATCAAACATTTTTGAAAATATTAACAAATTAATACTTGATGACTTAACTTTAAGATGTGATTCTAAATAAACGTACTTGAAATATTCTCTCAATTTCCTCGTCTTCAAGTATTCCTGACTTCACCTCCATTTACTAAATAATCACCACAATTCTTTATATATTCTTAACCTGGTCTACAATTAGAAAAAAAAAAAAGTAAAAGAAAAAGGTAATACAATAAAATAGATAATTGATATTTTTCTTTTACATAAATAGTAAATGAAATTCTTACTCATATCAGTCTTATAAGAGAGATCTTATAAAAAAAAATTAAAACTTTTAATTCTAAAAATATCAATTCTCTAATAATAAATATAAAAGGAAAAAGGTTATTTTCAAATTCATATAAGTCTCGTTATTTATGCTTCCAAAGTTATATTGATTAATTGACCAAAGTTAACTTCTTGCTAACCACTCCTGTAGTTTTGATTCTTTGAATTTAATTTAAGATATTTTTTATTTTTTATTTAATCTTGAAAATTATATATTTAATAATATTTAAAAAAAAGATTAATTACAATATACTATTGAATTTATTAAATTATAGTACTTGTTCTGTTTCAAAATTAAAAAAAATTATTTCAAAATTAAAGATACATTATATTATGATAACTAAGATACATATAGCTCTTTATATATACTCAGATATGAAAATTAGTTACGAGTGTTTTATAATTTTATTTATTTATATTTTTACTTTTAATTAATAATTAAAATATAAATAAATAAAATTATATAAAACAATCGTATTCAATTTTTATGTTTGGTATAATTTTTCAAATAACTAACAATTAATACCCAATTTAATTTGCCTTTTTCTATCCGTGATATTTATACTTTTGAGTTTAAATAGCTAGTTTATAATATTTCAGATGTGTTGCAAATTTGATATCTGTTGGGTATTATCTGAAAGCAAATTGGTGCGATTGATATACTGGACCTCTTTCCTAACAGTTGATGTTACTGGCTGAACAATGCCATTTGCCAATATTAAATTTGAATAATCTCCATTATAAAAACTCTGTGTACTGTGGGAAAGATATAATGTTCGACTGTAAAAAGATCCTAAGAAGTTCCTCATGTAGTTCTGTAAAAATGAACTCCCCACAAACACGCATGCACCAAAAGGCAGTACGGATAACTTTCAAGTCCTTATAATGCTTGCATCTCTAAATTGGTCTGCTCAATGCCTTTTGCAGAGGATGGTGCGGTATCTTGGTTTTCAGTGGCAGAGTTCATCTCTTGAATCTCAGGGGGGTTGACCATAGTCATTGGCATTACAGCATTATCTGATAGGCGTCCCTTCATCTCCCCGTGCTCTTGGCACAAAGCACACCAGTGCAAGCAGCAGTGCACCATGCATGGATCACAAGGGGAGTTCTGCAGTCGGCAGGAAAAAAGAGAGTACGACATGTTTAAATTAATGCAATCATTTAAACTCATAATATATATGTTGTCGTATTTTACACGATAATTGATTTGGCGACTCAGAATGGATTAGGTGATGTATACCTATTTTGAGGCGTCTAGTATATATATATATATATATATATATATATATATATATATATATATCTGAAATGATCAAGTAAAGGGATCTTACTTTTCTTAAAATGAGGATTTTTTTTTTTTTTTAAAACAACTAAAAAAAGTTTAATATTTTATGGGCTGAAATTTTTTTCCATAATACAATATTTTGGGCGTGTTTTGAATACCTATACCAAAAAAGTGGTATGCAGTCTGCTTGATCGTATACATACATGTTTTGTTTATACGCACTAAAATCACACAAAAAACATGTATTATGAAAAAAATTCAGCCCATAAAATATTAAACTTTTTTTAGTTGTTTTAAAAAAAAAAAAAAAAGTCCCTCATTTTAAGAAAATAAAGGATCCTCACTGATCTGACCTATATATATATATATATATATATATGGGGCGAGATCACATCCGGTCTCCGGATTTTGTGCAAAAATCTGAACTTCATTTTTGGACCGTGAGATATATCCAGCAGTTAAGCAAGGACACATCACGGCAATTAAAAAAGCCGGACTCAGAGGTGGGTCAAACATCAATATCTGTAATACCATTCTCTCCTAAGATTCACGATCCGCACTATAAGCAACTTTCACTACCATTCGGTTTTTAATTGGAAAGCAAGGTTGGAAAGCCATATGCGCCGGACGAATTCGAAAGCAACTTCGTCGAAAGCCAAGGTATTTCCTAATTTTGTAACTAATTTTGAAATCTAGGATTTGTACGAAATCGCCTCCACCCAGATGGGTTCCTACTGCTCACGGATTACTTCTCTTACTGAATTAGGGATTTTGACTAGGGTTATATTGATGTCGTTGAAACCATGTTGTTCCTCCCATTTGTATTCTTTCTTGTTCTTTTTCTTTATGATGTTTGTTGATTATTGTTTTCATGTTCAGGCCTTTAATTACAATCTTTTCCGGTTTATTGTCA
Source organism: Panax ginseng (assembly GCA_020205605.1). Lineage (NCBI taxonomy): Eukaryota > Viridiplantae > Streptophyta > Magnoliopsida > Apiales > Araliaceae > Panax > Panax ginseng. The sequence goes on along the minus strand of CM035134.1, from coordinate 142,567,589 downwards.
AGATTTATAAGTTGACAAATGTTAGCTAGTTCATAAATGATTTCTTATCACAGTTATTTTTAATAATTGTCTAATATAATACTACCTTTATTCCAAGTTAGAGATATATGTGCCTTTCTGCCAGTTCTAAAACTAGAGATTCATATGAAATTTTGGATTATAAGTACCAGTAATTAATCATGTTTGTATCATATTACATAGTTATTTTAACAATAATGTTTGACTAATTGAACTTGTAAAAGGTTCTTAATGGCTTCTTCAAATAGCATATCTTCATCTGTTGCTAGAAAGAGGGTAGATTGTTTCTGCGGTCTATCGGCATCCATTTGTGTATCCACAAAGAATAAATCAAAGGGAAGAAGGTTCTATGGATGTCGTTTTTACCCAGTTAGTAAATTTTTTTGTATAAATTTGTATGTTATTATAATATATTTTGGATTGAATTTGGTTTGGGTGTTGGTTTCTTTTACAGGACGTTAATAAATATTGTGGATTTTTTCAATGGTTGGACATGAGTACTCAAAATGAAGTTCATGGTTGCAGTGATATGAGTTCTGTTTCAAAGAATGAAGATGAAGTCAATACCCTGAGAAACAAAACAAGAAAGTTGAAAGAGAAATTAAAGAATTTGAAAAGAGATGCCTTAATCTTGGAGTTGGAATCTATTAGACTAAGAGAGGCAAATAAGAAATATCAATGGTATGCGATATTGTCATGGATGGTGACGTGTGTTGTATTAAGTTATGTTTTTATGAATTTGGTTGCATTCAAAGCTATGTAATGACATTCAAAGATATGTAATGAACCACTTGTTTTTATTTAATGTGAAATGGAATTTTGTATTGGCATAGGTATATATGGATGTTAAGTGTGTACAATATATATGGATTACCAAGTAAACCAAATTAGGAACATATGATTCAAATGTAAATATATAATATGATTCCCTATGTAGCACTGTGTTGGTACATTTTTCTTTCTAATACATATTTGTTATTCTGCAATTGGTAGTTTATGCTATTCAAGTACATGACTAATTACTTTTTACCACATGAAGGGGACATAACTAATTACTTATGCAAATCAGTTTTTGAAGCTTATCTCGACATGTTGCATTTGAACATCTGGGATTTACAAACCAGAATACATGCTCTGTTTAGTGTACCAGCTATGCTAACTTGAACTATAGACAATAAATGTCATATTCAAATATTAATGGCCTTGCAATCTACATGTAAAAGCATTTTGAATATCTGGGATTCTCTGTACAGTGCCACAGTACATATATATAATATGGACTGTTTTGTTTCTTCACAATTGCAATCATACTAGGCATTAGTAATGGGAATAAATTAGATTCTGCAGAAGTCACAACACAAACTCTGATAAATAAATAAAATATACACTATATGTAGCAGCCATTGCGAGTGCAGTGAACCCTGCTAAGTACAGAAGCTTTGAACACATTCCTTTCGCATGGCCATGAATTGAATTTCGCATGGCCGGATCTTGATCAGTTATGATCATTTTGGGCGGGCTACCCGGCATCGCTTTCAACCATTCCTTGAAAAACCAATCAAAAGCATTAATCTTTTCACCACTTAATAATGCACACCCTAAAAGAGTTGTCTGCCCATGGTGATTAACCCCTACTATAGGTGCGAAAACCAAATTGTAGCGGTTCGTATTGTAAGTTGTATCAAACACAACAACATCCCCAAAATTTTTGTATGACTTTCTACATGTTGCATCCGCCCAAAAACAATGAATATAAAAGTAAAACCGGGATATACGGGCCAAAGATATTCATTTACGATTCATCTTTTCACTACAGGCCAAAGACATGCAACTGTATTTTTAGAAGAGTCAAGTAGAGCATGATATCTACTATTTTTTACGAATTAAAAGTATATTATCAATATTTTATCGCTGAGACTCAGCTTAATAAATAATCCACATCATCGAATCATCCTTGCACTACGGCTAAGGATATTCATTAGTATCATGACCACGAATTATCCATGCACTACGGGCCAAGGATATTCGTGTTTTCACCAATGGTCATGATTATACCGAATAATTCCTGGTCATAATCATACCAACAACTATCCATCAATGCACTATGACCAATGAGGACTTTTATAACATCATTTGTAATATTACGGGTCATTATTATACCGAATGATCCCTGATCATAATCATACCAATCAACAGTCCATTTATGCACGTAAGTCAAAGATGACTTTCATCACAATATACGCACGAGGATGATGACAATGATATAAGAATTCAATCAAATGAGATCGAGGATAAATATTAAAGACTAACAATTTAATTTATCTAAAATTTAAAAATGTCCAAATTCTCAACACGTTACTGCTTTGTAGAGTAAAACTCAAGAATAATATCCATGTATCAAAAATAATTTGTACAAAAAAGAAATAGTACCCCGTGAATAGTACCATGTGAATAGTACATCATGAATAGTACCCCGGCATGAAAAGTGCCCCAAATACCCGAGTGAATAATACTACAGTGAATAGTAATCGGGTGAATAGTTACTCGTGAATAGTAACTCGTGAGTAGTACCCCGACATGAAAAGTGCCCCAAATACCCGAGTGAATAATACTAGAGTAAATAGTAATTGGGTAAATAGTAACCCTTAAATAGTAACTCATGAATAGTAACCTGACATGAAAAGTGCCCCAAATACTCGAGTGAATAATACTAGAGTGAATAGTAATCGGGTGAATAGTAACCCATGAATAGTAACTCGTGAATAGTACCCCAGCATGAAAAGTACCCCAAATACCCGAGTGAATAATACTAAAGTGAATAGTAATCGGGTGAATAGTAACCCAGCATAAAAAGTGTCCCAAATACTCGAGTGAATAATATTAGAGTGAATAGTAATCGGGTGAATAGTAACCCATGAATAGTAACTCGTGAATAGTACCCCAGCATGAAAAGTGCCCCGAATACCCGAGTGAATAATATTATAGTGAATAGTAATCGGGTGAATAGTAACCCGTGAATAGTAACCCGGGTGAAAATATTGATATTTAATAAGAAAATTTAGATCAATATTCCAATAAAACGATATTGGATGAAGCGCAAAACTCAATGATATTACACTAATTTCAAGGATTATAGAAGCAATACTTACCATAGTAAGTTTAGATTTAAAAATATGAAAAGAAATAACATAAGAAACTGTAAATGGATTTTCACCTGTTATACGGTACGTAATCCGCGTAAACTGTAAACTTTTTTTTTCTATTTTTTTAATTAAAAATTCCGATGTTGCCTACATCCGCTATATACTAGAACGTGTTTTTTGGGCGGCCGACTGTTATAGATTTTATTTTAAACTTTTCATTTTACAAACGAAATTGATATATATGTCAATAAAATTTCATCACGAAATTGAATTGTAAGTAACGTATAAATTACGGTAAGCGATAAGATAAACAATATGTGAGTTTCCTTTTTAATTAATTTTTCCCGTGTGGATATATAGACATTTAATATCATTATGGATTTAGGTACATAAGATATTTAATATCATTATAGATTTATCTTAAGCGATAAGATAAATAATATCATGAGATTTATCTTTTATTTGGAATTTTCTTTTTTTGGTTCTTATGGATATGGATATAGATACATAGACATTTAATATCATTACAAATTTATAATAAGCCATAAGATAAACAAAGTGTAAGTTCTCTTTTTAATTCGTTCTTATCCCGTGTGGATATAGAGACATACACATTTAATATTATTATAGATTTATCGTAAGCTATATGATTAACAATGTGTGAGTTCCCTTTTTAATTTGTTCTTGTCCCGTGTGGATATAGATTTATGGATCCATTTTTATTCAATATCTATTCATAAAATGATTAAGTAAAATTTAGTAGTAACAGGATAATTTAATTACAATAACAAATTTAAATATATGCACATGTCATTTGTTTTAGTACTATCAATAATAATAATTATTAAAAAAATAGTTTTTGTGGAACAGATATTTTCTAAAAGTGGAATTCTTTTGTAAAACGGAAGGAAGGAGAGAGTAGTATATAAGCTCAACTAGAATGTATGTAGTACTTTTCGTCCACTCTAGTATCAACAATCTGCTGGGAAAACAAAGGAAGAATTCAATGGCAAACCTAATTTCTTCATCTTTCTTGTTTTTGCTTGGTTTTTTCATGTTCGCTTTCTCAAGCTGCTGGGAGAAACTTGAGAAAGCGAACATGCAAAGGAAAAAAAGAGTCTCAATTTGACCTTAAATCTATCTGAGCAATTCCTGAAATTTTAAATGTGGTAATTCATGCAAGTTTTAAAATTCGAAATTTTGTAGTTAGTGGTACATTTAGATAATTTTAAATCATTGCATAAAATTAAAATCAAATAAATTTATACTAATTTAAATTCAGAGTGAGGCTGCTCTTTTGTAGGACAGATGGAGTATATTAGAGCACAAAACAGAATTTATGGATTTACTTCTCATCTTTTTCATTTCATTCACTAAATTCTCTTCTTTAAATTATGAGAATTGATATTTTCACAAGCAAAATAATAGTTCCACAACATCCTTAATTCTCACATGAATAATAAAAGATCCCACCCACATCGATATAGAAATTATAGTTCAATTTTGTTATAATAATTCAAATAATGTGTTTTGATGTGAATCTTGAAAATTTTAGATAAAGCAATTACCATTTTCAAATAAAAAATAATTAATTTCAAATATAGATCAAAATGAAACTAAAAGGTTTATTCGATTATGAAAAAGTAGAGACTTCTCAAAATTTATATAGTTTAAAATAATAATGTTTGGTGACAAGTTTAAGTTACTTAAAAAGGATATAACATGTATGGTAATGATTGGTTATAGCCATTGAACCTCGCTAGAATATTAACTAATTATAATTCGACACATTATTTTGTATCTAATTTTTTGTAACTTTCTTTTATCACCATAGCATTACTCATTTTAAAAAGTAATTGAATACTTATAGAGGCTTACAACTGAAACTTTTTCAAACTTCACAAACAAAATAATAATTTTCCAAGTGTTTCACTTCCTCTCTCTCCCTCTCTCTCTCGTATTTACTCTTATATCTTTTCTTATATAAATTAATTTCACACGTCTCTTATCATTTTTTACCTCTTTTTTAAACCACAAACTTAAAAAGACTAGCATATACAATCTGGTTAGGGGACGGGATGAGGAGGTTATGTTATACACTCAATCCTAACACTGCGTAATTGAGTTTTAAATGGATAAAAAAGAAAATAAATGAATGAAAATTTTAAATTTTCTATCCAATTCTTTTGTTACTGAATTTATATAAACATCTAAAAAACTAACAACACGTGAAGAATTAATTCATTCATAGATACACTTTCTATTATTAAGTTAGTAATCATATACTAGAGTTTTACCATACATGTGTGTATCTAAGGGTGTGCGTTTGTGTGTGTATGTGTTGTATATATATATATAGAAATGATTTGTGTTTTCTTAAAATGATGACTTTTTTTTTTTTTTTTTGTATAACTAAAAAAAAGTTTAATATTTTATGGGCTGAAATTTTTCCATAATATATATATATATATATATATATATATATATATATAAAATATACTTTTTTAGTTGTTTTAAAAAAAAACAAAAAAAAAGCAAAAAAAAAAAGTCCCTCATTTTAAGAAAATAAGGGATCCCTTACCTGATCCCGACCCTATATATATATATCGGTTTTGGTTCAATTAATTTGGTGTGGTCTTTCACTACTAACCATTGTTGTAACCAAATGTGATGTTTGGTTTTTTTCGGTTTCGGTTTATTGAAAAATTGGTTACGGTTTTTTATGATTTGATTTTTTCGATTTTTGTTCTCACCCTAGCAAATATATAAATAAGTCGCGTTGAGAAATATACATTTGGAAATCAAAGACAGAGTTAGAGTTGAAATTTGAAAAAATGATAAGTGAGAGAATTATGTTGTGACAGGTCATGTAAGATGCCTATTGAAATTTAAATTACTGGGTATTTGATTATTGAGAATAGATATTGGTCATGTCTTATCATTTTTGTTTGGTACTCCCTCCGTCCCATAGTTATAGGCTGATTTCTTTTGGCACATAGTTTAAGAAAATCATTTAAGTGACAATTTTTTAAATTTTTTTTCCACATATACCCCTTAATATGGAATTAATGAATAAGGTAATTATTCCTTACTTATCACACTAGAACTCTCAATTTAATTGATTAACGTGTACTGACCATTAAAGTCCTTAACCATAGAACTAGTAAAGCCTAAAAAATTGATTTTTTTTTTATTGAGAATACAACAACATTAAATGCGGTGATAAAAATAATGACTTTGAATGTTGTTTCTTCAAAAAAAAGTAATGGTTGAATATTTATTATAAAGGGCATAAAAGTAAAACAATGTACCAACTAAATTTTATAAATAGTAAGTAGCCTATATATTGGGACATCCCAAAATGGAAAATCAGCCTATAACTATGGGACGGAGGGAGTATAAGTTATTTGATTACTGATAATAGTTGTCGTGAGTGTTTGATATGAATTTAAGATTATTAGGGTGACGCCCCCAGAATAGGTTCAGTCAACTCAACCCATTCTGAGTCGCCAAATACATGATACAAAATTCAAATACAATCTTTTATAACACAAGGTCGTGAAAAATACGACCAGACACTGTGAGTGTCAATACAAACATCTAGAAAATATAAACATTCAACTAAGTCCCCATTACAATTATTATCACAATATTTTATAAAAATAGTGAAGACTACAACTGCTCTTGACTCTGCCCATCACTTTGTTCCCCGACTAATCCCTGCAACATTCTCATTTCTTGAAGAAGACAATAGATGAAAAAAGTGACCCGGTAAAAAATATTATGACTAAGATAATGAAAAATAATTTAGCGTTAGTCTTCAACAAATCAGATAAAATATTATGGACAACAAATTTTAGATCAACAACTGCGGCGGAAATAACAATATATCAGAAGAGTAAAGTAAAAAATAATGTCTACTATCTTCTATGATTTGAAAGTTCATAATCAATATTTTATCCTTGTCAATCAACATATATCTCAAATCACATATTCATCTTTGCACTATGGGCCAAAGATATTCATTTGTATCACCAATTGGTGATATACATCTCAACACCTGTCATCTTTGCACTACAAGCCAAAGATATTCATCAAATAATCAAACATCGATCTTTGCACTACAGACCAAATATATTCTTTTGTATTATCATTTAGGACTGAGGATGATGAAAAATATTTTAAAGAATGAATCTAGTGAGATAAAGGACAAAAATTAAGAATTCATAAATTAGTCTATCCATGTTCAAAAATACTCCGTAATAATACTTTATGAAACAAAATTCAAAAGTTCAAAACTTGGATCCAATCAAAGATAGGACCCATAATAGCCAACTTGGATAATTAAAAGAAAATATAATTTTTCCGTGAATAACATTGTATTTGTGAATAGTGTCGTATACGTGAATAGTAACCCCAACGGAAAAAGTAAGAATTTCACAATAAAATCCATGCCAATATTTTGGTATAATAATATTGAGAAGAATAACATCATTTACGAAAGAAAATAACATCTCTTACCTCAAAAGAACAGTACTTCTGACTGGAATATCAGATATACAACTGAACGAAACTTGCACTGAATAGTAACACTCAAAGTATTTAAATGTGACGCCCCCAGAATAGGTCCAGTCAACCCAACCCATTCTGAGTCGCCAAATACATGGTACAGAATTCAAATACAATCTTTTATAACACAAGGTCGTGGAAAATACGACCAGACACTGTGAGTGTCGATACAAACATCTAGAAAATTTAAACATTCAAACTAAGTCCTCATTACAACTATTATCACACTATTTTATAAAAATAGTGAAGACTACTACTGCTCTTAAGTCTACCCATCACTCTGTTCCCCGACTAGTCCCCGCAACATTCTTATTTCCTGAAGAGGACAATAGATGAAAAGGGTGAGCTCAACTAGCCCAGTAAGAAGTACTATAACTAAGATAATAAAGAACAATTTATCGTTAGTCTTCAACAAATCAGATAAAATATTATGGATTACAAGTTTTAGATCAACAACTGCAGCGGAAATAACAATATATCAGAAGAATTAAGTAGAAAATGATGTCTACTATATTCTATGATTTGAAAGTCCATAATCAATATTTTATCCCTATCAATCAATATATATCTCAAATCAAATATTCATCTTTGCACTACGGGCCAAAGATATTCATTTATATCACCAGTTGGTTATGTTCATCTCAACACCTGTCATCTTTGCACTATAGGCCAAAGATATTCATCAAGTAATCGTTCATCTTTGCACTACAGACCAAAGATATTCATCAAATAATCACCTGTCATTGTAATAACCCTAGATTTTCTATATAAAATAAATCAGAAATTTTGCGTATAATTTTTTTTTTTATTTAATGACGAGAATAAGTGAACGATAAATGCGAATATATTTATTACTTGAAAAATTAGAAATAATTTTGGAATTATTAATTACTACAAATTATATTGTTATGGTAATTAATTTCTGTAAGCGGGAATGTTTTTATTAATTATTTTCCATGAAAACATGATTGGAAATAATATATGAAGTGATAATTAGAATTATATAATAAATATTTTATTATATGAATTGTTCAGAATATTTAAGTTAATTATTTTAACTTGATTATTGATGCTGTGTACGAAGAATAAGTCAGATATGAGATCCAAACCCTGGATTGGGATTGTGATCAAGAGATGAGAATAAATAATATAATATTATTGATATTATGATTTTACAGTACCATAAATATGTACTGTGTATATGCGGACAGATAATATTGAGCAATGACGGTCAATTAGGTCATAAAGATATTACCGTCTTTGTGAAACCCTAATTATTAAACTCGGTTATGAGATATGGTGAGTAGTATGATCGTGTATAAAGTTCTTGTGTATAAGAATATCGGTAATTAGAAGAAACCCTAATTACTTTTATACGTCGATAATTAGGACAAACCCTAATTATTATAACCTAACCGGTTGAAGTTAGAAACTAGTAATGGTGTGTTAGTAACATATGAGATAATTAGAGAACCCTAATGGTCAATTAGAAACCCTAATTGATGGCGTTAAGAAACCCTAATTATAGAACCCTAAATTTTTCAATCAAAAACCCTAATTTTAAATTACCGGGTTTAATTACGATGTTATTGTATAAGTGTTTTAATTTACCAAAGATAGAAAGTAATTGGTGAATGATAAGAATTACCATCTAGTGATTAAATATTACATTTAATTGCTATGTACAAGAATGCCCTTGAAACTTAATGCGAAATTACCAAAATACCTTTTTTGGCTTATTAGTGTATTATTAATTACATTGTTGATGGAATCTTGCAACAATAATGCCCAACATGCTTACCCTACCATTTTATCAGCTAGCAATCAATTGATTCATTCAATTCTAGCATCCAAGGCATTTAATTGTCCTATAAATAGATTAAAGAGGGTTAACATTATTTTGCACACTAAAATTTTCCAAAGCTTCTAGCTATACTCTCTCAAGCTCTTAGCTACAAAATTATCTTGCCCATACACTCTTAAACAAAGCCCAACCATCACTCATAACAAATCAGAAGCAAGAATCAAGAATTTTTGGCAAAAAAAGGTATAAGAACACTAAACCTAGAAATCCTTTGATTTGATGTTATTTGATGCAATTGATTATTTAAATTTGTGTAATAGAGAGTCTATTAATGTTCTAAGTTGATAAATCAAAGACCCATAACATCAAAGTACATTTAATTTGAAGATTTAAGAAATGGAAAATTTCATTTCTGTGATTTTTCGTCAAATGTCGAGCTTATAGATCTTTGATCGATCATGATTTTTGTTGCTTTTAAGTTGTTATGTGTAGCTTGTTATGTGGTCTTTAATCGCAAAAAGAATCAAGTCCATATCATGTATAGATTAGAAGTTATAGATGGTCAAACATGGTTGATCGATCATGAGAAACTATTTTTGGGCGATCTGTAATGGGGCATTCTCGTCCACTTTTGTGCTTTAAAAGGTCTGGGCTTTTGATATGTTGTATTACACTGAATAAGCTTTCCATAGACTCTAAACGGACTAAATCCGATATCGGAGGAGAGAGTTATGACATTTCAAAGTAGTAGTGTCAAAAGCATCCAACAAGTGCGGTGCGATCCACTTGAACGGAATTTCTGGGCTGATGTGTTGAATTTGGAAACAAGTCAGTAGGGAAGAGTTGTAGTCTCGGAAGATAGCTTCATATGGGCTCAAGAATCGTCTAAAAATGTTTTTAAAACGAAAGAGTTATGATTTGTTTTTAGCGAAAGAGGGTAAATCTGGGAAATAGATAAAAGCGATTTGCAGTGGACATTTTTGGGGTCTGTTTTTGGCTTCCTAAGAGGTCCAAAATTACTGGGTTATATTTTTTAAAAATACTTTGGTATACCATGTATAACATATCCAAAGTTGGGAATTTTTTGATAAATGAGCAAGGCGTGAGAAAATCGCAAAGTGAGCTATTGAAAAATTAGTTTAAACCAAGTCCCACATCGACTAAATTGAGAACTTCACCATTTTCTAAACCTATAAATAGAAGGACTTGGCCTTTGTTTCATTCACCAACAATAAGGCCTCCAATTTTTGGGAAAGGCTTTGTTGTGGGAGGACTTTTTATAAAGATCTCCTTAGTTAAATTTTGGCGTGGAAGTGCGTATTCAGTTTGTGGAATTCGTATTTTCGGGTATGTTTCTTATTTAATTTTTGTAATGTTATTATTTTAAATATTGTATTTAGTTGTTAGTTAAAGTTTGAATTTTTGAAGTTTAGTTAGTTTTGTTAATAAATTAGTTAGGTACTATGTTTATTTTGGCTTGGAATTGATTATGTAAATGAGTTATTTGTGATGACTTTAATATTTTGGGATGAATTTCATTAATTAAGTATTATTAATGATATTAAAGTTATTTATTGATTATATTAAATAATTAGTTTAAAAATGATTTTATTATTTTAAAAATCATTTTAAATAAAAATAAAGTGTTTAAAGATATTTTGAGTTATAAAATATAACTTTTAATATTTAGAAGATAATTTCATTAATAATTATATATTAATGATATTTAGTTAATGATTTGTGATATTAAGTTTATTTAATAAATAGTTTAAAATGGTTTTATTTATTTAAAAAATCATTTAAAAAGGATATTAAGGATTTAAAAATATTTTAAGTTATAATTAATGACTTTTAATATTTGGATAAATAGTACATTAATATTTAAATATTAATGGTAATTATTTAAAATGATTTTAATTGTTTTAAAAATCATTTTAAGGGTAATATAAATGTTTTAAAAATAGTTTGAGTTATTATAAATAACTTTTATATTTTGGCAATGGTTTCATTAATAGTTTAATATTAATTAATTATTAATGATAATAGAATTGTTTGATGTTTAAATCATTTAATTATGATTCAGATGTTTGAAAATGCATGATAAATTATTATAAATGTTTTAAAATTATTTTAAGTCATTTAAAAATAAAATGACTGGTACTCACAGATGTTGAGGTACAGAATAAGAGTCTTAGACTCGATATTTACCCGATAAAGTCGCTTGCCGATTGCAAATAATTGTCGAAATTGACCCGAACTTAGATATGTTACTGTGTTTATGATTGTTTAGGACGTAATGACTGTTAGATATATGTGATGATGTGATTAGACCATGTCTTTGTTGTAATAGGCGAAGATTATGTGTTATGATATATTGTTCTAATCGAACGAATGATCTGATTATTGATAGGTTGTGATAAAGAGATAGAATCTAAATTGAGATTTGTAATCAGCAAATCAGGCAAGTATCTTACCTTTGCATTTCCTTTATGCAATGGACATGAGTAAGAAGTTTCAGAATTATTCTATTCCTGTACAGATTATGTACGCTTTGATTATCAACATGTTAATTCAGATATATATATATTCTGTTCGTTAATTTCTAAATGGTTATACAAGTGTCCCCACTTGGATAATCATGACATTTATTCACATGTTGATACACTTTTTATTAATTATATATATATATATATATATATATATATATATGTTGAATTACATATTATTGTTGAGCAAGATTAAAAACCTTCGGGTTTGGAACCAAGCATGTATGAACATCCCTATATGGGAAAATTTTTGCGCCCAAGGCGGATAGAGTGAGCGATGAATTTCGTTTAGGTTATGTAGTATTGATCAATACAGGGTACAACAACTGGAAGTGATCACCCTCCGTGCCCGTAAGTTATGACAGTTTGCGGATGGATTTCTGCTAAACCTTTTCGAAAATGAAAAGAATGTTCATAGTATGTTTCTTAAACCCTATTCATGGGTAGAGCCAAATTTTAAGAATTTGAAAAGAGAGTTGTTATGTGAATTTTTTATCAAGATCTGATTACTTCACAACTTTTGATTCGTTGTAGAAGTGTTATGTAAAGAGAATACTTATATTCTTTCAACTTATATATATAATTGCTATTATTACTTTGGGCACTCAAATGCTCATCCTTGCTTAAATTAAATGTTTCGATTATGTATATGAGCAACTTTGAAGGCTGAGGCATGAACAAGGGGAAAGGAAAGCTGTTCGAATGAGTTTATATTATGAGTTAATGATTATAGTTAGTATTGGTATCTATTCAAGTATTGTAAGAAATGTATTTGAAGGTCTCGTACCTGGGAAGTAAACTTTGATGTATGTAAATTAAGTTTGAATGTAATATTATTATTGTATTATTCAGCTTATAGAAATGGTATCGTGAAACACCGAGTTCTGGTTTCAAGTACCTGGATTTGGTGGCGTCACAGTCATCTTTGCACTACAGGTCAAAGATATTCTTTCGTATCATCATTTAAAATTTAAGATGATGAAAAATATTTTAAAGAACGAATCCAGTGAGATAAAGGACAAAAATAAGGATTCGTAATTTTAGTTTATCCAAGTTCAAAAATACCCCACAATACTACTTTGTGGAGCAAAATTCAAAAATAAGCTCAAAACTTGGATAACATCATTTACGAAAAGAAAATAACATCCCTTACCTCAAAAGGATAGTACTTCTAATTGGAATGTCGGATATAAGGCTGAAGAAAACTTGTGCTGAATAGTAATACTCAAAGTATCTAAAAATTCACAAAAATACGCTCGATATTATAGAGAGAGAAACTTCTGATTCTGGTTTGATTTTCAAATTCTAATTCAGCACCCTATTTATCGGAAAATGCTTAGAACACCAAAACAGAAAATTTAATAAAATAATATTATTTTATTTAAAAAATTGTCAAGCCCAGCTTTGACTAATTCATCAGCTCACCAAGTGGGGCCCACCATTAAAAAAATATTTTTAACCCCAAAAATCACTTTCGACACAATATTCTGGAACTTCAATAATTCATGAAAAATAGCCCTTTTATCAGAAAAATTCAAATCTCATATCCTTTCCATAGGAAATTAAATTCTCTACAACTTTGCAGAAGAAAGTTTTTCGAAATTCCAAACAGAAAATGTCTGAAATCCAAAAACGGATGATTTTCTACACCAAAATACTGATAAAAACACCTCAGCATTATTTCCTTCTTTTATATCCACAAAATAAATATTTCCTTATCATATAAATTAATAATTAATTATTTTAAAATAATATTACAGAACTACAATATTGACAACCAGGTCGTTCCCAAGAAAGAGTGAGCTTTTCGATAAGAATTTCTCCTTACTGGCGCGCAATTAGATTAACCTAACCCCTTTCCTCAACAGAACTTCCTTAGACATTGCCAATAATGCTATCTAATAATATTATTTAAATAATATGAATTATTGATCTGATAATGGGAAATACTGTGCAGTAACAATTATTGAATTAACAATAATATAAAAATACTGTGCAATACAGTGTGCTACTGTGTAACGATGTGTGGCGCCCCCAAAATTAGGTATACATCACCCATCTTGGGTCGTCAGATAAATGATACTGTCGTGTACAATACGACAAAACATAAACTGTGAGTTTGAATACAAATATTGTCTACTAGAGATTATACAAACTCAAAAGGAGTCCTCATTACAATTATTATCACACTATTTCACAGAATAGTGAGGACTACTAATGCACCATCTAGGACCATCACTTTGTTCCGACTAGTCCCAATTTACGTTCTCATTTCTCAAGAGAACGGTGAAAAGAAAAGGGTGAGCTCAAGCGGCCCAAGAAGAAATATTATGACTAAGATAATGCGTAATAAATTATCATTAGCCTTCAACGATGTTAAAGCGATAAAATATAATAAACATCAAGTTTAAGCTGCAATGAACAAGCAATCCATTTAAAGAGTCAAGTAGAAAATAAAATCTACTATCTTTTATGATTTAAAAGATTTTTCATCACTTTTATCATTTGGGACTCGACTTAATAAATAATCCACATCATCGAATCACCCCCTTGACAACGACCAAGGATATTCTTTAGTATCACGACCACGAATTATCCATGCACTGCTGGCTTAAAGATAATCATGTTTTCATCAATGGTCCCGATCATGCCATAAAAAATTCATCTTCTTTGCACTACGGCCAAAGAGAATCCATAGCTATAATCATACCAAAAAGCGTCCATCAATGCACTACGGGCCAATGAGGACTTTTTCCACATCATTTGTAACATTATGGTTATGATTATACCGAATAATCCTCAGTCATAATCATACCAAGTCCATCTATGCACCACTGAAGCCCACGAGATAACTTTCAATAAAATATAAACATGAGGATGATGACAATGATATAAGAATTCAATAAAACAAGTTCAAGAATTAATTTGTCCAAGAACCAATAACGCCCAAATTGTCAACATGATCATCGCTTTGTAGAGTAAAATTCAAGAATGCTCGGAAGAATATTTCTATGAAAAGATATCTTTGGATGAAGCGCAAATATCAAGGATATTTCACTAATTTCATGGAGTATATAAGTCAAAACTTTAACCAATTGAGTATAATAAAGAATGGAATAATAAAATAAATCACCATGCATGCGCAGTATCAGAGCATAAAAAAGTTATTCAATGAATAATAAATAATGGAACCGGTCCCAGTAAACGCACGAGACGGGATATTCGACAAAATAATAAATAATGGAACCGGTCCACAGAACGCATGAGATAGGATATTCGGCGAATAATAAAAAGAATGAAATAACATAAGAATTTCACCAAGTATAATAATGAAGAATTTCACACCAGTAGAGGGTAGTCAGCGTATCTGAGTTATTCCAACGAGAATAATAAATAATGGAATAATGAAGTTCTCTTCATGAGTACAATAAATAACATCCCTTACCTTAAAAAGAAACTGAATATAAGAGTAGGGAAGTAACAGAATACTTTTCTATAGGTTCTCTTATAATTCTCTCTCTAGAGTTTCAATGAATTCGTAAGAAATAATGAAGGAGTGAGCTTCTATTTATAGAAGAACTGAAAGTGGCTCTTGGTCTTAACGAAGGGTCAAAATGACTCTTGGTAATATTGAAGAGACAACTACTATTTCCGAATGGGCATTTAACTCTTGAAACACTGAAGGGGAAAATAACTCTTGGAAAATTGAAGGGACAAATAACTCTTGGAAAACTGAAGGGACAAATAACTTTTGGGAAACTGAAGGGAAAAATAACTCTTGGAAAACTGAAGGGACAAATAAATCTTGGAAAAGCCCAAGGACAAGTTACTATTAAAACTTTAAATCAACGATCCATATTGAATTACTATTATAATTTCAACCAATGATTCGAAAAATTAGCACATCTCCTCATGGAATAATATTGTACCAAAAATGATTTGGAGCGAAAATAAATATATCTTACGGTGAATAGTACTAGTGAATAAGTAACTCGTGAATAGTAACTCGTGAATAGTAACTCATGAATAGTAACTCGTGAATAGTAACTCATGAATAGTACTCCGACACGAAAAGTGTCCCGAATACCCCATTGAACAATATATCATATTATGCAGATGATACTGTAACAATAATTGAATCAATAATATGAGATATATGATGCAACAATTACTGTAGCAATAATTGAGTATAACTGAGTGATTTCTCACGTAAGCATCAATAATCAATACCGTGTGCTACTATGCAACAACGCGTATTATTGTACTTTTAACACCGGGTGTTTCAACAGTTAACGGTAAAACTTCCGTCGTTATTTTCATAAAGTATTTTTGTCGTTTTCTCAATCCGACAATAATTCCGTTGTGGGGTCCACCAATGATTGTACTGTCGTATGGATATTCCCCGACAAAAAGAATATTCTCCGACCAATCGAATATTATACAACCACTTGCTTACTTTGCAAAATTTGTAAATATTACCCAAAACTGGAACATTACATCAAATCAACACCATAATATTAAAAATATTTATTTTGAGAAAATAAAATTTTTATTCATAAAATCTAGGGTCTCACAATCTCCCCTCCTTATGAAATTTCGCCCTCGAAATTTACGTACGTACCTGGTATGCCGAAGAGGTGAGGATCCCTTGAATTCATTTCAGATTCTAATTCTTGAGGTATAACCTTTGAGTGTTGAATACGATCCTTCTTATCTAAGATTTTAATACGTATCTCCTCATACGTTAAATCTTCTACTATATCGTTTAGTTCTAATTTAATAATGTGGTTCGGGTCGTCTACATATTTACGTAACATCGATACGTTAAAAACGTTATGAACACGCGACATACTTGGCGGTAAAACGTGTCTATAAGCCATAGTTCCTACTCGATCGAGACTTTTAAATGGGCCAATTAAATCGAGGGTTGAGATTTCCTCTGTTCGTCGATTCTTGCTTCTAGAATAACGCCCTCTTAAACCTTCTTCATTCATCAGCTCTGAGTATGTAGCTTGAGCGGCATGAACTTTATCGATTAAAGTCAATTCTAATCGTATATTCGTTATCTTCGTGTGGGTTCGTATATTCGCACTTGTGACTGCATACGATCTTCTACTCAACGCGTCAGCTACCACGTTCACTTTTCCACGATGGTATTGAATGATATGATCGTAATCTTCAACAGTTCGAGCCAACGTCTTTGGCACATGTTACGTTCGTTTTAGTTGAAGAAATATTTGAGGGTTTAAGAAATGGGTTTTGTACTGGGGTCAATACAAAATTCGATTTCACGCTCTAGGGGTAGGCAAAGAAGTCTTCAAGAATACGTTAGGAAATTTATTAACAATAGAAATATCATTCAAAACTATGACCCTCATCCAGACTTGGATATCACGTCACACTGATACCTATCAACTTGCCATCGTCATTCACGACGTTGCCTACAGAAAGTCTGGCTTCGGTGCATTCCACACAAGAAAGTCAACAACGAAAGGATCGGGGCTCTTTATTTATGGCTTGATATGACAATGATTGACTTTAGTGGTTTGGTTACTTGAATTCGCATAACAGGTTGGTTAGGAATATGAAAGCTAACAACCTTACGCAAAACATGATGAGTAGTTAACCAATCGATTCCTGAAATCGCATCAAAGGCAAGTATTTTCAAAGAGATAAGATCGACAGATAACGTGAAAGTGTCGATTTGAATCTACAAGATTTATAAACAGTGGAGGTAACGAAGGTTTCTACTAACGAAGTTTCAACCAATATGTCAAAGTCTAACTTCTCCGGAGTTAAATTTAAACGTTGAGCGCAAGCAACAGAGATAAAAGAATGGGTAGAACAAGTATCTAATAAGATATAGGCTTCGCAAGAATTTATAATTAACTAACCGTGCTAACTTCGTTCGGGTCACTCGCTTTGTTAGAAGTCACAAAAAACGCTCTTCCTGAAACCACTGACTTTGTTTTGTCTGTATCCGCCTTTGGTGCCAATTGTTCCAAATTGGACTTGACTTCACTATACGACAAAAATCGAGCTAAATGACATTCTCTTCTTGAAATTTCCACTTCTATTATCTTGGCCATGATTACCACCGAAGTGGTTACCATTCTTGGCATGATAATTTCCCCCACGATGGTTATCATTGGTCTGATGGCTGTCGCCACCGGTATAATCATTATCATGTTGTTGGTCGTTACCTTTTGGTGGAGATAACTCAACGGTCTCATGTGCTTCATTGCTTATCTCAGCATTTTCAGATGCCATTTTCAAATACTGTCACAAAATAAGGGTTAATTAACATATCACATACTATCCCTATACTATGACCGATCAATTAAATACCAAATAAACTTAGGTAGGTCATACTAGCGAAAGAATTCCCCGTCTCTCCCCTCCTAGTTCTTGTCTCACATCTCAGCCAGGGATCATATCCCTAAGCTTTAATACCAACTGTGGCGCCCCTAAAATTAGGTATACATCACCCATCTTGGGTCGTCAGATACATGGTACAGAATTCAAATACAACTTACCAATACAACTGTTCGTTAGGATTTTTTTTGTGAAAATCAAAGTAGCAATCAAATTGCAAAAATTAGCGGAAGCGTAATAAAATCAGATTTTAAAATTTTTCACAAACCAATTACCCGGATCATCCTTTATGCATATTATTAATTAAACAAAGAACAAGAAGTTATAAAATCATACCCTTGTAGATACGAGCTTCCACAGGTACGAGTTCAACTTCTACTTCTCCGCGATCTCCTTGAATCTCCGGGTAGATTCCTTCCTTTGATCAATGAAAGCCACCCAAGTGTATAGCCTCTAGAGGTGATCCACCAAGGAAGAAGAATTTTCAAGAAGAAGGGTGTATTGGCTCAAACCCTAGTTTTCCTATCTCTATAGAAAAAAAAGGAAGTACTCACCAACTCTTTGGAATTACGTATATTTGATATCTGCTATAAGACTCCTCTTATAAAGATATCAGGTAACCTTATTTGATTAAAATAAGGTATTATTTATTTAATTAAACTCTTTTAATTAAATGGGCTCCCTAATCTTATTAGGGATAATTAATTAAACTCTTTTAATTAATTTTCCCTCCTAATCTTATTAGGAATAAATGAGAGTACTTATATTAAATTAATTCCTAAACTCTTTTAGAAATTAAAATAATAATAATTGTAATAATATTAATAAGACTCCTCTTATTAATTTATATTTAATATTTCCAAAATATTAAATAATAAATATTAAGTTATTTAATTTATTCTACCACCATAGATTAAATTAAATATACTTAACATATTATTACGATTATGCCATTAACTTTTTAAATAATTATTCTTCCTTTTATGGTGTGACCCTTTAGGTTCTCCATATTAAACCGGTTGTGAATAAATCAATTAGAACAATTCTAACCTTATTTAAATAAATAATTTATTTAAATAAATAATATTTATTCTACAATAGGGATAAGCCTCCCTAGCGATCAACGACTTTCTAGATAATATAGATTTCAACATTAATCATAAAAGAACCTTTGAGTAAATAGTTATCGTACAATTCAATCCTTCCACCATACAATGTCCCAATTAAATATAAGACATGGAATTCATCAAGTCTTATTTTATTTAATTATATGTATTTCGATTCTAAATGCACAACTCTAATGAATACAAATTAGAAACTACTTTCTAATTTCATTCCACCTTGGCCAAGGATTCCTGGGTTGTCATTTATCGAATCACATAAGACATTTCTCTTCTTTTACTAGAAGTGGTAGATTCTTTATTGATCATTCATTATCTTCATATATAACTTATTACACCCAAGCATACCCTTTGATATACTCTAAGAGTCTTAAGAAATAAGTCAAAGTGTAATTCATTATATATAAGATACTATGATGATCTCAAGTCTAAGGATCATTTGTACTACTATCACTACAGAATTCTATTGACAGAAAGTAAAATTCCATTAGGTATTCCTTAATGAGTCAACGTTCAAATTGAACTTATTCTCTAATAAGCACCTACATACTTGCTTTAGTGTCTCCACACAAATGATCATGAGATCAATCATCCTCATCCAATGAGCAACAACGTATGTACCAATCTATCCGGATTCACTAATCCCCTTTTTAGTAATCCATTGATTGGGAACATTTTAGTTTAAGCTATCTAAGAATTTAGATCTCATTAGCATGATCTCATCATGATTCTAAAAGCATTGCTTAAAACTATGGGTTTATCACATATTATTAAAACAGCACCATGTAGATAATAAATGCCTTTAATAAATAATTCTTTTATTAATAAATAAATAAGATTGATTACACAGTATATACTTTATCATCATACATGATTGGCTTGTATGCATACTTCTTCAATCTCCCACTTGCACTAAAGCCAATCGCCGTGGTATCTCATACCCATCTTCTCTAAGTGACGATCAAACTGCTGTTGTGTTAACGCTTTAGTAAATGGATCTGCAATAATTTCTTGATAGTCCACATGCTCCAGGGTGACGTCTCCTCTTTCAATGATCTCTCTGATCAAATGAAATCGCCGCAACACGTGTTTAGATTTCTGATGAAACCTGGGTTCCTTAGCTCACGCAATGACTCCGGTGTTGTCACGAATAAAGGCCTTTGGTCCCGTAATGCTAGGAACCACACCAATTTGATAATGAACTTCTTCATCCAAAGCGACTTCCTTTGCGGCTTTCACTGCAGTTATGTATCTCTGCCTCATCGATTCTTGAATCCATAATTGTTTCTTTGTTTGGAACTCTTCAACTCAACGCGCCACCGTTTAAGGTAAACACATACCCAAACGGAGTTTATTGTCATCTTGGTGCATTTGAAAACTTGAGTGTGAAGCCCTCTAATTTCAATTCGGACTCCATCAGAGACAAAGAAATACATCCTTAGTTCTTCTTAAGTACTTTAGGATATTTTTCACTGCCTTCCAGTGTTCTTCTCCTGGATTCGACTGATATCTGCTTGTTACACTAAGTTCATGAGCGACATCTGGTCTAGTACATATCATACCGTACATGATAGATCCTATTGCTGAAGCATAAGGAATCTTACTCATACGGTCTCTCTCCTCAAGTGTCTTTGGGGCCTGTTTCTTAGAGAGATGTATTCCATGGCTCATCGGCATGAGACCACTTTTGGAATCTTCCATGCTAAACTTCTTTAGCATCGAGTCAATGTACGTTCCTTGGGATAAGCCAAGCATCCTTTTAGATCTATCTCTATAGATCTTTATCCCCAAAATATAGGATGCTTCTCCCAAGTCCTTCATGGAGAATTGTTTAGATAACCAGATTTTAATTGATTGTAGCATAGGAATATCATTCCCTATCAGTAATATATCATCAACATATAATACGAGGAATGAAACAGCGCTCCCATTAACCTTCTTGTACACACATGGTTCATCCTCATTTTTGATAAAATCAAACTCTTTGATTGTCTCAACAAAATGGATGTTCCACCTACGAGAAGCTTGCTTCAATCCATAAATGGATCGTTGTAGCTTACAGACTTGATTTGTTCCAACCTTTGAAACAAATTCCTCTAGCTGTGTCATATAGACATCCTCCTCAAGTTTCCCATTGAGGAAGGCCGTTTTCACGTCCATCTGCCAGATTTCGTAGTCATGGTAAGCTGCAATCGCAAGCAAAATCCGAATGGACTTAAGCATTGCTACTGGTGAGAAGGTTTCGTCATAGTCAACTCCTTGTCTTTGTTTGAAACCTTTTGAAACCAGTCGGGCCTTATAGGTCTCTACCTTGCCGTCTGCCTCAGTCTTTCTTTTAAAGACCCATTTACACCCAATAGGCTTAATGCCTTCAGGTGGTGAAACCAAAGTCCATACTTGGTTCTCATACATGGAGTCGATCTCGGATTTCATGGCTTCTTGCCACTTCTCTGAGTCTTTACTACTCATAGTCTGTTCGTAATTCAATGGATCATCATCATCTATGATCGCACCTCATCGTCATCCTCTATGACAAGTCCATACCTCTCGGTATCTTTGGTACTCTTCCGGATATCTGAATAGGGTGTGTGGTATGGAAGGAATCTCTACTTGGTTAGGTACCTCACTTTGATCTGTAGTATTTTGTGGTTCTTGAACCTCTTCAAGATATATCTTACTCCCATTAACCCCTTCAAGGATAAACTCCTTTTCAAGAAGGCGGCATGTTTTTCATAAAAAACACCTTTTGATCGGTTGGATGATAGAAATAATACCCCGATGTTTCTTTAGGGTATCCACAAATCTACATTTGTTAGATCTAGTCTGTAGCTTATCGTTTTCAAACTTTTTGACATAAGCTGGACAACCCCAAGTCTTAACATGCTTAAGATTTGGTTTCCTCCCTATCCATAACTCATATGGGGTCTTAGGGATGGATTTTGTAGGTACTTTGTTAAGTAGGTATGCAGCCGATTCTAGGGCATATCCCCAAAAGAAAACTGGAAGGTCAGTAAAGCTCATCATGGATCGAACCATGTCCAAAAATGTTCGATTTCTCCTTTCAGATACACCATTCATCTGTGGTGTCCCTGGTGGAGTCTATTGTGAGATTAACCAATTTCTTTGAGACAATTGAGAAACTCACCACTTAAGTATTCTCCTCCTCGATCAGATCGAAGAATCTTAATACTCTTACCAGTTTGCTTCTCTACTTCACTTCTGAACTCTTTGAACTTTTCAAATGATTCAGATTTGTATTTCATTAAATACACATATCCAAATCTTGAGTGGTCGTCAGTGAATGTAATAAAATAAGAATACCCTCCTCGTGCGGTCGTTGTCATAGGTCCACATACATCTGTGTGTACCAACGCTAACAACTTTGTAACTCTTTCTCCTTTTCCACTAAAAGGAGATTTAGTCATTTTTTCTATGAGACAAGATTCACAAGTTGGATATGATTCATAATCCGATAGCTCTAGGAGCCCATCTTTATACAACTTGGATAATCTTGTTTCATTAATATGACCAAGTCTACAGTGCCACATATAGGTATAATTAACATCATCTCTTTTCCTTTTCTTAGTTTGTTCAATTTGAAGTATATTTTCATGCAAGTCAAGAATGTAAAGTCCATTTCACAAATTACCAACACCATATAAAACAGTATCATTATAAATAGAACAACTGTTGTTCTTTATTATAATATTAAAATCATCCATATCCAATACAGAAATAGAAATAATGTTTTTAATGATATTTGGAACAAAATAACAATTATTTAAATTAATGAACTTGCCTATAGGCAGTGCTAAACAATAAGTCCCTACAGCTAATGCAGCAACCTTTGCTCCATTTCCCACTCGTAAGACGACCTCATCCTTGCTCAGCTTTCTACTTCTGACCAGTCCCTGCATATTATTACATATGTGAGAACCACAGCCGGTATCCAATACCCAAGTAGAAGATTGACTTTCAGAAAAATTAATTTCAATCATAAACAAACCTTGATTAGGATTCGAAGCTTCTCCAAGCTTCTTATGCTTTTGTTCCGCAAGATAATCCCTTGCGGTTCCTCTTCCAAGAATCTTACATTGCAATGGAAGCAAATTCCTCTTGCTTAATTGCATCAGTTTCTTTTGATCCTTCACTTTCGCCTTTCCCTTAGCCTTCTTGGATTTCTTCTTTTCAGAAGATACCTTGGGCCTCTTCCTTTTCTTGGAAGAATCATCCACCAATAAGACATGGTTCTTCTTGGATGGGAAGTGACCTTCAGCAGTTTTCAACATGTTAAGTAACTCAGGCAAGCTGACGTCCAACTTATTCATGTGAAAATTCACAATAAATTGTGAGAAGGTGTCAGGGAGTGACTGCAAGATCAAATCTTGACTCAACTCCCCATCCATGACGAACCCAAGCTGTCCAAGACGTTCAATCAGATTGATAATCTTTAAGACATGAGTCTCAACGGTAGTGCCCTCGGTCATCCGAGATCGGAAGAGCTCCTTAGATATCTCATATCTAGCAGTCCTACTTTGCTCACCATACAGCTCTTGCAGGTGCATCAGTATAGTAGGAGCATCCATGTTTTCATGCTGACGCTGAAGCTCGTTAATCATGGATGCGAGCATGATGCATTGAGCCACAGATGCATCATCTTGCCACTGTTTAAAAGTAGCAATCTCTTCCTCGGAGGTTTGTCTCGCAACTTTTGCGTGAATACAGGCAAATTTAGGACATAAGAAATCTTTTCAAAGGTGAGAACAATTCTCAGATTTCTTAACCATCCCAGGTGTAGTTCGATCCAAATTCGGTTTGTTAGCATCAAGTATGCTTACTGTGATGAAATTAGTGAATGTGACATTTTCAAAATTTTGCATGTAAAAAGACAATATTTTAGCAAACATTCATTTAATTAATTACCAAAATAAATTAGGTCTTATTTTATATTGGTATCTACCACTATTTTCTTCAAACTATATTACCCTCATCTATATAGTTTGGCAAAATCTAATTAAAGTTTTTGCTAGTGAGAATAAGGATCCCATTTCAAATATATATAGCTTTGTGGTGACACAACAAACTATATATAAATAAATAGGTAGACAACTCCTTGTCAATTACATCATCATGTAATTCCTTATGTTTTGCCTCTTAGATTATTTTGATCAAGTGGTAGCACATCCGAATCAAAATTATCTAAGTTAAGTCTAACCTAGCACTTTCATATATTCAAAAAAGAAAAATATTATCCTTGTGGTGACACAACAAAATAATATTGTTCAATTTTCTTTATAAGCATCAAATGTGATAAATTAACATCTTAAATATTTAATACTTGTCTTGTGGTGACACAACAAACTCATATTAAATATTTAATACTCTATTAATTTTATCATGCTAGAAGGCGACGTTCGATATTCAAAATATCTTTGAACGCTTAAGACTTAATATATAAAACTTTGAGGGATTTGTTATTATTTGTCTCATCTTGTTTAGCGCGCATGCAAATATATATAAAATACGCGTCATATTATTAAACATGTGAAGCATGTTTGCATAATATATAATATATATAATACTAGCATGCACATATAGAATACTATATTCTAGGATTGATTATGGACTTTTATTCTAGTTTGGTCCACTAGAGCCACCAAGTGAACCAAAAGGTCAAACCCTAGGGTGCAAGAATAAACATTTAAATATAACTATTACATTTAAACCCGAGTTCCATTACAAACAGGTCTTCTAACGCTCCTTGCTCCTTGATCTCTGGTTCTTCGAAAAATTCTTAACTAATTCTATTACATTGATCTATTTAATTTAAATAGAAACCTTGATCAGCAGTTATGGGGAAGTACATAGGAGAGAGATAGAATTTACATCAAGAATAAAACGGAAAAGATGAAGACGCTGTGAATCCCATTTAATAAAACTCATTCATTCAAACATCCAACCAAAATAAATCCAATCACATTTAATTGATAGTCCATAATCAATCTCATTTATTTTCATACATATCATCTATGTATCAATAAATAAAAATCATTCCATATATATATGAGTATCATTTAATGGGCAATTTTATATTGCATGAAATTCAATTTCAAGATTAAAATAAACTCTTTATTTTAATTATAAAATTATTAAAATATATTATATATATATAACTATTATATATATATATATATAATATTAATTCGTACGCGTGAACAATGAATCATGGTCAGAGCACCTGAAATCCTTTATAAAAAACGTGATTCCTTGAATTGCTTACAATATTTAAAATATAATAAATTACTATATATCTAATCTTGTAATGCATCCTGTTAAAGTATTCAAATGAATAATATATATATATAGTAATCCGTGCAATCCTGCAATCATTAGAG
Organism: Panax ginseng; assembly: GCA_020205605.1. Classification (NCBI taxonomy): domain Eukaryota; kingdom Viridiplantae; phylum Streptophyta; class Magnoliopsida; order Apiales; family Araliaceae; genus Panax; species Panax ginseng. The sequence continues at coordinate 142,541,618 of CM035134.1, read as the reverse complement.
CATTATGCAACAAGATATCTATATATATATATAATATTATATAATAACATAACATCACGCGGAAAAGACCAAGTAAAACCGGAAAGAGGAAAAAAAAAAAACAGTACTGCGAAACGGTGCAGCCCAAAAAAAAACGTTTTCAGAAAAAAAATAAAAATAAAAAAATTCGGCAGTTTTTTTTTTTTAAATAATAATTTTATACAACAAATTATGCCCAATAAATTATTCTAAATACATACCCATACATATGTGGAATCAAAATAATTAATAATTCGCATAAAGTTTGGCTCTGATATCACTGTTAGATTTTTTTTTGTGAAAATCAAAGTAGCAATCAAATTGCAAAAATTAGCGGAAGCGTAATAAAATCAGATTTTAAAATTTTTCACAAACCAATTATCCGGATCATCTTTTATGCATATTATTAATTAAACGAAGAACAAGAAGTTATAAAATCATACCCTTGTAGAATCTGAGCTTCCACAGTAGTGCAGGTTCAACTCCTCTTCTCATGATCTCCTTGAATCTCGGGTAGATTAGTCCTTTGATCAATGAAACCACCCAAGTGTATAGCCTCCAGAGGTGATCCACCAAGGAAGAAGAATTTTCAAGAAGAAGGGTGTATTGGCTCAAACCCTAGTTTTCCTATCTCTATAGAAAAAAAAGGAAGTACTCACCAACTCTTTGGAATTACGTATATTTGATATCTGCTATAAGACTCCTCTTATAAAGATATCAAGTAACCTTATTTGATTAAAATAAGGTATTATTTATTTAATTAAACTCTTTTAATTAAATGAGCTCCCTAATCTTATTAGGGATAATTAATTAAACTCCTTTAATTAATTTTCCCTCCTAATCTTATTAGGAATAAATGAGAGTACTTATATTAAATTAATTCCTAAACTCTTTTAGAAATTAAAATAACAATAATTGTAATAATATTAATAAGATTCCTCTTATTAATTTATATTTAATATTTCCAAAATATTAAATAATAAATATTAAGTTATTTAATTTATTCTACCACCATAGATTAAATTAAATATACTTAACATATTATTACGATTATGCCATTAACTTTTTAAATAATTATTCTTCCTTTTATGGTGTGACCCTTTAGGTTCTCCATATTAAACCGGTTGTGAATAAATCAATTAGAACAATTCTAACCTTATTTAAATAAATAAATTAAATAAATAATTTATTTAAATAAATAATATTTATTCTACAATAAGGATAAACCTCCTAAGCGATCAACGACTTTCTAGATAATATAGATTTCAACATTAATCATAAAAGAACCTTTGAGTAAATAGTTATCGTACAATTCAATCCTTCCACCATCTGATGTCCCAATTAAATATAAGACATGGAATTATCACAAGTCTTATTTTATTTAATTATATGTATTTCGATTCCTAAATGCCACAACTCTAATGAATACAAATTAGAAACTACTTTCTAATTTCATTCCACCTGGCCAAGGATTCACTGGGTTGTCATTTATCGAATCACATAAGACATTCTCTTCTTTTTACTAGAAGTGGTAGATTCTTTATTGATCATTCATTATCTTCATATATAACTTATTACACCCAAGCATACCCTTTGATATACTCTAAGAGTCTTAAGAAATAAGTCAAAGTGTAATTCATTATATATAAGATCTTATGATGATCTCAAGTTTAAGGATCATTTTGTCTTACTATCACTACGAGAATTCTATTGACGGAAAGTAAAACTCCATTAGGTATTCCTTAGTGAGTCGCGTTCGATGAACTTATTCTCTAATAAGCACTACATACTTGCTTTAGTGTCTCCACACAAATGATCATGAGATCAATCATCCTCATCCAATGAGCAAGCAACGTATGTATCAATCTATCTGGATTCCACTAATCCCCTTTTAGTAATCCATTGATTGGGAACATTTTAGTTTTAAGCTATCTAAGAATTTAGATCTCATTAGCATGATCTCATCATGATTCTAAAAGCATTGCTTAAAACTATGAGTTTATCACATATTATTAAAACAGCACCATGTAGATAATAAATGCCTTTAATAAATAATTCTTTTATTAATAAATAAATAAGATTGATTACACAGTATATGTTTTATCATTATACATGATTGGCTTGTATGCATACTACTTTCACTGTCGTGTACAATACGACAAAACATAAACTGTGAGTTTGAATACAAATATTGTCTACTAGAGATTATACAAACTCAAAAGGAGTCCTTATTACAATTATTATCACACTATTTCACGAATAGTGAGGACTACTAATGCACCATCTAGGACCATCACTGTTCTCGACTAGTCCCACTACGTTCTCATTTCACCAAGAGAAACGGTGAAAGAAAAGGTGAGCTCTCAACTAGCCCAAGAAGAAATATTATGACTAAGATAATGCGAGAATAAATTATCATTAGCCTTGACAATGTTAAACTGATAAAATATAATAAACATCAAGTTTAACTGTAGCGGAACAAGCAATCCATTTAAAGAGTCAAGTAGAAAATAAAATCTACTATCTTTTATGATTTAAAAGAGTTTTCATCACTTTTATCTTTGGGACTCAAATTTTAATAAATAATCCACATCATCGAATCATCCCCTGCTACTACGACCAAGGATATTCTTTAGTATCACGACCACAAATTATCCATGCACTACTACTAAAGATAATCATGTTTTCATCAACGGTCACGATCATGCCATAAAACAATTCATCTTTGCACTACTACCAAAGAGAATCCATAGCTATAATCATACCAAAAAAGCGCCCATCAATGCACTACGGGCCAATGAGGACTTTTTTTCACATCATTTGTAACATTACGGTTATGATTATATCGAATAATCCTCGATCATAATCATACCAAGTCCATCTATGCACTACAGGCCACAGATGACTTTCAACAAAATATAAACATGAGGATGATGACAATGATATAAGAATTCAATAAAATAAGTTCAAGAATTAATTTGTCCAAGAACCAATAACGTCCAAATTGTCAACATGATACTGCTTTGTAGAGTAAAATTCAAGAATGCTCAGAAGAATATTTACATGAAAAGATACTAGATGAAGCGCAAATATCAATGATATTCCACTAATTTCATGGAGTATAGAAGTCAAAACTTTAACAAACTGAGTATAATAAAGAATGGAATAACAAAAGAAATCACCATGCATGCGGTACTTCCCATAGACAGGTTATTCCAACAGAATAATAAAGGATCGAACCAGTCGGCCAGAAATAAACAGGATATTCCGGCGAATAATAAATAATAGAACCGGTCCGGCGAACGTTACTTGCAGACGAGGATATTAAAACAGAATAATAAATAATGGAACCAGTCGGCGTAAACCCCACAGACGAGGATATTAAGCCGAATAATAAAGAATGAAATAATGGAAGAATTTCACCAAGTATAGGGTACTCAGCTATCTGAGTTATTCAACGAGAATAATAAATAATGGAATAATGAAGTTCTCTTCATGAGTACAACAAATAACATCCCTTACCTTAAAAAGAAATTGAATATAAGAGTAGGAAGTAAGAATACTTTTCTATAGGTTCTCTTATAATTCTCTCTCAGAGTTTCAATGAATTCGTAAGAAATAATGAAGGGTGAGCTTTATTTATAGAAGAAGCGAAAGTGGCTCTTGGTCTTAACGAAGGGTCAAAATGACTCTTGGTAATATTGAAGAGACAACTACTATTTGCAAAGGGGCATTTAAATCTTGAAACACCGAAGGGGCAAATAACTCTTGGAAAACTGAAGGGACAAATAACTCTTGGAAAACTGAAGGGACAAATAACTCTTGGGAAACTGAAGGGACAAATAACTCTTGGAAAACTAAAGGGACAAATAACTCTTGGAAAATTGAAGGGACAAGTTACTATTAAAACTTTAAATCAACGATCCATATTGAATTACTATTATAATTTCAACCAACGGTCTGAAAAATTAGCACATCTCCTCATGGAATAATATTGTACCCAAAAATGATTTGGACCGAAAATAAATATATCTTACGGGTGAATAGTACCCGTGAATAGTAACTCGTGAATAGTAACTCATGAATAGTAACTCGTGAATAGTAACTCGTGAATAGTAACTCGTGAATAAGAATCAAACTCACGAAAAGTGTCCCGAAAATGTCCCGAATAATTCATGAATAATATATCATATTATGCAGATGATATCTTTGTAACAATAATTGAATCAATAATATGAGATATATGATGCAACAATTATCTTTGTAGCAATAATTGAGTATAAGCGAGTGACTTCTCACGTAAGCATCAATAATCAATACTTAGTGCGCTTCTTACTATGCAACAACGCGCAGACATTCTTGTACTTTTAACACCGGGTGTTTCAACAGTTAACGGTAAAACTTCTGTCGTTATTTTCATAAAGTATTTTTATCGTTTTCTCAATCCGACAATAATTCCATTGTGGGGTCCACCAATGATTGTACCGTCGTACGGATATTCCCCGACAAAAAGAATATTCTCCGACCAATCGAATATTATACAACCACTTGCTTACTTTGCAAAATTTGTAAATATTACCCAAAACTATAACATTACATCAAATCAACACCATAATATTAAAAATATTTATTTCGAGAAAATAAAATTTTTATTCATAAAATCTGGGGTCTCACACGACGCGTATTACTTTATTTTACCCACCAGGTATTCCAAACGGTGTTTATGAATAAACTCCATAGTTATTATTAAAAAAACTCATTTGTGTCGTTTTCTTCATCCGACAGTTTTCCGTTATGGGGCCCACAATTGGCTGCGTCGTCGTACCAATATTCCCCGACAGCAAGAATATTCCACGACCAAGCGAATATTCCCCGACAACAATGAATATTTTATAATCACTTGCTTATTAAAAAAATATTTGCGCATTTTACCCATAACTTACCACATTAATCAAATCAACCCCTTACTATTCAAAATAAATATATAGAGGAAATTCAATTTATTTATTTATTTTTCATAAAAGTTGGGGTCTTACAACCTTCCCTCCTTATGAAATTTCGTCCTCGAAATTGACGTGCATACCTGGTGTTTCAAAAAGATGAGGATACCTTGCTTTCATTTCTGATTCCAACTCCCAGGTCATTTCCTCAATAGCATGGTTCCTCCACAAAACCTTGACTTGTGGTATAACCTTTGTGCGTAGGACATGCTCCTTCCTATCCAAGATCTTGACAGGTACCTCCTCGTACGTTAAATCTTCTGATATCTCGTCCGGTTCTAACTCAATAATGTGGTTTGTGTCTTTCACATATTTACGTAGCACATATATGTGAAAAATGTTATAAATATGAGACATGCTTGAAGGTAAAGCGAGTCTATAGGCCACATTTTCTACTCGATCAAGAATTTTAAATTTACCAATGAATCGTAAATCGGTGCCCATAGTTTTCTTCGCGGTGACCCTTTGGCACTTGATGCTCGCCTTGACACGCTTTTATCGTTAAACCCCTCGAGATAAACTCCGCGATCTCTCTCTTTATATTGCTCCACCAAAATGTAGGTTGACGTTCACGATACATTTTGGTACTTCCAGGATGGATTGCAAACGATGTGTTGTGTGCCTTCATCATGATTCTGTACTTCAAATCATAGTTGTTAAGAACACAAAGTCTGGATTTGACTCAAGTATTTTCTCTACATCGATTCTGCTTTGGGAATAGTATCTTCTTGCTTTTCTTCTTCTTATTATTCGACTCCGGATCGTAGATTGAGCAACTTTAACTCTATCCATTAAAGTTGGTTCTACACGCGTACATTTGACATCATTATGTGGGTCTCCGGAGTCTTTAACTCTATCTTCATCCTTTGTACGTCATATAAAATGGGCTTTGTGTGGACAATATCGCACTTGTTCCCGCATACGATCTTCTACTCAACGCGTCAGCTACCACGTTCACTTTTTCTAGATTGGTATTGGATGGTATGATCGTAATCTTTCAACAGCTCCAACCAACGTCGTTTTCGCATATTGAGTTCTTTTTGGAAAAAATATTTGAGGCTTTTGGAGTATATTAGGATGTTATCAATCATAACACACACGAAATGATCCAAATATTTGATACCAACTGTGACTCATGTCCCAACCTTGGACAACATCTCACAATTGGTTAAACAGGTCATCAATACGAGATAACGGATACCTATTCTTGATGGTGACATGGTTCAACTCCCGATAGTTAATACAACGTCGTATACTACTGTCTTTCTTCTTTACAAATAAAACAACGGCACCCAAAAGATACATATTAAAACGTATAAAGCCGATGTCTAACAACTCCTGTAGTTGGATTTAAATCCTGAAGTTCAATAAGAGTGATTCGATATGGGGTTTTAGAAATTGGTTTTGTATCGGGTTGAAGGTCAATAAAGAATACAACTTTACGTCTAGGGATAGGCCGGAAAGTTCTTCAAAAAATACATCAGGAAACTTATTAACAACAAAAATATCATTCAAATCTGATGTATTCTGATTTAAATCAGTGACATGGGCTTAGAAAGCTTGACATCCGTTTTTTCAATAAATGAATAACTTTATGACTTGAAATGACATTGATTGATTTTTGTAGTCTGGTTGTTTGAATGAAAGCTAACAACCTTACGAAACAATCAATTTTGGCATGATGAGTGGTTAACCAATTGATTCAAAAAATCACATCAAATGCAAGAATTTTAAAAGATATAAGATCAATAGGAAGTGTGAGTGTACCAATTTGAATTAAACACGATTTGTAAACTATAGATGTAACGAAGGTTTCCCCCAACGAAATTTCAACAGATAAGTCAAAGTCTAATTTTTTTTGAATTTCAGTTCAAACGTTGAGTACGAGTAGAATGGGTAGAACCGATATCTAATAAGGTATAGATTTCGCAAAAATTTATAATTAACTAACCCGTGATAAATTCATTCGGGTTCCTCGCGTTTTGGGCAGTCATGACAAACGCTCTTCAAGGAACCACTGACTTTGACTTGTCCGGAACAGCTTTAGGAATTGCCATCCCCGCTGGACTTGGTTTCGCTACATGACACACTCGAGCTATATGTCCTTCCTTTCCACAGTTATAGCACACCTTGGATTGCTGTGTGCAGTTGGGACTGATGTGTCCCTCTTCTCCGCATTTATAGCATACGACCGACGGTCGTTCTCCTCCCCTAGAAATAATTGATGGTGATGCTGATGTCGACGTCTTCACACTCTCATTGTTGTACCTTCTCTTCTTGAAATCTCCTCCTGAATCACTTCTTCTATTGTTGTGGCCACGATTACCACCGGAGTGGTTACCGCTTCTGTCATGATGCTTTCCTCCCCGCTGGTTGTCATTGCTCTGATGACTGCCGCCACCGGTACGACCTTGGTTGTTGTCCCTTGGTTGAACACAATCAGTATCTCGTTCTAATAACTGAGCCATGTTTACTACATCTGAATATAAAGAAAATTTATGAGAAATGAGGTATTGACGTATTTCGGGTTTCAAACCTCTCAGAAACATTCGCGTCATACGTTCCACATTCGCGTCATACGTTCCTCATTCTCCACCAAATGAGGTGCAAACCTGGACAACTCCGCGAACTTAGCCTCGTACTGGGACACAATCATGTTATTTTGTTCCAATTTGATGAACTCTACCTCTTTCATATGACGAATACTTTCAGGAAAGTACTTATCATTGAACAATTTCTGGAACGCTTCCCAAGACATCTTGAGTGCGGCAGTTTGGGTATGCTTCACAGATTTCCACCAGTAATCTGCCTCTCCACGGAACATAAAGGTGGCGAATGGAACCTTCTACTTCTCCGTGCATCCCAAGACATCAAATATCTTTAAAATTTGCTTAACCCACGTCTCCGCCTTGATCGGATCCGGCTTTCCCAAAAACTCTGGTGGTCCCAACTCTTTGAATTGTTTGGCGGTGACAGTCCGCGTGTTATTATTATTTCTACCTGTATTTTGCGCACGAGTCTCCCTCGTCTGGGTTTGCATGAACTGCAAAAAGCTTCTAAACATCCCTTCGTTAATTGTCTGTTCGGTATCGTTGTTCACATGAGGAATATTGTCTTCTTGTTGCATGTTCTCCTCGTTGGTGATCAAAGGTGTCTCCATGGTCTCATTCACTCCATTATTAACATTCTCAGCTGCCATTCTCAATACTGCCATAAAACAAGGGTTAATTCACAAATTAACATATCAACCCTATAATTCAACCCATCAATTAAATACCAAATAAACTTAGGTAGGACATACTTAGCGAAGGATTTACTCGTCTCTCCCTCCTAGTTCTATTCCCCGATCTCCGCCTTGGAGATCATATCTCTAAGCTCGATACCAAATTGTGACACCCCTGAATAGGTCCGGTAACCCAACCCCATTACGATTCGCCAAATACATGGTATGTAATTCAAATACAATCTTTTATAACACAAGGTCGTGGAAAATACGACCAGACACTGTGAGTGTCGATACAAACATCTAGAAAATTTAAACATTCAAACTAAGTCCTCATTACAACTATTATCACACTATTTTATAAAAATAGTGAGGAATCTCTTCGCTTCTTAAGTCCGCCCATCTCACTCACTTTCCCGACTAGTCCCCATGCAACATTCTCATTTCCTGAAGAGGACAATAGATGAAAAGGGTGAGCTCAACTAGCCCAGTAAGGAATATTATGACTAAGATAATAAAGAACAATTTATCGTTAGTCTTCAACAATTCAGATAAAATATTATGGATAACAAGTTTTAGATCAACAATTGCAGCGAAAATAACAATATATCAGAAGAATTAAGTAGAAAATGATGTCTACTATATTCTATGATTTGAAAGTCCATAATCACTATTTTATCCCTGTCAATCAATATATATCTCAAATCAAATATTCATCTTTGCACTACGGGCCAAAGATATTCATTTATATCACCAGTTGGTTATGTTCATCTCAACACCTGTCACCTTTGCACTACATGCCAAAAATATTTAAAATTTAAAATGATGAAAAATATTTTAAAGAACGAATCCAGTGAGATAAAGGACAAAAATAAGGATTCGTAATTTTAGTTTATCCAAGTTCAAAAATACCCCATAATACTACTTTGTGGAGTAAAATTCAAAAATAAGCTCAAAACTTGGATCCAATCAAAGATAGAACCCATAATAGCCAACTTGGACAAAAAAAGAAAATTTTATTTTTCGATGAATAGTGTCGTATACGTGAATAGTGCCGTATACGTCAATAGTAACCCCGACGAAAAAGGTAAGAATTTTATAATAAAATTCATGCCAATATTTTGGTATAATGATATTAAAAAGAATAACATCATTTACGAAAGAAAATAACACCCCTTACCTCAAAAGGATAATACTTCTAATTGGAATGTCGGATATAAGGCTGAAGAAAACTTGCGCTGAATAGTAATACTCAAAGTATCTAAAAACTCACAAAAATACGCTCGATATTAAAGAGAGAAACTTCTGATTCTGGTTTGATTTTCAAATTCTAATTCAGCACCCTATTTATAGAAAAATGCTTAGAACACCAAAGCAGAAAATTTAATAAAATAATATTATTTTATTTAAAAAATTTTCAAGCCCACCTTTGACTAATTCATCAGCTCACCAAGTGGGGCCCACCATTAAAAAAACGTTTTTTATTAAAAAAAATATTTTTAACCCCAAAAATCACTTCTAACCCCAAAATCTGGAACTTCAATAATTCATGAAAAATAGCCCTTTTATCAGAAAAAATTCAAATCTCATGTCTTTTCCATAGAAATTAAATTCTCTACAACTTTGCAGAAGAAAGTTTTTCGAAATTTCAAACAGAAAATATCCAAAATCCACAAACGGATGATTTTTTACACCAAAATACTGATAAAAACACCTCAGCATTATTTCCTTCTTTTATATCCACAAAATAAATATTTTCTTATCATATAAATTAATAATTAATTATTTGAAAATAATATTACAGAACTACAATATTGACAACCAGGTCGTTCCCAAGAAAGAGGGGACTTTCCGATAAGGATTTTCTCACTTCTTGGTATAATTAGATTAACCTAACCCCTTTCCTCGTCATAACTTCCTTAGACATTGCCAATAATTCTATCTAATAATATTATTCAAATAATATGAATTATTGATCTGATAATGGAAAATATTGTGCAGTAGCAATTATTGAATTAACAATAATATAAAAATATCGTGCAATCTGGTGTCATTCTAATGTAACGACAGACGTATTACTTTATTTTACCCACGGACATTCCAACGATTGTTAATTGGTAATAACTCCGTCGTTATTATTAAAAAACTCATTTGTGTCGTTTTTCTTCATAAGCGGTTTTCACGTTATGGGCCCATTAATTGGTCGCTACTATCGTACGAATATTCCCCGACAACAAAAAATTCCACGACCAAGCGAATATTCCCCGACAACAATGAATATTTTATAACCACTTGCTTATTAAAAAAATATTTGCGCATTTTACCCATAACTTACCACATTAATCAAATCAACCCCTTACAATTCAAAATAAATATATAGAGGAAATTCAATTTATTTTTGTTTTTTTTCATAAAAGTTGGGGTCTTACATTAAATACTCACAAAAATACGCTCGATATTATAGAGAGAAACTTCTGATTCTGGTGTGATTTTTAAATTCTAATTCAGCACCCTATTTATAGGAAAATGTTTAGAACGCCAAAACAGAAAATTTAATAAAATAATATTTTATAAAAAATATTTTTACGCCCACCCTTGACAAAAATCATCAGCCCACACCTGTGGGGCCCACCAAAATACAAAAAGCGTTTTTTATTAAAAAAATATTTTTAACCAAAAAAATAATTATTATTGAACTTCAATAATTCATAATAAATAGTCATTTTATCAGAAAAATTCAAATTTTATGTTCTTTCCATAGAAAATTTAATTCTCTACAACTTTGCAGAAGAAAGTTTTTCCAAATTTCAAACAAAAAATGACCGAAATCCACATACGGATAATTTTCCACACCTCCATATCGACAAAATACTGATAAAACACATCAGCATTAATTCCTTCATTTATATTCACATAAAATAAATATTTTTTTATCATATAAATCAACAATTAATTATTCACATATAATATTATAGAACTACAATATTAACAACCAGGTCGTTCCCAGGAAAGAGAGGGCTTTTTCGATAAAGATTTCTCCTTAATGGCGCACAATTAGATTAACCTAACCTCTTTCCTTGACAGAACTTTCTTAGACATTGCCAATAATGCTATCTAATAATATTATTCAAATAATATAAATTATTGATCTGATAATGAAAAATACTGTGCAGTAGCAATTATTGAATCAACAATAATATAAAATACTGTGCAATACCGTGTGCTACTGTGCAACAATGAGTATTATATAATTTTACCCACCGTGTATTCCAACAGTGTTAACTGTAACAACTACGCCGTTATTTATTAAAAAACTCATTTGTGTCGTTTTCTTCATCCGACAGTTTTTCGTTATGGGGCCCAAAGATGGTTGCGCCGTCGTACGAATATTCTTCGACAGCAAGAATATTTCACGACCAAACGAATATTCCCCGACAACAATGAATATTTTATAACCACTTGCTTATTTAAAAATATTTACGCATTTTACTCGTAATTTATCACATTAATCAAATCAACCCCTTTCTATTCAAAATAATATATAAAGGAAATTAAATTTTTTCATTCATAAAAGTTGAGGTCTTTCAACTAGGTATATATTTTTTTAATATTCACCTTTTACTAAAATGCCCTAAATACTAATTTATGTCAAACAATTCACCAATGAATTTTTGTCGAACAAAATTAAACACTCAAAATATTGTCCAACTAGTTAACTATTCAATAGTATTTAATAAAATATATTTAAAATGTTATTACTTTTGTAAAACAATAATTTATAATACATTCAATACTAAGAGATAAATAAAGATTAATCATTAAGTCAAATTACGTACTATTAGTAAGTTAAACTTATTATAATAAACAATAAACCAAGATGAATAAGGACAAATTAGAACATTGATATGCTAATTATTAAATAAAAAAGGGCGTGTTTGACATATGGATATTTGGTTGGCAAACTTTTTATAATTATGTGTAAAAAGTGATATTTATGTCTAATTTACTCGGTGGGTATTTTTGTCTATATAAAGATTTCAAAATGACCAAAATGTGATAATCTAGATTATCACCTGTTTATTTGGTATTCTGAATACCCATTTCAAGTGAGAATCTTTACACTTTACTGAGTATGAGATTACCCAAAATATAAAATTACTAATGTAACAAACACAGTTTATTAGGATAACCGACTCACTTACTGAGTATTTAAGATGATATTTTTAGATGATCCGTAACAAACACCCTCTAATGAATTTTGATTTAGGTACCAATTGTCAAATTTAATTTTAAACTTACACTTGAATAAAATACCACTCTCGTTCTGAAAATAAAAGTCTCATTTACAAAATTTATAAATTTAAAAAATATATTTTTGTTTCACATTTATGCCTAAATTTATTGATTTTTTTAATTTACTAATAATGACATGATCATATACTTGGGGAAATTTTCCCATTTTTTTTATTCCTATAAAAAAATGATGACTTTTTTTCAAACAAATATATTTTGTAAATACAACTCTTTTTGCGAAAGAGAAGAGATCTAAGAGTGGAAAAAAATTATTTTTGCAAGCTAATAAACCTTGATATTTATATTTATATATATAACAAAAGTTATTCTCGACATTTTTCCTCCTAAACGAAAATTGTTGTTAATGCCGAGTGATTTTGGAAACAATCGAGGAGTTTTGAAATTTTGATTTTAAGGTAGCCCAATTAGATAGTCACCAATTGGTAAAGATTTAAATGGATATGATGTACCAACTCATCCAGATTTTTGAGTTCTAATAAATGAGATGACCCATGTGTCTCTGTAAAATTAGTCTGCAACCGAGATTCAAAGAGTTTGGGGGTTTGCTTAAGCGGAGGAAATGTACCTCCAGACTTCCATGAAACACGATTACCGCTTTCCTAATATTTTTCCTAAAGTTTAAATAAATTGCCTTTAAAAAGAGAGTAAAAGTAGTGTGTGCTTAGTGCTTTGTGCCTAAGAGGGTTGTATCGTGTGGGAGTCATCATGCATGCAAAGAAAGTGTAATGTATCGTCCCCAAAACCATCTAAGTCATGGTAAAAGGGAATTTAGGGCATCTCTTAGAGTCATCAAGCAAAGAAAATATAGGGTGTCGTCTCCTAGAGTCAATTTGAGTCGTCGAAACTAAGGAAACCTAGGGTATTGTCTTTCTAAGCCTCCTAAGTCATGTAAAGAGAAATCTAGAGTCTCGTCTCCTAGTCCTTTTCTCTTATAAACTCAATAACAATATGAATTTTTTTATATATAAAATTTTTACTATTTTCTTTTCTCGTCAATTTTAAGTTTTCTATTCTTTTTATTTCCTTTATAGTGCAACTGTATAGTGTTATATTAATTTTATTGGTTTAAGAATATTACTATTGTTTTTCTAAAAAAATCACGAATAAAGAGTGGTTAGGTCAGAAGTATCAACCACGCATAAACTATGTATTGTGACACTAATTTTTTCATTAGTTAAATAATTTGTGACACATTAGTCACTCATTGTCCTTCAAAAAGAAAAATAGATGAACAAATGTAGTTTTACTTTATTAAATACAAATAGATAATAATAAAAATTTAAAATAATTCATTTATACCCAACAAAATTGTGCCTTGCACGGCTTAAAGGGCTAGTAAAATCAAGGCTTAAATATGAATTACTACCCTAAACTATGCACCATATTCCACTTCGGTGATCCACCTTTCAATTTTGTCAATTAGATGATTGAACTATTAATTTTTTCCACTTGCATTCAATTAAGTCTGTCATGTCAGAAATTGTTGACGTGTCCGTTTGGGTGGGTCAGAGTTAAGCTGACGTGTAATAAAAAAAGAATATTTTAATTTTTGATTAAACATTTATTATACATTAAGGGGTACAATTGTTAAATCACCTTATATTAAATATTAATACCAACTAAAAACAATAAAAGGCTAAATAAACAAACAAACAAAAAAAGCTATTCAAACAAACAAACAAACAGATCAAACTTCGATCAAATAAACAAACAGATACGAAAACTTCAGATCTGAAGAAATCGATCATCACTCACTCACGGATCCGAAGAAATCAACCGGACAACCACTTGCGCGCAAATCTCTCCTCCCCAACTTCGATCAAAGCTATTCACTCAATAAAGTCTAACTTCAATCAAAAAACAGAGTACTCAACCGGACAACGACGCATGGCCGTAGTATCCGACTTCAGGCTAAACTCACTCTTCGACGAGTCAGGCTCTCCCAGCCACCGCGTCGCCGGGTATTGTGCACCAGAGATGGTCGAGAGCCGAAAAGTCACCTTCAAGTCCGGCGGAGGTTCACCCGGAAAGATTTGTCGATGTGGGTTCAGTCGGTGGATTTGCCGAGATTTGTGAGTTTAATGGCAGACCCACCACATCTGCAAACCTTTTTATTTCTTCACTTCATTCACTTCTGAGCCGAAACTCAATAATCGAGAAAAAACCAAGAAAGAAATCGCAAACGTAATCTCTCTCTCATTTTGGACTGGAGAAATTCTTTTTGTTTAGTTTAACATTCATTTGAATTAGGACTGTGATTGAGTAGATTTGGACAGTGTGTATGTCTGTCTGATCTGTAGTTCGTCGCCGGAATCATTGATTTTCAGTTCTTGAGATATGATGGCGGCTTTGTGATTTTCCGATGGCGGCTTTGTGATTTTCTTGTGCTGTTATTGATTTGGTCTTGTTTTATTGATTTGGTTTTGCTACTTGTTTGTGTTGCGAAATCTTGTGATTTGGTTTTGGCTTTGATTCAGTATCTTTGTTTGATTTGGTTTTGATCGATGATGTTATTGTTTGTGAAGAAATTTTGATTATCAGAAAATTTATACTTCGATTGAGCTAGGGTTTATCGTTCGATTTGGGGAGAGATCTTGATCGATCGATTGTAATGGTGTAAAAGCTGATATTTGTTTGTTTTATATTAATTAGAAATGTTAATTTATGTTTTGACTGTTTTGCCCTTTGTTTAATAAGAGTTGTTTATTTAATAATTAAAAAATATTTTTTTTTGCCACATAAGTTTCTTAAGGCCCCACATAATAAGCCACGTCAGCAATTTATGACGTGACATGTTCAATTTGGTCTAATTAAAAAAAATTGATAGTTTAATCATCTAGTTGACAAAATTGAAAGGTGAATCACCGAAGTGAAATATGACATATAGTTTAGGATACTAATTTATATTTAAGCCTAAAATCAAACACTCAAAATATTGTCTAACTGGTTAACTATTCAATAATACTTAATAAAATATATTTATAGTTTTATTACTTTCGTAAAACAATAATTTATAATATATTCAATAATCAATACTAATAGATAAATAAAGATTTATTATTAAGTCAATTTAAGTACAATACTAAATTAAACTTATTATAATAAACAACAAAACCAGGATAAAGTAGAACATTGATGTACAAATTATTAAATAAAGAAGAGTGTGTCTGACATATGGGTATTTGTTTGGTAAACATTGTATAATTGTGTAAATAATGATATTTATGTCCAATTTACTCTTATGGGTATTTTTGTCTATAGAAAGATTTCAAGATAACCAAATAGGTGGTAATCTAGATTACCACCTATATTTTGGTCATCTGAATATCTATTCTGGTGAGAATCTTGATACTTTATTGAGTATGAGATTACTGAGAATATTATAAGATTACCATGGTATTGGTAACAAACACACTTTATTAGGACGATCGAGACATGATAATAAACTTGTGATTATAAACTTGGGGATATTTTTCTCAGTTTTTTATTCCTATAAAAATGATATGACTTTTTTTTTGAATAAAAAAAATATTTTGTAAATACAACTCTTTTTGGGAAGGAGAGGAGATTTAAGGGTGGACAAAATTATTTTTGCAAGCTAATAAACCCTGATATTTATATTTATATATGAAAAAAAGGGAATATGTGGCTTAATACAGACAAGCTTATCTATAGATCGTGAATAAAACGACGTAGTATTTGGTTATAAAATAGAAAAATATTTGTAATGCTTTTAATGAAAATTACGAAAAGACAAAAATACCATTAATTGAATGAGTGTATCTATAGTCAAGCTTGATTATGGCAAGCCATGTTTCCTTTCCCCTTTATTTATATACTAGTATATGCCCGTGCCTGAAGGCACGGTGTAAAAAATAATTAAATTTAAATTTAAAAAATATTACATTATCTAAAGACACATACCACCACAATTCACCATACCACCACAACAATTAATACATACTCAATCATCAACACATGTCGAACTACCAAAACATCAAGCTAATTGGTACTAATTTGCAAAAAAAGGATAAAATTTCCTTTAAAAATAGATATTTAAAAAATTCTAAACCTGTCTACAAAACTTACAATCATCAATATATATCCAATCCACCAAAAAAACTTTCATTCCATACCCAAAAATCATCATAACCATATATAATTAGTTAACTTTACAAAAAACGTAACACACAAAATAGACACAATCATCAACACATATCTAACTACCAAAATATCAAGCTAGTCGCTGCTAATTTTAAAAAATTTCGACAAAATTTCCTTTAAAAATAGACATCCAGACAAATATAAACCCGTGTATAAAACTTACAATCATCCATACATATCAAACCACAAAAAAACAATCATTCCATATCCAAAATCATCATAACCATGTATAATTAGTTAACTTTATAAAATACGGAACAAAAAAAATACATACATGAAGAAATTAATACATACTCGATCATCAACACATCAAACCACCAAAACATCAAGCTAGTCGCTACTAATTTCAAAAATTTAAATGAGTTTCCTTTAAAATAGATATCCAAAAAAATCTAAACCTGTTTACAAAACTTACAATTATTCATACATATTCAAACCACCAAAAAAGCCATCATTCCATACCTAAAATCATTATAACCAAGTATAATTAACTAACTTTACAAAAGGCATAATACAAAAAATACATACATGCAGAAAATAGAGAAACTAAGATCCTTTACTTTACATCTTACATCATGTATCCTTCAATATATACCTGAAAATAATTGAAATTTAAAAATTATCGAAATATGTGAATTAAAATACAACAATTATAAATCCGAAATAAATGAGCATGCATATTTCTTCCGTTCTAAAAAAAGCCTTTATGTTGCAAATATGATAAAGCCTTTATGAAGTTTTATAATATTATAATTTTTTCGTTCTAAAAAATGTCTTACAAAGATTTGAATTCTACCTACACATAATAAGATTATGCAAATATGATTTTTAAGATAAACTTCCATTGAAACACTACAATGCAGCTTAGAATTAGAGAAATCTAGGTAGAATTGAGTAATAAATCTCACCTTTTCCCTTGAATCCATCGCCATTGCAAGAAAAAAATAACTTTGAAAGTGAGAGAGCTTATTTCACCGCTTCAAAGACCGAAGATTAGAAGACCCAGAGCTCAACTTTGAAAGTAGGCAGCCATTGATTTTTCTGTATCAAAACCATGAGTATCAAATAAAGAGATTAATAGTGTACAGTTAACAAAATGAGGTTCAGAAATCTTTTGATTACAAATGGGCATACAAATAAATCACCCAAAAATAGAGAAAACCCAGAGAAAAAAGCACCCACTGAAGTTTCTGTATTCAAAATTAATTGACATGGCAACTAAGCTCAAATCATAAAAAAATGAAGCAACAATAAACATATAAAATTATCGCAGAGAGGAAAAACAGAGGATATCGAAACCATACTTGTCCTGTGGCACCAAAACCATACTTTCCCACAAAATTCAACCAAAAACAATAAATAGCGGTTACCCTCTCAACAAAGACAATAGTGTGGTAATGGTATCACTCACCCTCTCAACAAAGACCGCAGAAAGGAAGAGAGATTATGGGAGTGAGGCAAAAAAAGTGAACGTTTCACACCTGCTAATTTGTGTATATTGGGATCAGGCCGGCTCACCCATCTTACTAACCCACCACCCTTTTTTATCTACACCTCACCTAACCACCCACCACCCTTTGTTTTCCAGCCCCCGGATTTTGGTAAAACAACCATTATTACTCCCTCCATTCCTTTCAAATTAGTAATTTTTATCTGGATTTTTTAGAAATTATTTTGTTTAATATAATTTATAAACATTAATTGAGTACAAATTTACTTGAATAAATTTTATCTTTTCTCTCATCTTTTTTTCAATGAATTTTAAATGGACAATATTGATATTTATTTCCAATTTAATCAACTACTTCTTTTAAAAGCGAATGAAGAGAGTAATATCATTTTGTTGGTTAAAGATCGAGGCAGGTTGTCGATCGAATATTCGATTTCTTCATTTTTTACCTACACATAACTTTATAATATTATAACTTTTCCGTTCTAAAAAAGTCTTATAAAGATTTGAATTCTACCTACATATAATAAGATTTTGCAAATATGATTTTTAAGATAAACTTCCATTGTTGATGGAGTGCGAAGAAACACTAAAATGCGACTTAAAATTAGAGAAATCTAGGTAGAATCTCACCTTTTTCCTTTGAAAGTGAGAGAGCTTATTTCACCGCTTCAAAGACCAGAAGATTAGAAGACCGAGCTCAAACTTTTTACATATAAGCGGTGACCATTGATTTTTACGTTTGAGTATCAAATAAAGAGATTAATAGTTGAATTTTCATCTTTGATTTACGATGGTAAGCATATGAAAGTTTCTTTGGGATTGAACCTTCTTATCAAGTTATCATAGATTTGTCTTGATTTATGTGAATTTGGGTTGCATTTTCTTTATTGGACGTGGGAGTATTCATCTAAGATTGGTGGATTGAGCTTGAGAATTGGGTGATATTTTTGTGTTGCTAGCTTAATTTGAAGTGGGGGTTGATTTTTTTTTGTTTGATTTTGTTTAATAGATCGAATTGAAACTATGGGAAGTCGTATGAAGCAAGAAATTTCTTTGAAACTTCAAACTACATTATTAATTTCAATACCAATCTGCGATTACACAAACTGGGCTTAATTCATATGAAGTAGCGTGCCGGCTTGACACAAATTTGCAATCCTTTGACACAACTCTTCAAGCTCGCACTAAGATGAAATCTGGCGTTTGTTGTGGTTTCTCAAATTTTAAGTGGGGATAGATTCAAAAATGGCGTGCTGGCTTGAAAGTGAACGTTTCACACCTGCTAATTTGTGTATATTGGGATCAGGCCGGCTCACCTATCTTACTAACCCACCATCCTTTTAATCTACACCTCACCTAACCACCCACCACCCTCTGTTTTCCAGCCCCCGAATTTTGGTAAAACGACCATTATTACTCTGTCCATTCCTTTCAAATCAGTAATTTTTATCTTCATTTTTTAAAAATTATTTTGTTTACTATAGTTTATAAAGATTAAATGAGTACAAATTTGTCCATTTTTTTCAATTAATGAGTACATTAAATTTTATCTTTTCTCTCATCTTTTTTTTTCAATGAATTTGTCCACCCTTTTTATCTTTTTTTGATATTTATTTCCAATGAAGAAGAGAGAAAAGATCAACACATAATAAATTTGTCCATTTTTTTCAATTAATGAGTACTTTAAATTTTATCTTTTCTCTCATCTTTTTTTCAATAAATTTGTCCACCCTTTTTATCTTTTTTGATATTTATTTCCAATGAAGAAGAGAAAAGATCAACACATAATAACTTTTCCGTTCTTAAAAAACCTTACAAAAATTTGAATTCTACTACACATAATAAGATTTAAATTCTTCCGTTCTAAAAAAAGCCTTTTATGTTGTAAATATGATAAAGCAAATATGATTTTGCAAATATGATTTTTAAGATTTGAATTCTACCTACACAAAATAAAATGCGACTTAGAATTAGAGAAATCTAGGTAGAATTGAGTAATAAATCTCACCTTTTCCTTGAATCCACCGCCATTGCAAGAGAAAAAATAACTTTGAAAGTGAGAAAGCTTATTTCATCGCTTCAAAGATAGAAGATTGTAAGACCCGAGCTCGACCATTGATTTTTCACATTAACTATGAGAAGATGAATAAACCATGAGTATCAAATAAAGAGATTAAACCTTTTTATTACGATTAACAAAATGAGGTTCGATAAAATAAAGATGAAACCTTTTAATTACAAATGGGCATACAAATCAATCACCCAAAATAGAAAACCGGAGATGAAAGCACCTTTGAAGTTTCAAAATTAATTTACAAAGGCAACTAATTTCAAATCATCAAAATGAAGCAACAATAAACAACCAAACGAAACAACCAAGCGGATCGTGAAGTGCGGTTTCAAAAATTCTACAACATAAATCTGCGCAAAAAAAACAACAACAACCAACCACGACAACAACCAAACACGGCCAGTTGAATCAACACAAAAGCGATCGGTGGGTGCTTACCAAAACACGACACTGTTGAATCAACCAAACACGGCAGACAACCGAAAGCCTTACTAAAAGCGATCGACAAGAACCACCGTCGAACATCAGCGGTCGCTTGCATCGATCGTAGCGATCAACGATCAACCTTCGATTGCCATCGGCCAGTAAGTAAGCCGATCGAGCATGAGCAGAGAGTGGCGTTGGAAGAAACGAGGAAGGAGGCTATTTTTGATTTGGGGATTTTGAAGGGAAGAAGACAGTAGAGTGCGAGGGATTTTGATTTGGGGGCTTTTGAAAGGGAAGGAGATAGAAGAGTACACGGGGAAGGAGCAAATTTTGGTTTGGGCGGTTAATTTTTTTTTGTTTTGTCTGTAATGAAATCTGACCTTTAGATCAAATAAGATGAAATCTGGGTCTTTGTTGTGCTTTCTCAAATTTTTAGTGGGGATAGATTCAAAAATGGTCCTGTTTTATTATATAGATATAACAAAACGTTACAAAATTTTAAAGGTTGATCAAATGTAAGTTATTCCGGTATATGAAGGTAAAATAGTATTATCAATGTTAAAAAGTTTTCTTTCCTTTTCCTTTTCCTTTATAAGCTCAATAATAATATATATTTTTTAAAATAAAATTTTCTTTATTTTCTTTTCTCATAAATTGTTAAGTTTTCTGTTCTTTTCATTTTCTTTAAAAAGGGGATAAATCAACTTTTGGTCCCTGTACTCTAACCCAACTTACAAGTTGGTATCCCAACTGAAAAAAGTAACAAACTGGTGTTTGTACTAGAAAAAAATTTACAAACTGGTGATTGTACTTGAATATTTTGTAAAATCGTTAAATTTAACTAACAAACATGACAAAAAAGTCTTAGTAAGTTAACATATCCTACAAACATAATGACATTTGTGTTTGGGGCACATCAGAGGATGAAGGAGGCAACATGAGGGGAATTAGGACTCAATGGTCATCCTCACGTGAGTCATGTGCAGTAACTAGGAGGGAGATTTTCCTCCACTTTCGATCTTTGATGAGTCCCAGATACAAATGTCATTATTCATGTAAGTTGAGTCCCGGTACAAACATCAAAAATTGATTTATCCCCTCTAAAAAGTGCAACTTTATAATGTTTTAAAGATTAAAAAAAACCCATTAAAGTCGTTCTTATCGGGTCGGGCAAATTTGGTAGGCCCGAACGGGGAAAATTGAAACCAAGCATTACAAAAAGGGGATTGACCCTGTTTTCACTCGATCTAGTCTAGAGGGTTAAGGATAGGGTTAGGGTTTGTAATCGCAGAAAGAGAAATCCGAAGATGGGCGTGGTTACGCGATCCGAGACTCTTCGTCCAGTGACAAATCCATGTGAGCTTTGTAAGGTGAAAGAGAAGATGGAAGGGGGGGAAAACCGATTGTGTAAGCTTTGTACAGAGGAAGAGAAGATGAAATCAACTGCCGAAGACAAAACGATATATGTACAGCTGAGGTCTGACCGTCGAGCTATTTGGTACGCCATTGAAGAGAAAGAGAAATCACCTGACTCTGAAATCAGGAAAAAGAAGAAGAAAACGAAAAAGATGAAGAAGGGGGATTATTATATGAAAATGGATGGAAATTGGAGAATAACCAAGCTAGATTTGCCCAAATTACCTCCCGGATATAAGAAAAATGTTGTAAGGACCTCTGCTATACCCTTCAAGTCTCGTATCTATCTGTTTGGTGGTCTTCGTTTCCCGGCACGTTTTATGGACCCTGGTGTCAGCGATGCGATCTCTCTTTTGATGTTCGCCTTTGGGAGTGGCATTCGTCCCCTCCTATGAGCTATACTCGTGACGAACCTTGCGCAATTGCTTCAGATGATGGGCAGAACATAGTTTTACTTGATTTTGAAGGTATCTAAACATTCATTCCTCACGATAACAGCAGCGGGCGCAGCGGTGGCAGTGGAGGCAGCGGTGACAGGACAGCAGCGGTTATTGGGGACAGGACGTTTCCCATGGCAGTATTAAAAAAGATAAAATTTTCAATTTTTATCTTTTTTCTGCATTTGAGGAAGATAATAAAAAGAAGCTTCTGTTGTATTGTCCTTCCCATTTTTTCTTAATGAAGTACGACTTACAAAGCAAATCTTTGGAATACATACAAGAGGACTTCGGGAAATGGCATGGAGGTGGCGTTGTGCTTTTTGATCACTACTTGTTTTGCTTCGGCATACCAGGGGGGAGACGCTCTGGAAAGCCTCGATCATTGTATGCCTTTAATTTACGGAATCTCAAGTTGCATTCCAAGGTTCGGAATCTTCCTAAACCAGATGATAAGAGGTTTCCCGAGGAAGACGACTATGCTACTTATCAGTTGGCATGCTTGCTTAAAATTAATGACTCCAATGATAAGTTAGCTCTGATTTGGAGTACTATGGACTGTTGCACTAATTATCAAAGTATGCTTCGTGTTATGAAATTCACCATTGTCAAAAGTGAGACTGGCAAGTTATTCGAAGCTTGTATCTTGTCTAAAGGACATTGTGTTGTTGATGGCCATATTCCTATCAGCTGCCTCGCAATGTAAGCATTTCTCCCATTGTTTTGTTTTGTTTTCTTCTTCTATTTTGTGAATCCAATTTTTTTAACACAATTTCTCTTTTTGGGATTTAGTTTGATACTCTGATAATTGTAGTTCCCCCTCCCTCTTATAAGTAATACCCAATTTTAATTTTTGAAGAGTCTCACTACTGCTATGTTGTCTAAACCTATAAATTAGCTGTTAGATACCAAATGTTAAGACTTATAGTGGTGCTTAGGATATGACAGTGGTTGTCAGTGACAGTTAGATTGTTAGATTTATTTCTTTTACTTTTATGTGATTATTTTACCTGTCTTAATTGTGCCAATACAATACTTCTGAGAAATCCATGCACATGTTTAAATGCATATCAAGTAAACTTCAAATGAATCTTTAACTAGTATAATAATATTTGAAAGCCCCTTGATTTTTATTTGAAGACAGACTTGCTATTTGAGCTGTGGAGTTTTCCTTATTTTATGCTTCCTCGACATTTTTTTTAAACCCCAACCCTAGCGGTCATTATATCCTTAATCCTTGTTCCAGAACCATAATTCCAAAATCACAGCCCGAACTCAACCCTTTAAACAACGGTTATCCCGACTTGACTCCACTAGCTACTCGAATCGAATTCTTCACCATTTTTTGTCGACTTGAAAAACTTGGCTCGGCTCTACTATATGCCAACATGACTGAAAAACTTTAATAATATATTCTATATAATTATTTATAGTGATTATATATAGTATGTCACTATTTATGTTGTGTAATTTCTTTATATATACATACATACATATATATATATAAAAGGAAATATGTATATACACAGCTGTGTAGTACACTGTCGGCTATGATGACTGTTTTTTTGGGCTATGGCGACGGTTCACCCGTCGCTATAGACCAGAATATAACCGTCACCATAGCCTAAAAAAACCATCGTCATAGACGACTGTATACTACACAGTTGTGTATATACATTTTTTCCATATATATATATGAAAATACACAATATAAAATTTGTATGCTACTAATTATAGCAAATATGTTTGTGCTTGATAAGAAAATTTTAGGAGTTTAGCATTTTCTTGTTAAGTTTATGAGTTGTGTTAATTACTGAAATGTGAGTTTGTGATGGTATGAATATAAATCGAACCAAAAAGAAATATTACTCATGGTAGCATGTTACTAGGAGTAATTGTGTCACTATTCGAGTTACTAGCCTACAACTCAACTGAGTAACTTTTTTACACAACTGGTTAGAACTCAATTGACACATCTCAATTCATTTACCTCTCTAGAGAAAAATGTAAAGTCCTCCAACTAACAACACTTAAAATTGGATGTCAAATAGCACCTTTTAAAGTTTTTTTATATTTATCAGTATAACGGTCAAATAGAACATTGGAGGTTGGACTTATAAATTGAAAAACATAGAAGCTTTTGAATTAAACTATGACGAAAAGTCAGATCTTAATAGTCGCTTTGAGTCCAAATTGCAAACATGGATTTTAGTGCGAATATATGTGATTGCATGTGTGTGTACAATTATCTGACGATTTTATTGTTTATTTTTGTATCTTATGTTCTCATTGCTTCTATTGTTTGTTGCCATAGTTTGTGAAAGAAATCCTTATGAACTATGTTTTGCTTCAATCTCAGATTCATTGCCCTTTATTAGCATGCTCGTTGAGCTTCAATTCTTTTTGGGATTCTGTAGTACTGCTAGATAGTATGAGTGAGAATTTGAAGGTTCAGTGACATACTATGAGTAAGCAATCATTCGGTATACTTTTTTATATTTTGTGGAAAATCAGACGCTAAGTATTTGTTCCAATGTACTTAAGCAAGTTGACAAATCGGATGTAGCAAAGACGAAATGAAAAGCTCACAAGAAATTTGGTGAATACATTGTAGCATTTATAGTAAATCCCAAAGTTCCTTTACCTCGGTAACTGAGAATATACAAGGAATTGGTGAGAATAAAGAACTTGTATGTAGTGATGCAGTAGCATTTATAGCAAATCCTTAAGCTCCTTTAATGGATTATACTAAGAATAACCAAGAAATTGGTGAGAATAGTGAAGTTTGTAATGGACTAAATTGTTAGATTATTATCAGCAGTTTTTTCCCTAATTATTTAGTTAACTTGATTTATAGTACAATTATGGTTTTGTCTAGTCAATATAAACTAATGTAATTTCATTCTTTTCTAGAGTTGACAAAGCAGTAGAGATTCATCTTTTGTGATAGAAAGATGAAAGAAAGCCTAGATTCCTGTTTTTAGAAGTTTAAATTATAGTAATAGATTTTAGTTAGGAGATTGATTTTAATTATGACGTAGTAATTAAAAAGGTATGATGAAAAAGGTATGCAGCCATGGCATTTGTACTTGGTTTTTGTACAAAATGCTAATCTGTAATCAAATGCTTCTTTTTAATTCATTGGAAAGTGATAAGCAGTGCTCATTCATTTTGTGGACAAGAATAAACAGAAAATGTAGAACTGATGTAGCTATATGAAATTGTAAGACATAAATCGATAGCAAATCAGAATGGCTGGATCAATGTGGAAAAATGATCTTGTGACTAGTAGATACCATGTATCAAGTGTTTTGACATTCTTAAAATTGAGATACGAGAAATCTTACCATGCATTCCTTTTATTTATTTAGTTTTAAACTCAAGAGATGTGAAAAATTAATCATATATTCTTTTGGGAGTGTAATACTTTATAGAACTTTTTTCTCCTTCTCGTGCAGGCCAATTGGTCAGGAGGGACAGGGGAAACCTATTGATCAGGAGGGACAGGGCAGGCCTATTGGTCAGGAGGGACAGGGGAAGAAGAAGCAGAAGAGGATCTAGTGGTAGCGGAGGAGAAGAGTGCAGCTGTCCATCTTTTCTAGCCTTTTTTTTTGTGTTTGGGGGGGGGGAATAGACTGTTGGTTAGTACCTTTACTTGTCTTCTCTATCTGTGACTTCCTCAAAAGATATGTTTGGCTTAGTTCTTAAAACCATTGTCACGGATCTCTAAAGATTTTATTTAATGTTATTATTTTGCCTATTTATGTTAATATAAGGAGGTTGTGACTTGTGTGATTATGTATGTCAATGCATTGGTACCAACTGGAATATTTTGCAAGAGAGGCTTGCAGATGAGCACACCCTTGCGAATTGAACCTACCCACACTATAACCTATATATTTCCCTCTAGCATCTATATATATATATATATATATATATGAGTCCGGATCTTAAGCTCACTCCTTATTCAACTCACCCGAGTTCACCCGTCTTTAGCGACGGACCCGACGATGGTTCGGTCATACAATCGTCGTTTATACTTTTAGCGACGAGACAATATATAGCGTCGCTAAAAGTATAAACAACATTGTATGATCGACCGTCGTCGTCGAAGTCCGTCGCTAAAAAGGGGTGAGCTTTGTGAGTGAGATAATAAGAAATGAGCTTAATATATCGGATATATATATATATATATATATATATATATATATATAGCAAGGATCAAGAGCATAACTCTTAAAGAGTATAAACTCTTTAAAAAGCATAACTCCTCTTTAGCGACGGATCAAACCGTCGCTAAATTCGTCGCCATAGGTCCGTCCGTCGTTATATATTGTCCGTCGGATAAGACCTATGGCGTCGGGCGGACCTATAGCGACGGACAGACGAATGTTTGGTTCGTCGCTAAAGGTGTTATGCTTGTTATGTCTTTTAAGAATTATGCTCTTGAAATGCTCCCTATATATATAGCCAGCGGATCAGGTCCGGGAGTCCGGACCTGATAAAAAATGGACCCTTTTTTTTTGGTTTTTTTTAAAACAACTAAATTATTTTTTTAATATTTTATGAAACTGAAATTTTTTCATAATACAGTGTGTTGGGTGTGATTTGGATACATACAACAAAATATTTCAGTTCCATAAAATGGTTAATATGATATTAAAAATGGGTGTGTATCCAAATTACACTCAAAATACTGTATTATAAAAAAATTTCAGTTCCATAAAATATTTAAAAAAAAGATTTGTTGTTTTAAAAAAAAAAGCAAAAAAAAAAAAAAGGTCTGGACGGTGCTAAAATTCGGGAGTCATTGTATATATATATACATATGTATGAATTCATATTTTATAAAAATAAATACAATGAACTTTTTATATAAATTATTTATACAAATATTTTATAAAAAATAAATACATTAAAATACATATATGTATGCATCTCCAATGAATTAATAAATAATAAATAAATAATGTGATGTGAGAAATAAATAATTTTTCAATTGAAACCCAAAAGAATCTTCACTATTATACTCTTCGTTTCCTCTTGAGGCCAAATAAATTTAATTTACTTTTCCTCTTGGTCACTAGAGGGAGTAGCGGTCAGTCAAAACGTTTACCCCCTTTAGCAGTCAGGAGGAAAAGTCAATTAAATTATTCATGCCGTCGCTATAGACCAAAAAATCATCGTCATAGTCAGTTTAGTTAACGAATCGGTCCGTTGGAGAAAGTTTCCCAATATATATTTATATTTAATAAAACAAAACTCATTTTGAATCTTTTCCTACTTTAAAATTTTGGAAAGCACAAGGACGGTTTAGATTTCATCTCAATTCTTCTAACTTAATCTAGAGACTCACATATCATCTTACGCAAAAAAGAAGAAGACTAAAGGACAATTTGCACCCCAAACTTTACAGATTTTTGACTTTTGCACCCCAAACTTAAAGAGGTGTCTAAGTACACCCCATACTTCATTAAACGTAACAAAGAACACACTTTCACCACTTAACCGGTCAAAAGTGACCAGCTGTGCCTGTAAACCCATTTTGTAAAGGGAAAAATCGATAAATCATGTTTAAGAAAATTAAAAACATTAAAAAAATAAACAATAATCTTTAATTTTGTTCATCGTCTTTAATTTTCAACATCCACAAATTATTTGTTCATGATGATAGTCCATATCCAAATCCAAATCTGAATCACAAACCAAGTACCCAAGCACCAAATCAAATCAAAACGAAAATCAGAATCATACAAAATGGAATAGCTCAGATAATTAACCAACAATGAACACCAAATCTGAAATTTAAATAAATAGACTGTAGACACTCGAAATGTGCCTTGCCCCAATACTAACACTGTAGGAGGGCAAAACCGGAAATCAAGCCAACCCTGATCCCGACGTCAGACATCCGATCTAAATTTACCACCAATGCCGATCCTTGAAAGATAAATCAGACCCCGATGTCGGTAAACTCGATCAAATCCGATCACCAATATCGATTTTCAAGCCCAACTCGATAGTCAATCGGACCATCAAGCCGACTCCGATAGTCAATCGGACCATCAAGCCAGCTCCGATAGTCAATCTGACCATCAATCCAGCTCCGATAGTCAATTGGACCGTCAACGCAGTCCCGGGAGCAACCCGTGAGGTACAACTTAGCCCCGACATCAGTCCGGGAAGTCAGGTCTACTTCCGACATAAATCTGAAGCACCACAACACTTCCAGAAGAAAACCTGGAATGAACACGTCAGCTACAGAGGCAACCCTAGGGACAAACAGAATCGAATGAGATCCAACTCTTGGAAACAGCTCCCGGAAGTCAACTAGTGACCCTGCCGATACTACAGGCAACCCTGGGAGGGGTACAACGGTCATTTCATCAACTTCCCACCGAATTGGTCAAAATCAAGCCAAATCGATCTTGAAACAAAGTCGTCGAAGCGAACTCTAAAAGCGATCCCGAGTGGCAACTACGCGAAGGCGACTCTCAAGATGACAAATGCGGGGAATCGAAGACCTGATTATGAATCTGTCTTCCATGATCCAGAAAATGTTTTTTCCCATGTCATTGCGACACTCTCGGCATGAGCTTTCCGAAAAGGTACAGCACGCCTCAAACGGACGTTCATATTACAAGTTAGAAAGTTTCCGACCGGACAACGCATTGCTCGAGGTGCACGTACTTTGAGACGACCAAGCCAGACATGTGGGACCCACCACGTGGAGCTATATATAGACATTCGGCTCCCCCCTTATAAATAGAGGGGCACCCCCCTCTCATTTCATACGAATTTTCAAGCAGCGAGGCCCTGTGCAACTGATTTTTTGACTTCTAGACCTCTTCCAAACCTAAATTTTTTCACTCAAACATGTAGATATACCCAAATAATACCACATATCAAAAATCCACCGGTAAATTTGGACGTTTCAAGCTTACTAAGTGGCAAAAAGCCCGTAGTGCAGCCCATTGTAAGTATTTTTACGATCAGCAAGTCAATACTACTACTTTGCGCTGTTTTCTACTTGCATACAAAGTTTCGCTTTCAAAACTACTTGGAACTCGTTTCAGTATTATTTTATTTAAAAGCGATACATTTTCATACATAAACTCCGTTTTTAACACTTTCACAACTCAGATTGACGATCCGTCAGCTCCAGCAGCTTCCATGCACTAGCACACACATATTTGGCAACTTTGCCGGACTGGGTTATCATACCAGTCCGGGTTTGACCCTTTTTGTACATATATTAACTGTTTATGTACTAACACTTCAATTCTGTCAAGCCTGGATTTCAAATCCGTGGTAGTTTACCGCTTTTATATACATTTACGCATATATAAGCGACTTTCACCATCACTGATACTCAAACCAGTCCTGTTTGACTACATTTCTGTTAATATATATATATTTATATATTTTCACTTGACCTGGACTATTTCGTGGCCATTTTACTACTTTTGCACACTTCCCCATACTAGGTGCTCTCCCTAGTCACTGGGTGACTATTTTCCTGTCAATTTCAATTCCAGTACGAGCATTGGCGTGCAAACCCTTTGCTCATTTTACTGCTGTCACAGCCTGGATTATTTCGTGGCTATTTACAGTTTTAATATATATTTCAATTCCCGTACGAGCATTGACGTGCAAACCCTTTGCTCATTTCACTGCTTTTATATATATTTAATTTCTGTCACAGCTTGGATTACTTCATGGCTATTTACAGTTTTTTTTAATATATATCTTCCAATTCCAGTCCGGGCCTGCGCGTGAAAACCCATCGCCCTTTTACAGCTTATTCGTACATATATATATATTGCTTATTAAATTCCATTCAACTACTACATTCTGTTGGGAGAATGCATAATATGATTTGATGTTTTAAATGAATATGCTAATAATTATTTGTAAAGTCCTTAATTGAATATATGTACAAGGACTTAGTGACAGATCAAATTTGTTAGGTTGATCTAAGCTTTAAACGTGTACCATTCTATTTAGAATGAATCAATAGAAAGATCAAAACTGTTAGGTTGATCTTGAGATGTAATAGACTAGTCTTGAAGAGATCGTAGTGCATCAATTAGATCAACATTGCAGAAGCTAAGGCAGAAACCGTAGAGTGGTCCCAACGGTTGCCGAACCAAGTCTACGATCGTAGTGTTCTCTCTCGGGAACGTAGAGTCAACACTACGAGCAAGTCACAATCGCAGCGTGCTAAAGAATACATGAAGTATACAAGTCTACGATCGTAGTGTTCTCTTGAGAACGTAGAGTCAACACTACGAGCACGTCACGATCGCAGCACACTGAAGGATAATTGAAGTATACAAGTCTACGATCGTAGTGTGCTCTCGGGAACGTAGAGTCAACACGACGATCAAGTTACGATCGTAGTGTGCTGAAGGAAACAAGTATACAAGTCTACGATCGTAGTGTGCTCTCGGGATCATAGAGCTAACAACACGAGCAAGTCAAGATCGTAGTGTTCGAAGATCTAAGGAAAATCGTAGTGCTCTCGGCTGACGGCATCGTAGTGTGCAAAGACGCCAAGACACCATGATCCGAATCGTAGAGTATAAATATCGTAGAGCACCTTTTGTCTGTATCAGAAAACGACAAACCTCAAGATCTGTTCAAAACAAGATCTTAACAAATGAGGAATGGATTCTAGCGTTGCAAATACTCGTGGTCCCTAGAAAAGAAATATCCTTAGTATGGAACAAAGAAGCGTGTTCTGAAGTCAAAGGATAAGTACCATGGAGAAGTGGGTCAAAACACCTTTTTGGTGTTAGGTGTGAGAATCTGTTCAACGTGTCGGTGGTCGAGAATGCGAGAATCTGTGAGAGGCGAAAAAATGTCTAAAATCCACTTTCGAGAAAGTTCGAAGCATTTAAGGCATCAGCGGATGGATCCAACGGATACTTTTGTACATCTCATATATCTGAGATCAGACGGACTAGAGACATACAAGCAAGCACTGAACATACAACGTGAAGAACACTCAAGGCTCAACTCTACGATCTGAAAGATTGCAAAGCTTGCTCAGCTACTCAGTTCATTCGAACCAGTGCTTACACAGCAACTGAGTAGCAACCATCAACAACTCAACCAACTGAAGAAAGAGTACCAAGTCTGCTGGACTTAAAGAGTTCTAAATGAACTGTAAGAAAGCCAAGTCTGCTAGACTTGAAGAGTTCAAGAGTGAACTAAAGTTCCTAGACTGTTGGTCTAGAAGGAATCTGTGTGATTCAAGAGTTGTAAAGAACATCCTTAGTGGATATCCTACTCGTTGAGTAGAAGAGTGGACTAGGAGCTTTGTGTGCTCCTAGTCCGTCGCCATAGAAGCCGTCGGTAAACTCTATAGCGACGGTCTTTAGGACTATAGCGACGGTCGGCGACCGTCGCTATAGACTTTATAGATTTCAAAAAAAAATTTAATTAATAATGCATATTTATTCAACAAACAGAAGTACACTATAAACTATAAAGTAAAACATAAAAAATATTATATACATCATTTAAAATCATTCACATTACAACTCAAGACTTAACAATTGCTTAATCAAATTTAGAGCAAATTTATTGTCACAAATTTGGCCTCATGGAGACTCCACTGGCTGTTACACGTTCTCTTCTGAGATTACAGCAGTTAGTTAGAATCTTAAGGATGTTGGCCCTTCATTGCCTCATGGAGCCCTCATTAGGTTTTTCCTTCATTGCATAATGCTTAAGGATGCTAGTCCTTTCTCCTGAAATACCGCCCTGCGTATCTAAAATTAATACAGCAGGAATCTCCAACAGATGCAACAGTAACAGTCCATCGATCTACTATTACAAATGTAACTGTGGTTCCAGAAGTTAGTCTTGAAGAAAATGAGATGCGATTAAGGAATTAAATTTAATGATAAACCATAATACAACTGAAACAAGTGCAAGGAAAGCATGAAAAATTCCATGCCTCTACTCTGGAATTCCTTGTCAGTCTTCATAAATAAAGACAGACCTTTTACTTGAGCATAAGGAGGAAGTAAAACTTACTGAGGACACTCCCACTCACCACCTGTCAGCTGCCTCTTTGGTCTTGGTTCCTTGCATTCAAGGCATTTAACATTCCTTACAAAGTTCATGAAACTGCACCTGCTCAATACACAATGAAGTTATATCATACTCAGTATGTTATTACTATAAATCCTTATCTTCAGCCAAAACCTGCTGATAAGCATGTGATGACATAACCTCTTGTTTGGTGAAATATGTGCAATTTGAGGTTGCTAAAATACCAGAAGATATGAACAATTGAACGACATTGTCATACCTGATGTTCTGGAGTAGACAAGTTAGAAGCCAACTTGCTTAACGGATTCCGGATAGATATTTCAATGACCTCTGTACTTTCCACGTGAGAAGTAACATCTATAACTTTTGACTAGCATACATTCATTGTTATAAAATGAACAAAACTCAAACTAGCAGTAATCAATGACTGAGTTCGTGATAGATTCATGGAAGAAAAAAGAAATAGAGCGTACATGGTATAAATTAAACGTAGAAATTGAATAATCGTGGCTTTATGCTTCTTTCTAATATATTAAAACCAAAAATAAATGCTCACTATTTTCTTATGATTATCTAAAAACAATTCACTTAGAGAAAGGTGATGAGAGCATGTTGAAAATGGTGCCAAATTAATAAGAATAACTAGAACCCAATTCTTAAATAATTCAAGCAAGAGGCTGCAAGTATGACTAAATAGGCAATTAGCACAGACTTGCAATATAATTCGATCCAGCTGATTCAAACAAACTGCTACCAAGTCGAGCCTCTTCGCACTAATATCAAGTTAGAGAGCATGAAGCTAATTTTAGGATGGCCATCAGTAAAGCTTTGCTCGACACAATGATCTACTTAACATTCAAACAAGATAGACATTTTTTAACTAATCTTCTAACACATATTGATTGTAGTTGATTCCAGTCCACGAAGGTTACAAAACATATGCCATTTTCTGGGAATGAACAACTTATATGTATTCACAATATGAACACAGTGACAAGAAGCCATGCCCTTCAAATGGACAAAGAATAGATTGACAGAACACAACCACTTCCACTAAATATGCCAAAAATCAGCATGATGTCCTTAACAAATCAATGTCAAAAGTTTCATGAAAATGGTCTACAAGTATTGCACTTTAACAAATATATCACTCGTTTGATACACACGCGAGACATGGAATTAAATGAGCTAAAGACACAATGTGAGGTTCCTATCAGCTATTCAAAATAGCAAACAGTAGTGTATACAATATGTACATATAGATCGTGTATTACTGTATTAAATCAAATCAAAGGAAATCATAGGTATACACCAATGCTTAATTGAAAAAGCTTTTGGCAATGCCATTAAGGTGGGTGACCCAAATCAACATGAAGAAGAAAAAA
Source organism: Panax ginseng (assembly GCA_020205605.1). Lineage (NCBI taxonomy): Eukaryota > Viridiplantae > Streptophyta > Magnoliopsida > Apiales > Araliaceae > Panax > Panax ginseng. The sequence continues at coordinate 142,507,646 of CM035134.1, read as the reverse complement.
GTTACACGCAAATAAGAAATGCGAAATTTGAGAAGCAAAATCCAGATATTACTATCAATGTGACGCCCCCAAAATAGGTATACAACACCCCACCCATTCTGAGTCGCCAAATACATGGTACAGAAAATAACTACAACTTCAATATCACAATTGTCATGCAAAATACAATAACACTTATGCTGTGAGTTTTGATACAAATATATACCAAATGTGACTCATGTCCCAATGACACCTTACATAAAGTGTACAAATCAATAAGCATTCTAGAAATTAAAATCTTTGGGAAGTACTCAAAGAAACCTTTCGTACATACATGGGAGACCATGCGTCTAGGTTATGATAGATATCATATGTCCACAGAATTATCCTTGGTTGATCTAATAGACCCCAAAGAAAAATGAGAAGATTACTATCATGTTCTTTCCAATGTTGAGCCTTCTCTTGACATATAACTATCTCCACTGTCTGCAATTGAAAATTATATTTCAACTAAACTCCGAGATCATACAGGTAGTGCTCGTAGATATACTCAGCAAGAGGATGTACACAACCTTGTCTTAGGATAACACGTGGTTGTATATCATTAGACATCTTGTATGATAGTGACAAAACAGCCTTCCAAAGTTGGGTTCGCTTTGACCTATTTGATTCACCAAATATAACTATTAAATGACGTATAAAAATACAACACACTTATCTAAAGTCCTCAATAAAATCATTTCCATACTCTTTTAGGGAGAACCTCAACAACTATAGACCACAGATTATATTCCCTGTTATCCCACTTGACCCAAAATTTACACTCTTATTACACGAAAGGAATTGTGAAGCAAAAGGGTGAGCACAAATAGCCCAGTAAGAATATCATGACTAAAGATAAATAAATTATCAATAGCCTTCATCAGTAATAAATCAGAGATTTAGAACATATGGTAGATGATAAAACTTTTCAACCATAGTTGCGTGAACAAGCAATACATTAAAAGAGTCGAATAGACCATCAAGTCATGATCTTTTTCATGTTAAAAAGTCCACCAACAACGTTTTATCCTGTAACATCAATCAACAATTCCTGTCCACAGTCGTGTGAATAACTCATAATCATAATTGTGATTCTAAATTCCTTTTCTCATCCAGGACGAAGATAATTTTATCACCTGTCTTTACCTGAAACATCAAAGATCATGGTTATACCAAATCACGATTTCATTCATAATCATACTAATAAATTCATCTTTGCACTCTGAGGCAAAGATATTCATTAACGATTCATCTTCGCTTTTCTGGTAGAAGATATTCAACAACAATTTATATTTGCACTACGGGCCAAAGATATTCAACAACAATTCATACATTGCTTCTACGGGCCAAAGATATTCAACAATAATTCATCTTTGCACTTCTGAGACCAAAGATATTCATCAAGTATCATCATTAAGGGTGAGGATGATGGAAAACATTTTAGAGAGCGAATCCGAAGAAGACAGGAAGGACAAATATTAGGGATTCGTATTTTTGGTTTATCAAATTCAATAACACTCCCTAATAACCAAGTGTGAAGTAGAATTCACAAATAAAGATTAAAACATGGATACAATCAAAGATAGTAACCATAAAAGACATCTGGAAGAAAAAGAAAATTTTATTTTTGAATTGAATAGTCATCAGTATTTGTGAATAGTCATAGTATCGTGAATAGTAACTCCGACACAAAAAAAGTAAAAATTCCACAAGAAAAATCATACTTACGTGAACAATACTTTCGTGAATAGTCAAGTATTCATGAATAGTGCCGATATCGTGAATAAGATCAAGTATCACGTGAATAGTAACTCAAACACAAAAAGGTAAATTTGACAATAAAATCCATATCAATATTTATAACACCTTAATCCAAATGTTATAAATCACTTAATAATATCAACATCTTAATATTATTAATATTACAACAATATTTAATAATTTCTTAAACTTATAAATAATTTATTTAAATTGTTTACACATTACTAATTAATGTATTTAATCATCATAAAATGTCAAACTCATAAGATTTTATCACCAATAACCAAAACCCTCATCAAAAATCTGCATATACCTCATATATGATTCTCAAGCCATAAAATCATATTTTCCAATTTTCTTCCTTCATATAACATATTTAATTCATTTATTCATAACTAGAACATTTTCATGAAAAATACCAAATCAGTTCCAAAAATATTTCTTTTCTGGGATTAGCAGAATATAGTCCCATATTGAACATATATTTTCTCAGAATTTTTAAAAGTAATTTTGTATTTTTCATATGGCCAAAACCGCCGAATATTTAGACTTTTATCATAAATTGTAATTTTGTCCAAAAATTCTGAAATTTACAGAATATACTCATGTTATATACATGTACTCCCAATAAAAATTTCATCAATTTTGGAGTTAACCACAAGGAGTTATAAGCGGTTACCTTTAAAATAGTCTTTTCTCATAAAATCCATAACTCCTAATTCATACATCCAAAAATCACCATTTTTGGACACAATCAATAAAACTCATCAAAGTATCATTTTAAATTTTTCCAGAATTTTTTAAGGTCTGAAAAGTTACGAAACATGAAAACATAACAACCCTTAAAATCCCTTACCTCGAAAGAGCATTATTTCTGACCGGAATATCGGATGAAAAGCCGAAGGAAATTTTGTAAGAATAGAAACTCTCAAAGTTTCTAAATACTCACAAAAATATGCTTGATAATATATAGAGAAAACTTATGTTTACGGTGTGATTTTCAATTCGACATAAGCACTATTTATAGGAAAATCTTAGAACACAAAAGGAGACTAAATTAATAAAATAATATATTTATTTTATTTTTCCATCTACGCCCACACACTTTGAATCAAGCTGGAGCATGCCATGATTGAACAAAAAATTCAGCCCACATGTGTTTTGAAAAGTAAAAGTGGGTCCCACCCATAATTTTAATAAAAAATATTTTATTTTTCGAAACTTTAACAATTCATAGAAAATAGCTCGGTTATCAAAAAAATTCAAAACTCGCGACTTTTTTATAGGAAATTCATTTCTCTACAACTTTACAGAAGAAAGTTTTTACAAATTCCAGACCGAAAATATCCGAAATCCACAAACGGATGATTTTAAACACCGTTTCAACACCTTTTAAAATTCATAACAAATTATGCGTTAATTTTCAAGGGTTCAAAATTTGTGGATATATACCCAACTCATATATGTATAAAATATCCAAAAATCACAACGATCCAGCGGTCGGATTAAAATTATAACTCACATGATAAAGCTTTAAGAATACCGAAACCAGATAAAATCCGATAAAACACCTCAACATTATTTTTAACCACATAAATAAATCCATTATTTATATCCGCATCAAATAAATATTTTCTTATCATATAAATCAATAATTAATTATTCACAAATAATTTTCTGAGAATCACAATTATGACAACGGCGGTTCAGGAAAGAGGGGCTTTCAATAAGGATTTCTCCTTCTTGGTAGCGCAATTAGGTGACCAAACCTCTCCTTGATGAACTTTCTAGACATTGTCAATAATGCTATCTAATAATATTATTCAAATAATATGAATTATTGATCGATAATGAGAAATACTATCACGTTGACAATTATTGAACAACAATAATATAAAATATCAACGCAGAAATTATTGAATCAATAAAATAAAATATTGAACAGTAATTACTGTAACAATTATTGAGTAGTGCCTTCTTACGTAAGAATCAATAATTTAAAAATCTTTATGCAATACTTAGTGTCTTCTTTGTGCGAAGAAGCGTATTCGTATTTTAACCACCACGTAATCCAGCAGTGTTACTTGGTAACAATTACGCCTGATTATTTATAAAAATACATACTTGTCGTTTTTTCTTATCGGATAATTATTACATTATGGGGCCCACAAATGACCGCTTGGCAGGTAAATGCGGATATTCGACAAAAAAGAATATTCCACGACCAAACGAATATTCCCCGACAAAAATGAATATTTTATAACCACTTGCGAAATTTGAAAATTTTATATATATCACCCTTAACTTTAAACTTTTATCAATTTAACTATTTACTAAATAGGAAAATTGAATACTTTTATTTCATAAAATTCGGGGTCTTACAATCAACTTAGTGGTTTGGAGGTTATTACATTCTTTCAATAATGGTGGTTCCAAACAGAAATTATGGAATCCACATTCACAAGGTGTTGAATACACATTCACAAGGCGTTGAATCTCCTTCATTATTGACTGCCACATCCTCACCATCAATCTCTCCTTTAGAATCAAATAAAGCTTCTATTCTTACCAAATAACATTTCTTTTGTGCTTACCAAATAATATAGACATAGATCCCTCAAGAACCAACAAATGAAAATTTCCTGTAACAAATGAACAGATATTCCTAACAGAAAAAAAAATGCAAACAATTTGTTGGCGAATCTTAAGATTTCCTTTAATGCCTTTCCTCCAGCCAAAAAATAAATCAAACAAAATGAAAATAAAGCCAAAGAACACAAGTAAAAAAAACTCCTCACCTTCGTTATCCACGATGATCCGGACGAAATAGCCACGTATTAGAAGTTGATTAACAATAGCGAGGCCTAAGAAAGAAACGCCGCTGGTGAAGCACATCGGCCGTTAGACGCTTGTTCTCGAGCTCCTCTTCGTCTTTACTTCTCCACGCACCGGCGTATGATGATAGCAAAGAATCGCTGTAATTGTTCGATCTCGATCCTCCAGCTCTGACTCCACCAACCGCCTCACCATCCCATATCCTATACCTTGATTAAGCTTGATAGTTCAAAATCTTTGTTCAATTTTGCACTAAAACCCTAAGCACTCTCGCACTGCTCGTTAAATGCAACGAGAGAAAAAAAGAGTGAAGATACTGATTTGGGGAAAGTGGGAGGGTTTTATCTTTTAAAAAAACCCTCTATACCGACGGTTCCTTCTTGACGACTATCGCTATAGATATTCTATATAATGATTTGGTTCGTCGTCGACCGTCGCTATAGCTCATCGCTATATGTCGAATTTCTAGTAGTGGTATTTGATTTCGATTCTCCTGATGTAGACATAAATGATTTAAGAACTGCTTTGCATGGCATAACCACTGATCTACATCAATACATGAAGTGGTTCAGAGTCTTGTCTAAAGATCATTCTTTTCTTCAAGAGGAAAAGAAGAAAGTTCAAGAAGATCTTGAAACAACCCTTCTAAGTATTAATCTTCTCTCCAAGCTTGAGACTGAGAATGAGACTCTAAAACTGACCAACACACTCCATGCACAAAGAGAGTCTGAGCTAACCTCTAAAATTGAGGATCTAGAGAAGACAATCTCTGCATGGAACAAATCCTCATCATCCATTGACTGCCTGCTTTCTAGTCAAAGAAGCACACTCGACAGAACAGGCTTAGGCTTTGGGGAATCCAACTCTGAGCCAAGTATGGAAAAGGCAATGGAAACTAGCGTAAGAAATGCCTCAAGTTTTGGTAGAGGCATTGTCTTTGTGAAATCCTCACAGGTGGAAGAACCAGCTCAATCTTGTCCTACTGTCTCTAGGTATACTCAGAGAAGTAAAGGATCTTATGCTGGCCTAGGATTCATAAAGAAAAAGAGTAACCTAACCTCTACTTACCAACCTCGAAGGATCGTAGATTCAGGCAAAACCAACTCTACGAATCGACTGGGAAGGTACAGTGGAGGCAAGGCACACTCATCTCCATCTATGAAACCCAAGGACACGTGAAAAAGAAAGAGCCAGTACAACAAGATGGTAGCTAAGGAACCACACAAGTCCAGATGGAGGATGAATCATCATGCACACACTGCCATGCACGATAATAGATGTCTAATATGCAGTAGACATGGTCATATGGCTGCTATATGTTATTATAACTCTATGCATGTGAAACCCAAGATTAGACAAATCTGGGTACCCAAAGGTACTAACAAGAAAGGACCCATGCAAGTATGGGTACCAAAATGAAGGTTTAAATGTCTTGACAGGTAAAGAGCTCCACATGGTATCTGGAAAGTGGATGCTCAAGGCACATGACGGGGAACAAAGCTCTACTATCTAACTATGTAGAAAAGGAGGGTCCCTCAGTCATCTTTGGAGATAACGGCTCGGGCAAGACTAGAGGATATGGCTCGGCTGGCAATGGTGCAGTGTCTTTCAACAAAGTAGCCTATGTGGAAGGACTCCAGTACAATCTTCTAAGCATCAGCCAACTCTGCGACAAGGGTTACCAAGTAACATTCCTCAACAACCAATGTCAAGTCAGAGATTTGAAGACATCTGCCATAAAGCTGACCGGATCAAGAGAAGGAAATGTCTACACTGTGGATCTTGGTCAACTAAGCTCTGAGGAGACAGTGTGTTTTCTGGCAAAAGCATCCGAGGAAATGAGCTGGCTATGGCATAAAAGGTTGTCACACTTAAACTTCAAGAGCATGTCCAAACTGGCATCAAAAGACCTAGTAGCTGGCCTACCTAAGTTCAACTTCGTGAAGGAAAGGCCATGCAATGCCTGTCAGTTTGGAAAGCAAACCAGAAGCTCATTCAAGAGCAAGGCCACCAACTCCATTGACAAGACCCTACAGTTGCTTCACATGGATCTCTTTGGACCAATCCCAACAACCAGTCTAGGAGGAAAAAGATACTCTCTGGTCGTAGTAGATGACTACACCAGATTCACATGGGTATTCTTCCTAACATCAAAGGATGAAACGAGCTTAGAATTGATCAAGATGTTCAGACTGGTGATGAACGAGAAAGGAGAGAAAACCAAGGCCATAAGGAGTGATCATGGAAGAGAATTCAATTTCTCAGAAATGGACAAGTTCTTCTCAGACAATGGCATCAGTCATAACTTCTCAGCTCCACGAACTCTTCAACAAAATGGAGTTGCTGAAAGAAAGAACAGAACCTTGATAGAGAAATTCGAAGGACTCTACTAGCAATGAAACTCGTCTGCTGAGTACTTTGGGCGGAAGTCATCAACACTGCATGCTACACTCAGAACAGATCACTGATTCACTCTATGATCAAGAAGACACCCTACGAACTATGGAAAGGAAGAAAGCCAAGTGTCAGCTACTTCCATGTCTTTGGATGTGCATGCTATATTCTCAATAACGGGAAGCAGTATCTGACAAAGTTCCAACCCAAGTCAGACGAAGGGATCTTTCTTGGCTATACCACAGATAGCAAGGCTTACAGGGCGTTCAACAAAAAGACACTGAATGTCGAAGTCTCAATACACATCATTTTTGATGAAACTGACTTAGACAAAACAGTGCCTCGAGACTCTACGATCGATGATGCAGACACTACGAATGCAGTCGTAGAGCTCAACACTACGATCGTAGTGCCAGACAGTTCGTAGAGCAAGACAATGTGATCGTAGAGAGGTCCAACCAAGACAGTGAGCCTCCACGCCAAGAAGAAGAGATAGACCTTGAAGACTTGAGACAGGAAGTGTAAGACCCCAAATTATTAATAAATGAAATTTAAATTCCTCTATTTATTATTTTGAAATAGTAAGGGTTGATGTGATTAATATGATTAGTTATGGGTAAAATGAGCAAATATCTTAAATAAACAGGTGGTTATAAAATATTCATATTTTGTCTGGGAATATTCGTTTTGGTCTTGGAATATTCTTCTTTGTTTGGGAATATTAAATGCGACGAGCCTTGAATTATGTGGGCCCCATGAGAAAGTGATTGGATGAAGAAAGCGACAAAAATAAGTTGTTTATTAATAACTTGGCGTTGTTATTCTGCAATTATCTTTGTTAAAATACTCCTTGGTTAAAATCAAGATGACATAGCGATTATTGCACCAATTATTGATTATTACGTAAAAAGACACTACTCAATAATTGTTACGATAATTCTTCAAAGATATTTTATTTTATTGATTCAATAATTGTTGCATTGATATTTTATATTCTTTCGTTGTTTCAATAATTGTCATTACACAGTATTTTCCATTATCGGAGCAATAATTCATATTATCTGAATAATATTATTAGATAACATTATTGACAATGTCTAGAAAGTTTTGTCTAAGGAGAGGTTTGGTCACCTAATTTGGCGAAGAGGAGAAATCCTTATTGGAAAGCCCCTCTATCCTGTGAGGCGCACGGTTGTCAATAATGTGATTCTGTAATATTATTTGTGAATAATTAATTATTAATTTATATGATGAGGAAAATATTAATTTTATGAGGATATAGATGGAGAAAATTTTAATGTGACAATTGTTGAAAATTAATATTTTATCTTTTACGATAAAATAATTCATTTAAATATATTATTTTAATAATATATTAACGGTGATATTTTTATAATGAATGTGGGATATATGAGTATATGAGGAGGAAGAGTATTTTTGTGGCATTAAATGTTTAACACATATTTTGTGTGTTGGTGGACACAATTATTGACCGAAATTTGATTATAGCATGTAAAATCGTCCGTTTGTGAATTTCGGTCAATTTCTGTTTGGAATTTAGAAAACTTTCCCTCTACAACGTTGTAGATAATGGAATTTCCTATGGAAAGTCGTGGGTTTCGAATTTTTCTGACAAAAGAGATATTTTTTGTGAATTATTGAAGTTCCGAAGCTCTAAAATAATTAATTTTGAAAGTTTAAATTATTTTAAATTAGAAAAACGTTTTTTTTGTTAGTCTTGGGAGGTGGGCTATTTGGTGGCTGATGTTTGGGCAAGTTAAGTATGCGTTGGAAAAAAATAATATATATATTATTAATTTATTAAATTTTCTGCTTTGGTGTTCTAAGCATTTTCCTATAAATAGGGTGCTTAGGTTAGAATTAAAAATTACACCGAATACTGAAGTTTTCTCTCTCTTTCTCTCTCGATATATTGAGCGTATTCTTGTGAGTATTTTAATACTTTGAGTGTTGCTATACGGTACAAGTTCAAGTCATAGCCTATATCCAGTGATTTAACTAGAAGTACTGTCTTTGCAAGGTAAGGGATATTATTTTCTTCATGAATGATATTATTTTCTTCAATATCATTATGCCGAAATATTGATCTGAAGTTTTTATCAAATTTGGAACTTTTGTGTCTGAGAGTTACTATTTACGATATCGACCTTTATTCACGAATCTGACTACTCACAGAAAAACTAAATTTTCGTTTTTGTCCAAAATATCTATTATGGATACTAGCTTTGATTGTATCCATGTTTTGATCATTCTTGAATTTTACTCAACTATGATTATTATTGTAGTATTTTTGGACATGGATAAACCGAATTACGAATCCTTAATCCTTAATCCTTGTCTTTTGTTTCACTAGATTCGTTTCTTTAAAAATATTTTTCATCATCCTCAGTCCTAAATGATGATATTACTGAATATCTTTGGCCTGTAGTGCAAAGATGAATGATTTCTGATGAATATCTTTGGCCCGTAGTGCAAAGATGAACAGGTGTTTAGATGAACATGACCAACTGATGAATATCTTTGGCCTGTAGTGCAAAGATGAATATTTGATTTTAGATATTTATTGATTGATGTTACAGGGATAAAATATCGACGATGAACTTTTAAATTCATATATTGAAGATAGTAGTTTGCATTCTCTACTTAACTCTTCTAATGAATTATTATTTCCGCTGCGAAGATTGATTTTAAAACTAGTTGTCTATTGTATTCTATTAGATTTTTCCCTGTTGAGGACTAACGATAATTTGTTCTATATTATCTTAGTTATAATATTCTTTACTAGGCTAGTTGAGCTCACCCTTTTCCTTTTTGTTCTATTTTTCTTCTCAGGATGAGAGAATGTGAAATCTTAGTCGGGGTATGGAATGAAGGTTCTAGAGAGAGTTGTTTAGTAGTCCTCACCATTTTTGTAAAATAATGTATCAATAAATGTGATGAGGATTTATTTGGGTATAGATATTGTCTAGAAGATAATATTTGTATTCAAACTCACAGTTTTACTGTTGTAATAATAAAGTTGTAGTTGTTTCTGTACCATATATTGACAACCCAGAATGGGTGATGTATACTTATTTTGGGGGCGTCACAGGTAGGCATCAGAACAAATGTCCCAACTGGTAACAGATGGGCAAGAGATCACACTCCGGATCTAATCGTTGGAGATCCGAGTGCAAGAGTCAAGACAAGAGCTGCTACTCAGAATGAATGTTTCTATCTAAGCTTCCTATTACAAATAGAGCCAAAGAAGATAGAAGATGCTATGGAAGACTCCAGCTGGATAGAAGCCATGCAAGAAGAACTCAACCAATTTGAACGAAGCAAAATGTGGAGATTGGTGCCAAGACCAAAGGTTCATCCTGTGATAGGAACTAAGTGGGTCTTCAGAAACAAGATGGATGAAGATGGGTCATCACCAGAAACAAGGCAAGACTTGTGGCAAAGGGCTATTCTTAAGAAGAAGGTATCGACTATGATGAGACATTTGCATCTGTTGCCAGACTAGAAGCCATCAGAATCTTTCTTGCCTTTGCTGCCCACATGAAGTTCAAAGTCTTTCAGATGGATGTCAAAAGTGCATTTCTAAATAGAGAACTTTAAGAAGAAGTATATGTAGAACAACCTCCAGGTTTCATCAATCCATCTCTTTCCAATTATGTCTATAGATTAGATAAAGCCTTGTATGGTCTTAAACAAGCACCTAGAGCATGGTATGAAACACTGACTAACTTCCTAATTAAAAATGGGTTCACTAGAGGTAGAGTAGATACCACACTATTTCTTAGAAAGCATAAAGACAAAGTCTTACTAGTTCAAATATATGTTGATGATATTATTTTTGGTTCTACTGACGAAAAGTTATGCAAGAGATTCTCTAAGCTAATGCAGAGCAAGTTTGAAATGAGCATGATGGGTGAGCTGAATTTCTTCCTTGAACTGCAAGTAAAGCAGACTGATGAAGGAATATTCATTATCCAAGCCAAATACATTAAAGACTTATTAAAGAAGTATGGCATGGAATCAGCTTCTCCCATGAAGACACCAATTGCTCCTGTAACTAAGCTTGACAAAGATGAGAATGATAAAAGTATTGATATAACTCAATACAGAGGTATGATAGGCTCTCTTTTATACCTAACTGCCAGTAAACCAGATATAATATTTGCAACATGCATATGTGCTAGATTTTAGGCTAACCCTAAAGAGTCACATTTATCTGCTGTAAAGAGGATCTTTAGGTATCTCAAAGGTACACCTTACTTGGGGCTATGGTACCCCAAGGAGTCCTCTTTTGAACTAATAGGATATACAGATGCTTTTTTTGCAGGATGCAAAATAGATAAAAAAAAGTACCAGTGGCACCTTTCAATTGCTAGGAAACAGACTTGTGTCCTGGTTCAGCAAGAAGCAAAACTTAGTATCCACTTCAACCTGCGGAAGTTTGAATATATTCTTCTTTGGCGATTCTTTGTCTTTCGAATCTATGGATGAGAAACAACCTAGTGACTATGGGTTTGATTTCAAATCTATACCCATACACTGTGATAACACAAGTGCCATAGCAATAACTCATAATCCTGTCATGCATTCTAGGACCAAGCATATAGAAATAAGATATCACTTCATTAGGGATCATGTGCAAAATGGAACTATATATTTATAGTATATCCCTACCGAAAATCAACTTGCTGATGTTTTTACAAAACCACTAGATGAATCCAGATTTAATAAGTTAATAAGTGAGCTAGGTATGCTAAATCTTCAACCATGAAATATATGCTCTAGATTGTGCTAACCATGACAGATACAAAGGCTAAACTCAATATCATAGACATGATCAAGGAAAGTCCACGATCATAGTGCAGACTCAATGATCGTAGGACGGACTCAATGATCGTAGTGCAGACTCAACGATCATAGCAAAGACTCAACTATCGTGGGGTAGACTCAACGATGATCGAAAGCTCCATCAACAAGCTGTTTGCAACCTGTGATGACAAGCTTCATAATCAAAGCAATCTCTCTAAGAGGCGTTTCAGGGACAAACCTAACCCTTGAAACGCACTAAGAGGTTGGCCCTTCCTGAGATGCCTTGAAAGGATTGCTTAGTCAAAATCTCATCACAAGGTTTCGGACAGACTCAATGATCATAGAGCAGACTCGATGATCGTAGGACAGACTCGACGATCGTGGGACAGACTCGACGATCGCAAGGCAGACTCTACGAACAGAAGACTACCTCCACGATCGTAGTCTTCCTAAGGACTTATCAATTTAAAAACGCAAAGGGCAACTCGATTATTTTTCACAATCAAAATTGTAGAGTTGACACCTGTCCCATTAAACGAAATTGAAAGAGGGAAATTACAAAGTAGAAATTGAATCGTATTTTTTGAAATCTAAAGTTCAACAGATTATTCAAAAGCTTAACCCTCTCACACACTCTCTCTCTCTCTCAAAGCAAAACCCTAACCTAGCAAGAAGCTCAATCTACCTAAATCAATGGCTGTGTCAAGCGTAATCACCGGCTACAGACTCTGTTTTGACGAGTTCAAGACTGCTCCACCAAAGTTCCACAAAACCCTAGACCTACTGAAGAAGGCAGGCCTTGAAGAGGCATTGGGCACCGACACTCTCATCTACCCGAAGCTGGTAAAGGAATTCTACCAGAATGCTGTGTTCGAGAACAACATCATCTCTACTCGTGTGAAGGGAGTAGAGCTGAAGCTGAAGGAGGAAGACCTAAACCTAGCCCTAGGTTTCAAGAATGCCGGGCATCCCTTCTTCGATAGCATCAATTTTCTTGAAGGTCTGGAGAAGATGCACCACAAAAAGAACCCTTCTGTTAAAGGGTACAAGAAGAAGGAGTTCCCCCAAAGATTCGAATTCTTAGCTGACATGGTTGGGAAATGCATCTGTTGCAAAAGCTCAGGGCATGACTCAGTCAATGAAGTTCAGCTCAAGTTGAAGACTGCCATGATTATGGGCATCCAGCTCAACTATGGGGCCTTTTTGCTGGAATGGATAGGCAAATGGATCCTCAGCTCCAAGAAGTCCAAGACTGCCCAGAAAATGCTGTATGGGAGGTTCATTAGCATCGTCCTGCAATCTGCTCTTGGGGAAAAAATTGGTGATGAAGAAGGTGAAGCCATCAATAGAAACCGGAAGATGACTCAACAACTTTTGAAAAGCGGAAGAGGAACCTCACCGAGCATGGGAGGCTTATGTCGAGAATCCAAAGGCAAGGCGGTGAGCAGAGAGAGAAGTCTGTCTATACAAAGAGATAAGAAATGAAGAAGAAGTAGAACCACCAACCCTTGCCAGAAAGAACAAAGGAAAGAGGAAGGTGAAGGCCAGTCAACATGAAGAGCCCCAAGGGTCTATAACCAACCTGCCCAAGGAGTCCTCTGATGAAGAGACTCTGAAGAGGCTAAAAAGGCAGTAGCAGCAAGATGAAGCTAAAGAGGATGAGGCCACCATATCACAATTTTTGAAGAAGAACAAGGCCAAGACTCCTAGTCCCAAAGCTGTAGCCAAACCCAGCAAGTCCAAAAGGAAGCTGGTCAAGAAGTATATTCTTGTAAATGAAGAGCTGATGAAGAAGGAAGCTAAAAAAGTGGCTGAAATGCCCAAGGCAGAGTGTGCTCCAGCTGAGGGGGAGATCCCTGAGACTCTTATCATAGAGAATGCTCCAGCTAAGGGGGAGCAACCTGCAGTTGCAGCCAAGGATGATCATATTGAGGGGGAGCCTCATGACATCCTAATGGTTGAAGAGGAGGTCTATGCACAAGATAAAGCTGAACCAGTGCCAGACCATCCTATTGAAGTAATGGAGACTGAAGATGATGAAGCTGATGAAGTGGAGATCATTGCCATACGTAAAGATGGATACAGAAGCTATCTGTCCAATCTCATATTCAACTACCTACCCAAAATGGCATATCACCAAGCTTTGATCCTGAAGTCATGGGACCATATGTTCTGGAGCTTCATGGAGTAGACCATCTCTCTTGCCCATGGATTTCCTGAGAAGACATCCTTTGCCAAGAAGCTCCTCACCAATCACTCTTCTACTAAGGGTAAGCTTGAGGTGATATCTATCCCCAAAATCTTCATAGTTAAACACTTGCCATCATCATCATTCAATCAGTTTGATGAAGTGTCTCTTAACCAAATAAACCAAATTCCAGTTACAGAATCCCAAAATTCTGTAACTGAAGAACCAAATGAAGTCCTCACCACCCAAACCACAAACTCTACGATTCCTGACTCTAGCCAAAACGTAGAGTCACCGATCGTAGAGTCACCTATCCCCACTATATAAACCCAAGCCCCTCCACCTGATATACCCTCCTCTTCAACAAACAACTACTTCAACCTTGATCTTGCCCTTCTCAACTTGCAAGATCAATCACAACCAAGAACCCCTCCAACCAACCACCCTCAAGCTGACAATACACATCCAAGCATGCCCACGAAGGATGATTTGGAGGAGGCAGCTAACAACACTGTCAACTCCATAGAAGCCAGCTTGGAAGCTCATTCTGCACTCCTTCATCTCTGTCTGGATCAGATGATCTCAGCAGCAAACAACTTCTCTGGCACTATGGGAAATGTGCTCACAAAGAAGCTGCGAGACATTATCAAAGAAATTCTCAAAAGCATGTCTGACAGAGATGAGCTCCACTTCAATGTGGCAGCTAGACAAAGAGAAGCTGTTCTAGAAATGCAGAAGAACCAAGATAATCAGAATAAGATCATGTTTGAGAACATTGTCAACTTGAAGCAGTCTGTCTATGACTTTCAAAAGTCTTACATCAATCAAGACAGATATAATGATATGCTCCTATCCCTACTCCAAGCCAAAGAAGCAAAATCTGAACAACAGATCAAAGAGAATAGGGAGGACATTGCTCAAACTCAATGCCAACTAAATGAGCTTGTCCAAGGAGTGACCCGACTCTTTGCTGATATTCGAACCCTTGATGGTGACATAAAGGGGGAGAAAGATAAAGGCAAAGGAGTTCAAAGTGGCGAGTATAAAGAGAGGAGGTCTTGCTGACCCAAGAAGGGGAAGAAGACAATTCAATAATTAACAACCTCCTCCTGCAAGGCAAGCCCCATATCAAAGATCAAGCCAGTGAGAGAATTTTAATCGCCATTCCCACAGGTCCTCGAGTCAACTCCCGACTCACAAGGGGTCTCCATCAGACATCTCGAGAATGCCAATTGAAATCCAGCATTCATGTACAGGCATGAGGAGAATCTTGTGTTAACCCCAAGTGAGCTGGAGGAGCTAGCAAGGAACGAGAAGGCCCAGAGGAAAAGAAGAGCTGAAGAATATGCCAACCCTCCTCCTCGAAAGAGGTCGAGGAGATAGAGATAAGTTCGTAAATTTAAATTTCTTATTTGATGTAATGATTAACTGTAATATCCTTTGATCATCAATAAATTCATACTTATTCTCTAGAAACTTCAGCCTCTCACTGAAATACTAAGTCATGTTTAAATTCCTGCAATTGCATCTAGTCACTAATAATCATTTCAACAAATCTCCTTAGTTATGTCAACATCAAATAGGGGGAGATTGTTGGGAGAATGCATAATATGATTTGATGTTTTAAATGAATATGCTAATGATTATTTGTAAAGTCCTTAATTGAATATATGTACAAGGACTTAGTGACAGATCAAATTTGTTAGGTTGATCTAAGCTTTAAACGTGTACCATTCTATTTAGAATGAATCAATAGAAAGATCAAAACTGTTAGGTTGATCTTGAGATGTAATAGACTAGTCTTGAAGAGATCTTAGTGCATCAATCAGATCAACATTGCAGAAGCTAAGGCAGAAACCGTAGAGTGGTCCCAACGGTTGCCGAACCAAGTCTACGATCGTAGTGTTCTCTCTCGGGAACGTAGAGTCAACACTATGAGCAAGTCACGATCGCAGCGTGCTGAAGAATACATGAAATATACAAGTCTACGATCGTAGTGTTCTCTCGGGAACGTAGAGTCAACACTACGAGCACGTCACGATCGCAACACACTGAAAGACAATTGAAGTATACAAGTCTACAATCGTAGTGTGCTCTCGGGAACGTAGAGTCAACACGACGATCAAGTCACGATCGTAGTGTGCTGAAGGAAACAAGTATATAAGTCTACGATCGTAGTGTGCTCTCGGGATCATAGAGCTAACAACACGAGCAAGTCAAGGTCGTAGTGTGCGAAGATCTAAGGAAAATCGTAGTGCTCTCGGCTGACGGCATCGTAGTGTGGAAAGACACCAAGACACCATGATCCGAATCGTAGAGTATAAAGATCGTAGAGCACCTTCTGTCTGTATCAGAAAATGACAAACCTTAAGATCTGTTCAAAGCGAGATCTTAACAAATGAGGAGTGGATTCTAGACGTTGCAGCGCTCATCAGTCCCTAGAAAAAGAAATATCCTTAGTATGGAACAAAGAAGCGTGTTACAGAAGTCAAAGGATAAGTACCATGGAGAAGTGGGTCAAAACACCTTTTCAGGTGTTAGGTGAGAATGCAGACTGCTATGTCAGTGGTCCAGAATGCAGAATACAGCAGAGACGAAAAAATGTCTCCATCACTGCTCAGAAAGTTCAAAAGCATTTAAGGCATCAACGGATGGATCCAACGGATACTTTTGTACATCTCATATATACAGATCAGACGGACTAGAGACATACAAGCAAGCACTGAACATACAACGTGAAGAACACTCAAGGCTCAACTCTACGATCTGAAAGATTGCAAAGCTTGCTCAGCTACTCAGTTCATTCGAACCAGTGCTTACACAATAACTGAGTAGCAACCATCAACAGCTCAACCAACTGAAGAAAGAGTACCAAGTCTGCTGGACTTGAAGAGTTCTAAGTGAATCGAAGAAAGCTAAAAGTCTGCTAGACTTGAAGAGTTCAAGAGTGAACTAAAGTTCTAGATCTTTGGTGCGAAAGAATCTGTGTGATTCAAGAGTTGTAAAGAACATCCTTAGTGGATATCCTACTCGTTGAGTAGAAGAGTGGACTAGGAGCTTTGTGTGCTCCGAACCACTTAAAAACAACTGTGTCATTTACATTCATGCACTAACTGCTATAACTGCAATAACTGCTATAACTGCCTTACTCACTCACAACACGATTGCTTGGTAAAGAAGATTAAAACAATTATTAATTCCGCTAAGTTTTAATCACTATCAAAGAACTAAGTTAAAACGAAAAGATTTTAAAGTATCTATTCACCCCCTTCTAGATAACTATTGTGCCAACTAGAACTAACACATTCAACATTCATTTGTATATGAATTTGAACTAACAATTTTAGCTCTATTTCTATTTCCAACACTGAAAGCAAACTCGCGTCCCTTAGATCTCTATCTAGTGGGAACGAGACGCTTTGACCACACGCAGCCAGGATTTACTGACGAATCCTTGGTTCTATTGCCTTGTGAGGACACACATTTCTATATAAATTTGAACTGTGCAGGTTTATTGGTTACTCTCATGTGAGCCTAGGAATTGTGGGATTCATGATCAAAATGATCAGAATCTGATTCCCACAATGGAAAACTCCGATTTACAGATGTACTCTGCCGGTTTTTCTATAAAATGTACATATCAAACCTTAAAATGGTTATCCAAATTTAAGGTCTCATCATATTAAAAAAATGCTTGTAGTGTCAGTGTCCCTCCGATGGTTTACATACCTATGAGGTGGCCGACACTTTCATTTTGTTATGGTTGATCACATCTCAACACATCTCACATGCAGCCTTAAGGCTATAAAGATAAAATTTGGAAGTATTAAAAGGCTTCAATTCCTATGTCAGCGTAGGGGTTTGATAAACAACTTTCAAAACTTCACTGTCAATTCAATTTCAAAGCTTTTCAAATCAATCAAAATGCTTTTGCAAATCAAGTTAAAGACTAATTTTTGAAAATCAAATCAAACCCTTCGTATATAGGCTCAACGAAGTAAATTACTACTTTCAATCAATCAAATCAACATGCCCAATTTTCAAACAGTATTCATTCACGCATTCCGGTTTTAAGGAAATATTAAAAGATTGTGGATGCAGTATTTTTACGGGAGTTGTGGGGTGCCTAACACCTTCCCCACACTTAACCAAGCCCCGAACTCAAAACTCTGATTTCAAAGATCAAGTTTCGACAGTGTCCAATAATTGGGCCTCCTCGAATCAAATTCGATTGAGTTGGTACAACCATTTCAAAATCTACCAACTAGTGACTCTGTTTAAATCAAATCAAATCGTCGACATATACACATGTTGGTCTCTTTCCTAAAAAACCCTTCAAAACATTTTTCGCAATAAAAGAATAAGGGTAGAGATAACTTAGGAAGGAGCGATTTGAGGAAAACCGGATTACAACCGACCCGCGCTATTTCCTTAAATTTTCTAACGTCGACATAGACAATAAACATAAAGTCCAGATCTAAGAACATCCCAAACAGAGATCTGAATTTGCGAACAAACAGAGCAACACCAAGAACAGATTATTTGTTCTGCAAATGTAATTTGGGGATTAGGGTTGGGGTTTTAATGCTGCAAACAGATTCTAACTTCATTTGCTCACCCCTCTATCTCTCTCAATCTTTAACACAAAGCTGCACCATGTGTACGTTAGAAAAGCGTGGCAATATCTTTATACTAACACACTCACCATGACGACCAAACCACCACCTCAACCCCTCCTCATCGCCTCCATCCGCTTCGGCTCTCTCCCAAGCCAAGTCTCGGTCCACCCAGGCTCGGTTCTAATCTAATCACCCTAGCCCAAGGCAAGTTTTTTTCCAACGGCTTTGACCTCAAATGGGCTCAATCATCCGGCTCCGTCTCCGGCGCCCAGGACCGACTCCTCCACATGGTCGATTTATTCAAGTCGTTGCTCGTCGATCTGATTTCTCTCCCCATGCCGACGATTACCGCAGTCATCGACTCCTCCACACGATCGATTTATTTGTTCATCCCTCTCTCTCTCAACCCTAATTCCTAAATCCAAGTCCAGATCCAAGACAAATTATCATATAAACAGTAGTCCCAAGGAAAACCAATTTTGTTTATTCTCACCCAATCAAGCATAGCTCCTTTTTCGATTTCTTCGCTTTTCTAAATTCCAAAGCTTTTTGGCCAGTAATCAATTCTAGTAGAAGAATTCCGAAGCCAAAATCTGTTTGAGTGCAGATTGGGTGAGAATAAACAAAATTACACAGAGCAGATCTATTTGAGGTATTCATGAGAGATTATAAAGCTTTTTGGCCAGATCTGTTTTGTAACTAACCGCGTAATTATAATGGCCAGTGATTACAAATATTTATTATAAAGCTTTTTGGCCAGATCTGTTTGAGATATTCATGAGAGAACAAAATTGGAACGATGTGTTCATGGAGGAGACCAGTGAACCAAACCAGATCCAAACATCTTAGATCTACTTTCAAAACAATTTTATTTTTGTGATTTTGATTTTAGATTGTTGCAACAGTGGAGTAGGAGATGGAGATAATGAAAGATTACATTTGGGGTTGGATGATGATAGGTAGAATTTGAAAATTAAAGATGATGAACAAATAATTTGGGGATGATGAAAATTAAAAATGATGAAAAAAATTAAAGATTATTGTTTATTTTTTTTAATGTTTTTAATTTTCTTAAACATGATTTACCGATTTTGCCCTTTATAAAATGGGGTTACAGGCACAACGGGTCACTTTTGAATGGAGTTAAGTGGTAAAAAGTGTGATTTTTGTTACGTTTAATGAAGTTTGGGGTGTACTTAGATATCTTTTTAAGTTTGGGGTGAAAAAGTCAAAAATCTGTAAAGTTTGGGGTTCAAATTGTCCTTTAGTCCAAAAAAAATTCTGCCCAAATATATTTCTACTTATGCTTCCGAAATTACCCCTACACAGTAATTTTCTCCCTTTTTTTCTCTCCCGTCTCTTTTTTTCCCCAATTTTCACAAACAATCTTGGCACTTTGGTTTTGCTCCTCCCCCGTGCGTGACGTGATGAGATCATCTCCAGACTCCTTAAAGGTACATATCAAAACATATAATGAGTCGTTGGCTCAGGTTATGTGGATGATAGGAGTCAGGCTAGGAAGGCCTAGGGTTGATGTTGTTGTCAATTTCTCTGGAGTGTACGTTCAGAGACCTCTTCATCAATTAGGTATCCCTCTTTTTTAATGCTTCAGATTTAGGGTTGTTCCATCCTTCACCTTATGAAATGCCCCTGCTAAATTTTACGGAGCCACTGCTAAATTTTATTGGCAAAAGGCAATTCTGTCTCCTTATATGTACGTATTGCAATGTTTGCTCCAATAAACTTTAATCTTTCCAGTTTTTAGTAATTTTCTTCGGTAGCTGAAGAAAATCTATTAATGGGATTAAAGTTCAAAGCTTAGATCTTAGGTTTCTTTATTGGTACAAAGATCTTACTGTTTATTTTGTCAATTTATTGTGATTCAGATTTATCTGTTATTGTTTGTCACATATTTAGTGCTACATTCATATTGCAATTTGTTGCTTTATAACTAATTTTATAAACAAACATTAAAGGGAAAGAAAGAAAAAAGTAAAAAGTATAAAAAAGGATGATATATCTGCCTTAGCTTTTCCATACAAATAACGATGGTAATGTGCTTTGGAAAACAACATAATTAAGATGAAAATCCATAGTAAATTTGTAAAAGCGTGAGCTGAGCAAGATTTTGTGCCCAAGAGTTGAAGTATACAGTGAAATAATGCCTTGAAAGATGGTGTGAGATAGCAGTGTTATAGTCGTAGTAGCATAAGTAATACTCATTCGATTCCATAAAAAGAGGCCCATTGGCACAAAAAAATATAGTTTATCATTATAATTTCATTATCATGTCATTATTAAACTAACATCTTATTATCTTTTAGAGTAAATATGAAACAAAAGCACATCTTTAGTACACGAAAATTTTGCAATGGGACTTTTTTTTTTTTTTTGAAATGGAGGGAGTATTAAACCAAGTTCAAGTACAGACTTAAACAAAGCCTTAAACAGACAGCGTGGGATAACAGTGTGAGACAGCAATGGCATAGTCATAGAAGCGTAAACAATATTAAAAATGATTCTTTTAAAGCAATTCAAACACGATATCAGTAAGCATTATCCTAAAAGCATAAATTATATATTTTTTATTTTCAAAGTTTAGAATGGAAAAGAGTTTATTCTAGCTCTATTACCAGATAGATATTGTCCATGATTACTAGGCCAATTTAAGTTCTAGGAGTAGGCTGTTTATGATTTGTCAGGGTGGGGACAGGAACAACTCTACCTTAGGGAACAGCAGGGTCGGGGTAACACAATCCATGTAGGTCGCTGGTGCCCTGCCAACTCACCCAGATTCCATGCTTCCCTTCCCATACTATAGTGGGTTTCATTCTATCCCAGTTGTCAAACTATTATAATATTTGACCATGATTAAGTCTTCTTTTCTCTCTTTTGAATTTTATAAAAATTTATCAGTTGTGAATAATTTATTAGTTGAAATGAAAGACTGGGTTAGTTTTTTGTTTTGTCTTCTCATTCAGAAAAGAAGCTCATGATCAGATCTACTATACTTTTACGTACATATAAGGAGAGAGAATTACTATCACTACTACTTAAATGACACGAGGTCAATTAAAAAATATATAATATTTGTTGTTTAAGTCTCGGTTTCCATGTGGATGCCCCTGTACTTTCCCGATGTTTATCATGTTGTATCACCTGCAGGTAAAAAGATGAACTACTTTTTTAGTTTATTAACCTACATGAAACTGCAATCATAAAAATGTAGTGTATTTTAATATGAAGTTAAACAAACCTATTTAGTTTTTTTCTCCAATTCAAAATCTGAGCTTTTTGCACACTACCCCTTCATTACCTCTACAAAACATAATCAGAGAATATGTTGTTATATATATATATATATATGTCAGTTTGAGAGGTTTAACATACTCTTACAAGCATACTCAGCCTAAAGCTCAACAATTTCTCTATCTCTCTAACCTAAAGCAAATAGGTACCGTAAATTTCACCCAAAATCCCTACCAAAAATCGATACAAATTGAAAGCAAGTTCAAAGAAGAAGGGTTCTAATTGGGAAATTAAGAAAGTGCAGATCATACTAAATTGAAGAGAGCATTCAATTCAATTTCATAAGCAAGAATTGAATCAAACTTCAAACTAAAAAAGGCTATGAACTCTTCCTTTCTAAATTCATTGGGATTATATATGTTCAAAATTTTAAGATAAATAAGTGAATAAAATATTAAGTTGGATAAAGAAAAAAGTTACTTTAAATTAACAGGGACATAAGTTTAGAAGAAGTTATTGAATGTTCCATGACAGACTTTGTAGTCAAGTGTTGTAATTCATGTAATGATGTTTCGTTTCACACTAACAATTTGAAAGCAAACTGCAATGCTTCATTTGGTTTTGTTAGCTAAAGGGATATATTGCAGATTTGGAATAGCTATTCCATGCAAACTACAAGAATATTGTGGGCATAACGAATAGTAGTAGTCCAATTGGCTATACTACGCAATCCGTTTTGTTCCTCCCGCCGACAAGCACCGCAGACCATCTCTAGACTCCTTAAAGGTACATATTAAAGGACCAAAAAAAGATGCACACTCAAGGAAGCAGCAGGAGCTTCGTTTTAGTTTTAGGGTTCGTTTACAACTACTACTACTTCACTTCCAATTTTCTCTTTCTCTCTCATCAACACCAAAAATTGTCTGTTGGGTTTTTTAGATTTTCATCTGCCTAAATTTTCGGCGGGTGAGTTGGTTTGGAGAAATTGATTTTCCTTGATTTTTTTTTTTGGTCTTTTGTTCAAGTGGGTCGACAGTTTTAGTGATTTTAGATGATGGGTTGGTGAGATTTTGTATTTCCATTTTCGTTAATTGATCATTGGTTAAATTTAGTCCATTCTATTTTTTTGAAAGTAGCCATTTTTATTGTTCATTTTTCTGTATTAATCCAATTTGTAATTGTCATATGAGTTGTTTATTTTTTTGCTATCAATCAAATGGAAGTTATTTTGGGTATGGAATGATGGTTGTTTTGGTAGTTTGGATATGTATTGATGATTGTAAGTTTTGTAGACAAATTTAGATTTTTCTGGATATTTATTTTTGAAGGAAACTGCCGAAATTTCTTGAAATTAGTAGAGACTAGCTTGATGTTTTGGTGGTTGGATATGTGTTGAAGATTGAGTATGTATTAATTTTCTACATGTGTGTATTTTGTGTTCTGTTTTTTGTAAAGTTAACTAATTATACATGGTTATGATGATTTTGAGTATGAAATGACGGTTGTTTTGGTGGCTTGGATATGTATTGATGATTGTAAGTTTTGTAGACATGTTTAGATTTTTCTTGATATCTATTTTTGAAGAAAACTGCCAAAATTTCTTGAAATTATTAGCACCTAGCTTGATGTTTTGGTGGTTGGATGTGTTGATGTGTTGATGATTGAGTATGCATTAATTATTGTGGTTGTATGGTGAATTATGATAATTGTTATATCTGATTGTAAGTTATTTTAGGTTGGAAAGAGTCTTTAGGTAATGTATTTTTCGAATTTTAATCTAATTTTTTGTTACTCTGTGCCTTTAGGTACAAAGGCAATTACTATATATATATATAAAGTGGGATCACCCACCTTTGGTCTTTTTAAGCGCAGACTAAATTTTGTTTCGAAAATTCAGTCCTTAAGTTTAAAAGTTTTCCTAATTTACTCCCAAAATTAAACAATATTTATATTATATCTTCTAAATTAAATTCAAAAATTAATTACACATGAATATGAAATGTTTGTCTCGGCCCCTAGTATTCCTAACGTTTGAGAAGCAGCGGTTTTAGAGGTCAAGAAATTTCAAATTTATAATAATAAAATAGAACCAATTTTGAATCCTTAAATTGACAAAGCACAATAAGGGCTGAGATTCACTCTAATTTAATCTAAAGGCTCACATTTCACCAAACAAAAAAATCCCGCCCAATTTTGTTGCGCACTTGCATTAGTTTGAAAGTCTACTTTGAGTTTGGGAAAGTCCATAAAAGAAATGTGGATTCCTAATTTATGACTAAGAGAAGTAACCTTAATTTCATTTGAGCTTTTCATTACAAAAGTTAGTAAGTTAATAGAGGTAACAATGTTGATATCTTTGTAATTCTTGGTTTTCTTTTCCTAATTTATCTTTGTGGCATTAAATATTTTCCTATCCCAAAATGAGTGAATAACTAAGTAGAGACGATCTTTAGATATATTGAATCAGTAAAGGGATGCTTGCTATAAATTTATCATTTTATTGAGTGAATAAATTATGGGAATAAATTTATCATTTTATTGAAATATTACTATTTTTAGGAGTTTATTTTTAAAGTGGCATAGTGCATCTCAAGTGTTTGATGAAATGAGGCCAAGTTTATTTTTTTAGGTTCGTATGGATCATGGGTCATGCTTATATGCTTTAGAAGATAACTGTTTTGTCAATCTAGGATTTAAGTTTGTTGATTTTTGTTTTTGTTTCTTTGATCAGGAACTCCTTTAGATCACCCGTCTGAGTTTTCGTTGCCTGAGAAAGAGACTTTGACTTTGAGTTGATTATCATGAAGTGATCAAGAACCCAATGGACTTTGCTACAATGAAGTGATCAAGAACCCAATGGACATTGCTACAATGAGGAAGAAGTTACGGAATGAAAAATATTTGACCTTGGAACAATTTGAGGTGGGCGTTCATCTCTTTTTCAGTATACGAGTATCGATCCATTTTTATAATCTTCTCGTATAGCTTAAGTTATTTAATGAGTGTATGTAAAGTAGATTAGGTAATAGTTATCCTATTTAAATGAGTTTGAATATTAAGATATACATCAAGAGTTTGAGGATACTTGGTAAGATATACACGGCAAGGCAAAGGGTAAGGCTGAAAAAGCCAAAAAGGTTTTAAGTTTTTGGTTGAAATGGCTTGAAATAGTAAGTGGCGTAAAGGCCACAATAACCATGAGACCATTAATTTTTTTTTTTGCAAACTATTTGTTACACCAAAAATAATAATAAATATTAAAATAATAAAATAATTAATAATAAACAATAATACAAACAAACACAATTAATTAATTACATACATTAACTACATATCTCAATTAATTAAAATTTTAATAGTATTATAAATTAGTATTATTAATTAATTACCTACATTATTTATTTATTTATTTGATTATCATACAAATATGAAATTTTCCTCTCTTCCAGATCTTTGCTTGGTGAGCTTATGAAATGTTATAACATAATTTGTTGGAGTAACTAGAGGGGGAATTGTAAAAATAAATGGTGAAATGAATGTTATGAAATGTTATAACATAATTTGTTGGTTTGAACTCTTATTTATTTACTTACAAGTCTTGTGTTCAAACCTCGTAACTCCACAAGAAGCAACATTTTTTTAAAAAAAAAAAAAAAAAGTTGGTCGGGCAGACCTTTCACTGGCCGGGCCAAAACTACCAGATTTTATGGGGTAAAAAAATGCCCAAAGCCCGGCCCATGGTGGGGTGGTAGCCGGCTGGGAGCCATCTTTGCATGTGTCTATTGGTGTGTATTTTGAAATTGTTTCTCTTTTTGCATGTGTATTTTTGTGTGTTCATCTTTTGTAAAGTTAACTAATTATACATGGTTATGATGATTTGGTTGTGTTATATTCTTTAGATTTTTACGGATATCTATTTTTAAAGGGAACTCACGAAAATTTCTAAAATTAGTAGCGACTAGCTTGATGTTTTGGTGGTTGAATATGTGTTGATAATTGAATCTGTATTAATTTTCTGCATTTGTATATTTTTTGTGTTCCGTCTTTTGTAAATTTAACTAATTATACATGGTTATGATGGTTTTGGGTATGGAATGATCGTTTTGGTGGTTTGGATATGTATTGATGATTGTAAGTTTTGTAGATATGTTTAGATTTTTCTGTATATCTATTTTTCAAGAAAACTCTACCGAATTTTCTTGATGTTTTGGTGGTTGGATATGTGTTGATGATTGAATATGTATTAATTATTGTGGTGGTATGATGAATTATGATAATTGTTATGTGTATTTTTTCGTTACACCGTGTCTTCAGACACAGACAATTACTAGTTTCTTATATGGATGAGCTGTGGGTATGGGTTATAAATGGTCAGTCATAAAAGTATATGGGTAGATGTACTCAAAAGAATCGGTTTCTTTGGTTTTTAACCGAATCAACAGGTTACGGTACAGGCGAAACTGATTTTTGGTACCCTTAGTTTATTTTCGGTAATGGACAAAACACACAAACTCCAAACTGGAATGAGAGTGACTAGGCCGAATGTGGGTGGAAAAAAAGTGGAGAGAGAAACTTTAACTTGTCAAAAGAACGAATTGGTTAGACCCATTAAAGCAAGTTTCAATTTAAACCAATTTCACCACCAACACAACATACCCACAACTAGGCCTGACAAAATATGGTTATGAGTTGGTTTTGGTTTTCAAAATATGGTTGTGGTTCCATTTAAGAACTAAAACCATATTAACCATTTTTAATATGAGTTGTATTAGTTGGAATCATATGGTTATGGTTCAAATATAGGTCGACCCATATTTTAAATTTCAAACATACCATTATTATGATCCAATTAAATAAATTATTATTAGATATATATCATGTATACATAATCACTAAATATTTTATTTTTATTTTTTTGAAGGGGTGAGTAGTGTATACGTAATCACATAATATTATTTTTTTTTTTGGGGTGGGGGGGTGGGGGGGGGGGTAAGTGGGGTGTATACATAATCAAAAAATATAAATTTTTTTTTTGAGAGTGGGTTGGAGGGATGGGGTAAGGGTGTATACATAATCACATAATATTAATTTTTTTTGGGTGTGGGTGGGGGTTGCGGGTGGGTGGGGTGGGGTGGGGTGGGGGTAAGAGGTGTATACATAATCACATAATATTATTTTTTTGGGTGGGGATGGGGGGTGGGGTGGGTGGGGGTTAAGGGGTGTATACATAATCACAAAATATTTTTTTTTGGGAGGGGTGGAAGTGGGGGGTGGGGTGGGGTGGGGGTGGGTTTATACATAATCATAAAATATTTTTTGATGGCGGGGGGGGGGTGGGTGGGTGGGTCATAAGGTGGGGTTGATGGGGTGGGGTGAGGGGTGTATACATAATCACATAATATTATTATTTTTTGGGGTGGGGGGTGGGGTGGGGGTAAGTGGTGTATATATAATCACAAAATATTTTTTTTTTGGATGGAGGTGGGTGGGTGGGGGGGGGTGGAGTGGGGGTAAAGGGTGTATACATGATCACATAATATTATTTATTTTGGGTTGGGGGTGGGGTGGGGGGGTTAGTTTCCAAAGGCACGTTAGTTATCTAGAAGGGGTTGAATAGATATTTTAAAATTTCTTTGTTTAAAATACTTAGTCAGTATTGATGATACTGACTGCAGCGGAATACATGTTTTGTTCCCCTTCAAGATATTGCAGTTATGGTTTGACAAGCAGTTATAGTAGTTATAACAGATATGACAGTTATAGTAGTTAATGAGAGACAATGAGACACAAGATTTTAAGTGGTTCAGAGCCAACAAAGCTCCAAATCCACTCTTCTACTCCACGAGTAGGAAATTCACTAAGGAAGTCTTCTTACAACTGGATCACTTAGATCCCTTCAAGGCCAGCAGCCCTGGAACTTCACTTAGTTCACTTTTGAACTCTTCAAGTCCTCTTACTTGGATCTTCACTTAGTTCACGTCTGAACTCTTCAAGTCCTCTGACTTGGATCTCTTCTTAGTTCACTTTTGAACTATTCAAGTCCTCTGACTTGGTACCTCACTTGGATAGGTAATTGATGGTTGAGGTGTGCTACTCAGTTGCAGTTCAGCTTCTGTCTTTCAAAAGACTAAGTAGCGAAGCAAGCTTTCTTCAGGATCGTAGTGTTGCTCATTGAGTGTTCTTGAGCTTTTTAAATGTAATATTTCTTTTTACGTCTTGCTTGCTTAGTCTGAATCCTTGTCTGATTTTCTTATAAAAGAGCCATTTAAAAATAGCCGTTTGAATGCCCCCGTAGCTTTATTCTATGCTCTAGATGTTTTCTGTGCAGTGATGTTGACGTCCTGCACTCGCTTTCTGCTTACCGCTGCTTTGGCCTCGCACTGACATCTATATCTTTCACCTAACACCTAAAAAGGTGTTTTCTGCAGGCACCTTTAGTCTTTTCCTTAGCTTCTTCAATATGCTTCTTCGATTTGAACTAAGGATGAGTATGAAAGTATTGGGACTATCACTTTGTCAAATTTATAAGCCTTGGGACTATCATACTGTTGTAAATATTATATCCGGCTCTTGGCGAGTTAGAAGGAACCTATCATACCTTTATTGAGTAATATCAATACTTTTACCTTTATCTTTGTCAAGCTTAGTTGTTGGAGCAATTGGTATTTTATATGATTGATTTCATGCCATACTTCTTAAGTAAGTCTTTGATGTACTTGGCTTGACTTATGAAAATACCTTCATCGTTTTGCTTTTTTCGCCATACTCATAAGATTTTATCACCAATGATCAAATCCTCATAAAAAGATATAGGATTTCCAAGCCATAAAATCCTATTTTTCAATTTTGTTACTTCATAACATATTTAATTCATTTACTCATAACTAGTTTATTTTCATGAAAAATACCAAGTAATATCAAAAATATTTCTTTTCTCGGATTTAGCGAGAATATAGTCCCATATTGAAATATATATTTTCTCTTAGTTTTTAAAATTCATTTGGTATTTTAATATGGGCTAAAAGCGCGAATATTTAGACATTTATCATAAATTGTATTTTGTCAAAAATTCAAATTTCTGAGGTATACTTCTGTTATATAAGTATTCCCAATAAAAATTTTACCAATTTTGAGTTAACCACAAAGAGTTATAAGGGTTTACTTTTAAAATACTTTTTCCCATAAAATCTATAACTCTTAATCTATAAATCCAAAAATTGCCATTTTTGGATACAATCTAGAAAACTCATCAAATTATCATTTTAAATTTTTCCCTTGTAGTCTAAGGAAGAAGATCAGCTCACCCATCATGCTCATTTCAAACTTGCTCTGCATAAGCTTGACAAATCTCTTGCACAGATTTTCATCAGTAGAACGAAAGATAATATCATCTACATAAATTTGAACTAGTAAGACTTTATCTTTGTGCTTCCTAAAAAATAGTGTAGTGTCTACTCTACCTCTAGTGAATCCTTTTTCAGTTAGAAAGTTTATTAGTGTTTCATATTATGCTCTTAGTGCTTGTTTAAGTCCATATAAGGCTTTATCTAATTTATAGACATAATTAGAGAGGGTTGGATTGACAAAACCTGGGGGTTGCTTCTCGTAGACTTCTTCTTGAAGTTCACCATTTAGGAATGCACTCTTGACATCCATCTGGAATACTTTGAACTTCATGTGAGCAGCAAATGCAAGGAATATTCTGATAGCTTCAAAGTCCGCCTTTGGTGCAAAGGTCTCATCGTAGTCTATGCCTTCTTCTTGAGAATAACCTTTGGCCACCAGTCTTGCTTTGTTCCTTGTGATCACCCCATATGTTCCCTGTTGGGACCTCTGTTCTGTTCTGGTGCCTTCTTTTCTAAACTCCACAAGATTGATTTCTGGTTCTTGTTGTTCAGAATCTTCGTCTGGTTCCGCTCTCTCTACGATTTCTCCTTCGGACACTACAATTCTTTGTTCAGGAGCTACGGTCGTAGTGTTAGGCTCGACCGCTTCAATCGTAGTGTCGGTATCGTCAATCGTAGTGTCTTATGGTGCAGATTTGTCCAAGTGTGTTTCATCAAAGATGATATGGATTGAGACTTCAACACTTAATGTCTTCTTGTTGAACACTCTATAGGCTTTGCTATCTGTGGCATAACCAAGGAAGATTCCTTCATCTGACTGAGGTTGGAACTTAGTCAGAAACTGTTTTCCGTTATTGAGAATGTAGCATGAACAGCCGAACACATAGAAGTAATTGACATTTGGTTTTCCTCCTTTCCACAGCTCGTAGGAAGTCTTCTTAGCGTAGAGTGTACAAGAGATCTATTCGTGTATATATCACACGGTGTTGATGGCTTACACTTGAAGTATTGAGCGAGATGAAATTTGCTTTTAGTAGAGTTCTCCCGGCTTCTATAAGTGTTCTTTTTTTTTCGACCATTCCATTTCTTTGAAGAGTTCGTAGTCTTAAGAAGTTGTGGTGATGCCATTGTCTGAGAGGCCGATCCATTTATGAGAAATCGAACTCTCTACCATGAACACTCCTTCTTGCCTTGATAGTCTCTCCTTTTTCATTCATCACCAGCTTGAACATCTTTCTTAGTTGGGAGCTTGTCTCATCTTTTGAGTTAAGAAAGAACACACATGTGTATCTGGTGTAGTCATCTACTACAACCAGTGAGTATCTCTTTCCTCCTAGGCTCACACTTGGAATTGGCCCAAAGAGATCCATATGAAGTAACTATAGGGGCCTGTCAATTGAGTTGACTGCTTTGCCTTTGAATGAGCTCCTTGTTTGTTTTCCAAGTTGGCATACATTGTATGGTCTTTCTTTGATGAAGCTGAACTTGGGTAATCCTGCTACCAGATCTTTGGAGGCCAGTTTAAACATACTCTTGAAGTTGAGATGAGATAATCTTCTATGTCAAAGCCAACTTATTTCTTTAGTGGCTTTAGCAAGGAAACATATTGTCTCATTGGAACTGAGCTGAGCAAGATTTACAATGTATACATTTTCTTCTCTTGTTCTTGTCAGCTTGATAGAGGATGTCTCCAGATCTCTGACTTGACACTGATTGTTGAAAAATGTGACTTGATGACATTTATCGCAGAGTTGGTTGATGCCAAGAAGATTGTGCTTTAGATTATCAACATAAGCAACTTTGCCGAAGGACTCTGTACCATTTCTCACTGATCCATAACCTCTTGTCTAGCCAGAGCTGCTGTCTCCAAAGGTAACTGTTGGTCCCTCCTTATGTGTGTAGTTTGACAGGAGGGTTTTGTATCCAGTCATGTGTCTTGAGCAACCACTATCCAGATACCACATTGTGGCCGTGATGCTCATTTCCTACAGATAGATTCAGTTTTCATGTTGGTACCCAGACTGGCATGGGTTCTGCAGTGTTAGTAACCTTGGGGACCCAATTTTTTTTTATTTTGGCCCTTCTATGCACAGTGGTATAATAACAAGATGCAGCATTATAGCCATTCCGATCATATACAAAACATTTAGTATAATGCATACTGGAGTGTGTATGGATTCCTCATCCATTTGAACTTGTGTGAGTACTGGTTTACCTTATCCTTGTATTTTATCTTTATCTTCCATGCAGCCTTGGGGTTCATATTTTGTGCTGAGTAAGCTCCAACACGACGATTCCTTCCAGGTTGATCCGTGGAGTCTGTTTTACTTGACTCTACGATTCGTCGAGGTTGGACAGTGGTGACTGAGTTTCTCTTCTCTTTTTTTAATCCCAAGTCAGCATGAGATCCGTAATGTTTATCAACATGTCTTGGATCAGAAGAGCAAGGTTGCACTGTTTCTTCCTTCTGTGTGGATTTCAAGACTACAATGCTTCTATTTGAATTAGAAGCACTGATACAGTTTGTATCCTTAATCTTTTCCATACTTGACTCTGAGGTAGATTCCCCATAACCTAAACTTGTCCTGTCAGAAGTACTTCTTTGACTTGAGATTAGAGAATCCA
Source organism: Panax ginseng (assembly GCA_020205605.1). Classification (NCBI taxonomy): domain Eukaryota; kingdom Viridiplantae; phylum Streptophyta; class Magnoliopsida; order Apiales; family Araliaceae; genus Panax; species Panax ginseng. The sequence goes on along the minus strand of CM035134.1, from coordinate 142,475,778 downwards.
TGGACAAGGAAGAACTATTCCACATAGAGATGGTCTTTTCTAGTTCCTCAATTTTAGAGGTTAGTTCTGACTCTCTTTGTGTGCTTAGTTCATTTGTTTTTTTTAAGATATTATTTCTTGCTTCAACCTGAGAGAGAGATACACAACTAAGTAGAGCTATTTCCAGTTCTTTTTGAACCTCCTCTTTCTCTATTTGAAGATTGGAGTATTTCTTTGATGTGAGTCTGAATCTCTCATATAATGATAAAGATCATATGTTTGGTCATGAATAGTAGTTTTAAGCAACATATATTTGCATCAGAAATGTCAAAGCCAAGTACCTCATTTGTGTTTACCTCAGGATGGTCAGTGTTTTTCATATTGTCTGAATCCTTGGCCATTAAACACAGGTTTGCCTTTTGAATTTCTTCTTCATCTCTAGACTCGGCATTTGTGTCATTTTCATAGTCACTCCATGAGCTTTCAGCTATAAGGCCTTTGTCTTTCCTCTGATGCTTCTTGTAGCCTCTGAATTCCTTCTTAGGATTTGTTCTTCTTTTGAGTTCTTCTTTTGATGGGCTAGTTGCAGTTTGCAATGAAGTGACCAGGATTTTTGCAGTTGTAACATACTTCACTGATCTGCTCCTGATTGCATGCATTTCTGAATTTCTTAGGTCTGTCGCTTCTTCCTTTACGCATGAACCTTCTAAGCTTTCTGGCCAGCATTGCAACTTCACCAACATCACCATCATCATCTTCATCAGATGAGAATTCATCTTCATCATAGGCATTGGAGATGTCTTCTGCAGCCTTGAGAGCAACTCCTTTGTCCTTCTTTCTTCCTTCAGATAGAGTCTCTGCTCGTTGAGTCAGTTCTAGTTCATATGTAAGAAGGTTGCCATAGAGTTGTTGAACAGTCATTTCATGCAAGTTCTTTGACTCTCGGATTGCAGTGGTTTTGGCATCCCACTTGCTTGGAAAGGACCTTATGAACTTGATGATAAGATCTTTGTTTGGATAGACCTTTCCATAAGCTCGAAGAGAGTTGAGCGGCAGTGTGAATCTTTCATATGTAGAGGTGACATTTTCTCCAGGAACATGAGCAAACATCTCATACTGTTGAGTCAGTAGAGATTGCTTGTTTTCTCTAACTTCTTCAGTTCCTTAATGTATGATGAGCAAGGCCTCCCAGACTTCTTTGGCAGTTTTACCGTTGACTACGTTTTCAAATAAAACATCTTCTAAAGACTGGAATAGAATGTTCTTAGCCTTTTTGTCAAGCTGAATATTTTTCTTCTTATTTTCAGTCCATTCTGTTTTGACTTTAATCACCACTCTGTCTGGTTCTTCTGTAGTTGGTGCACGCCTTGTTGGAATATAGGGCCCATTCAAAACAGTTTCAAATAGATCATCATCTATTGAATCCATATAAGCCTGCATCCGAACTTTTCAGTTGACAAATTATTCTTTGTTGCACATAGGTGGTTTGCTTCCTCCCACCATCTTGGTCTCATTTTATCAGTTGTGCCATTAGATCTACTCAAGCTTTTATGCTTTGATGTGAGAACCTGCTCTGATACCAATTGTTAGTTCCCAAAGGCACGTTAGTTATCTAGAAGGGGGGTTGAATAGATATTTTAAAATTTCTTTGTTTAAAATACTTAGTCAGTATTGATGATACTGACTACAACGAAATATATGTTTTGTTCCCTTTCAAGATATTGCAGTTATGGTTTGATAAGCAGTTATAACAGATATGGCAGTTAATGAGAGACAATGAGTCACAAGATTTTAAGTGGTTTAGAGCCAACAAAGCTCCTAATCCACTCTTCTACTCCACGAGTAGGAAATCCACTAAGGATGTCTTCTTACAACTGGATCACTTAGATCCCTTCAAGGCCAGCAGCCCTGGAACTTCACTTAGTTCACTTTTGAACTCTTCAAGTCCTCTTACTTGGATCTTAACTTAGTTCACTTCTGAACTCTTCAAGTCCTCTGACTTGGATCGCTTCTTAATTCACTTTTGAATTCTTCAAGTCCTCTGACTTGGTACCTCACTTAGATAGGCAGTTGATGGTTGAGGTGTCTACTCGATTTTGATTAAACACATCTTTCAAAAGATCGAGTAGCGAAAGCAAGCTTTCTTGAGATCGTAGTGTTCTTTCGTTGAGTGTTCTTGAGCTTTTTCAGTGTAATCTTTCTTTTTTCGTCTTGCTTGCTTAGTTTGAATCTTTGTCTGATTTCCTTATAAAAGAGTCATTCAAAAATAGCCGTTTGAATGCTCCTGTTGTTTCATTTAATGCTCTAGACATTTTCTGTGCAATGATGTTGACGTCCCCTTTTTTTCGCTTCTGCTTGCTTACCGCCCACCGACACAAAGATACTATATCTTTCACCTAACACCTGAAAAGGTGTTTTCTGCAGGCAACTTTAGTCATTTCCTTAGCTTGTTCAATACTCTTCTTCGATTTGAATTAAGGATGAATATGGAAGTATTGGGACTATCACTTTGTCAATGGCTATAAGCCTTTCTTCATTTGTTTCTCTTCCTCCCTTCATCAGAACTACAATCTTTGATGCTGACTGGAGGACACTACGATTATGGTCTTTGTGACATAATCGTTGTGTGTTGGCTTTGCACAACTTGATTCAGACTTGATCGTAGAGAACACAACGATTTCTCTTAAGCTCTTGGTAGACTACGATTCCTTGTTTGCTTGTCTTGCAGACTCCACACTTCCGATAGCACACTGCGATTCTTAACTTGGCTCGGCAGATGCTTTTCAACTTTATGATTCTCAGTGTGGCTTCCAAGGCAGACTACGATTCTTTGATGCTTTCACTTGAGCTCAAAGGATCTTGCCTTGACCTCTGCAGACTTGATTCTTTGGCAGACTACTGTTCTGGACATCTTCATTTAAGCTTCACGATTACGCCTTTTCTTCCGCAGACTCGAATCTCTCTTGGCGAGATCACGATTCTTGATATCTTCGTTCAAGCTCCACGATTACGCCTTGTCATCCGCAGACTCAAATCTCTTAGCGAGAATCACGATTACGAATGTCTTCGTTTAAGCTCCACGATTTTGCCTTGTCTTGCGTGATGCTACCCTTTGATAGACTACGATTACGAATGTCTTCGTTTAAGCTACACGATTCTGCCTTATCTTCTGCATGCTAACTTTGACAGACTACGATTCTGTCAAGGTTTTAACTTTTACAACTCAAATAGATCAACCTAACAAGTTTGATCTTTTTTTCTATACATTTATTTACATAAATGATAAACATTAAAGTTCAGATCAACCTAACAGTTTTGATCTATCATCTAAGTCCTTGTACAATGTTTCTCTTAAGGACTGTACATTTAAGTATTTTATATTTACTTTTAATATCAAATCTGAATATGCAATTCCCAATAGAGTGTATACATAATCACATAATATTATTTTTTTAGGTGAGGGGTGGGGTGGGTGGGGGTGGGTGGGGGGGGTGGGGTAAGGGGTGTATACATAATCACATAATATTATTTTTTTAACCAACTCATTTGGTTCCAGTTAATATGGGTTAACCCGACAGTTAGCCAAATATATTTCCAGGTCTGCCCAGAACACAATCTGCCAAAACGGAGGCTCAACTCGTTAACACAGAGGTCGGGTTAATTCACACTTGGAGTTGCCAAAGAGATTCCACCAGACTATGCCAAAACAATAGCAAGAAAAGGAGTTCGAGTTAATTCACACTTGGAGTTTTCGGAGAGGCTCCGAATAGAAATCTCAAGTATAAGATGGCGAGGAAGATGGGTGGGCCAATCTAGGAGCAAGAAGAGCAGCGTGGCCAAAAGTGGAGGGGAGCGGTGGAGGGAGTAAATATGATTTACGTATAGATTTACTCGATTCTTTTGTGACATTCCATGAAGGCTATAAGCGGGTCCTTATCGGATCGGATCGGATCGAGTCGATCCGGATCCGATCCGTCGAGTTCTTATCGGGTCGTCATTATATAGCAAGCAAAAATCGTTAGATTATGTAGAAAATGAGCGGTTATGATGGAACATAATTAAATATATAGTAAAATATATGCAAATTTGGGTTATTATCGGATCGGGTCCTTATCGGATCGGAATGAATGTGTTCGGATCCACTAAATGGGTTTTTATCGAATCGGATCCGGATCTGGACCCAATCCATTGTCAGGCCTTATTTCCATCATACACATACTAAGCACTACCCACAGTCACCTCACAATGTCAAATTAGTTGTACAAAAAAATAATAATTAAGGAGAGTGAAAAAGTACATATATCTTTTATTTATTGTATGATATCTTTCTGTATAAGAACGTTGCCGGACAATATTGAATAAACTACTAAACTCTTATTGTATTTATTGTATCATCTTTCTTATTAAACTACTAAACTCTTAGAAAGTCTAATTAACGATTCAACTAATTAAAAAAATTTAATCACACCATTCCTTTTTTTTATTTTAAATATTGACCATATATTAACTTTTTCCTTTTATAACTGTATAGAAAAAATAAAATAAGAAATCAATAGAAATAACATGGTAATAGTTGCACACCATAAGTTAATAGTTGCAGTCATTTTTGATTAACCAAACTACCCTTAGTAAATTGTTTTCAAATTCATTAATTATCCATTTTACCATTGAGCTTTTACGAGATAAAGTACATTTGTCAAAATTAAACAAGTACACTGTAAACACAATTACATATAATTGCAATAGTAATTCGTATAAAATTCACACTATTGCATCAAAAATTCTATGTGGACATATGATAATCGGACATAAACTCTTTACAATTTAACCTATTTGTATTTTGACCCAAGAGCTCCTATTGCATATGTTTGCAACAGTAATTCGTACGTCATTCACACTATTGCATATTACTAGGTAATAGCCTGTGCAATGCGCAGGTAAGTTTGAATAACTGATTGTATAACTTGCAGAACATTCATGTCATATCTCAGTCTCAGCTAAATATTAGCTTCATTATTTGAAAGTGGAGTAGAATAGTGAATCGTTGTTGCATGTAAAGTTATAAACCCAGCTTTTCTACATAAGGGCAATGCCAATTCCTAAGAATAACTCCTTTGCAAGTTGCTTTAGCAACTAAAATGCAACATAAACATGTACTCCTCAAATTTGACTTAACATACTTGAGACATGCAAAATAGCTCTTAAGAATGTATAGTTCTTTCAAAGTTCTCAAAGTTCAATGTGATTCAAGCAATTTGGATTCATAACACTATGAATTTAGAGTACTGCTACTCAATTTAACCGGAATACTGCTACTCAATTTAGCCGGAGTGGTGGATGACAGTGATTTGGTGATGTATTTGGTGAAATAAGGATTTAAAATAGTATGGACAATTGTGACACCCCCAAGTTCAGGTATCTCTACCCCGAACTTGGTGCTTCAAAATACAACACATACTATAACTAAATATTAACTCATTGTGGAATAATATAAGATTTTCATTAATTAATATAACATAACAACATACTCCCAGGTACTCTCAACTTTCACTAATACATAACATAACTTGGTTTACTAATATAAGTCTTAATACAGTCTTCTAACATTGCTTCTAAATAGTTAGTAAAAAAAAGTTAATCCATAGTCTTGCCTTTCCCTTTGTCCTTCCTAGAACCACTACACAACTCGATTTTAACTGTAATATTCAAGGTTGAGCAATGAGTTTGCTCAGCAATTATAAAACCAATAACAGGTAATTATACTCAAGGTTCAATAATATCAGAGATTTAAACAATCAAAGAGCAATTCACGCATTCAAGGGAAAAATAATTAAATAGTTCCAAGAGTTGAACATTTCCATTATTGAGTGGTCGTTGAGGACCAAGAACTCCTAGAAGGTTGAACGTATTTCGCTGCAGACCTCCGGAAACAGGCACATAGGGTGATTAGCCTCATCGTACCTCACATTATGCATAACATTAGTCATAAACACGAATTGGTTCCCCGACATAATATATTACTCGTTTTTATAAGGGTTGTTCATCTTAGCATTCCATATGAGTTCGCACTAGAACAATCTAGTCTGGATAGCCTTTTCAAAGAAATATGATCAATTTATTTCATCATTTTTCTAGCCGAATCAAATGACATAGACTTACTGCTTAAAACAACTCATGTCCAATTAGAACTTTAGTTATCGCTAATCGGATGTTTGACTAATTATTGGAAGCATAAAAAGATAAATAATTTCTCTAAGTTCAATATAAAACAGATTCCAGAGCTATTATACTCACAGTACTTGGACAGAATAATAGAGGTGTACAAGTTTAGAAAACCTTCAATATATCTGAGGACTTGTATACGATGACAAATACATTTTGTTGAGTGAAGGAAACTCACTGTATTCTCACGCTACTATTTAACTTTAAGGCCATGTTTGTTTACTAGGATAACCCTTGGGATTGGACTAATAATCCTTAATCTCTTGTTTGTTTTTTAAATTAGACTACGGACTATTAATCCGGGATAACAAAATGACTTAGAATGAGGATTATTTAATACCATGTCTAACATGGTATTATAATCCCATAGGAGGATTAAAAATTTGTGGACAAAATTAACCTTTGTTTTTACTAATATGACTAACGTATCCTTAAATTAGATTGAATGTCTTAGTTGTGATTGATTATCACCAAAGAAAAATTTTTAAAATGTTTTTAGTCGTATTTTTTTTTTTACACACGCAGTTCACCCACACTCACCCCACCCCACCCCACCCTACAAAAATAAAAAAAATAATAATATTTACTAATTATATATACACCATACTACCCCACGCTACTTACCCCCAACCCACCCACCCCACCCCACCCCACCCCACAAAAATTAAAAAATAATATTTATTGATTATATATATACCACCACCACCCTACCCTATCCCACCCACCTACCTCCTACCCCACCCCCACCAACACAGACCAACCACCCAACAGACCCTTGACCCACCATCCCACCCCCCATCCATCTACCCTTACCCACCCCCCCACCCCACCCCCCCCCCACCCCCACCCACCCCCCCGCCCATCCCTTCTCACCCACCCCACCCACCTGCACCACCCACCCATCCCTTCCCCCCCACCCACCCCACCCCCCCACCCCCCACCCCCCCCCCCCCCCCACCTCACACCCTACCCCAACCCCCCACTACCCCCTCTAAAAAAATAATATTTCTTGAATAATATAACCACTTATTTAAAAGTTTTTTAATTTTAATTATTTTTTAATGTATAAATAAGTTTAAAATATGTTATTATTGGTAAGGGTATAATAGTCCAAACGATATTTTTTTAATCCAATCCTTTAATTAATCTTGGAAAAAACAAACATGTGACTAAGATTATTTAATTCTAGGATTAATAGTCCTGGATTGCCTAAGTTCCCCCTTCTCATATAACCTACACTTGTCATAAATCAAGAGATCAATCTCTATTGAATTCCACATAATGACCTAACTGTATGACTCTTACGTGATTGGGACGTTGGAGAAGATCTTGGCGTTAACACACATTTTAACACATACCAACATATAATATCCATCAACAACCAGGTTATAACTTCGAAATCCATTACCATTATCCCCACACAAAATCCTCCCACAACCAAACATTTCAACTGACACCATAACTAACTTACACTAAATTGAGTTAAAGATTTAAATTTAAGGGGTTTTGTACCTTCAGAGTTTCCTCTAGTGTTTTTTTTCCTTTTTATCGCTCAAGCTCTTTATCTCTCTCTCTAAACTATCATGTGGCTGGCTGATGGAAGTAACTTTAAGGAGTCTGGTAAGAGTGATTAGCTAATAGTAGTTATTTCTGTTTATATTAATAATAGCTTGGGGTCAGCTTGTCTTTTTCTTAGCTTAGTCAGGGTCATTCTAGTCTTTTTCATTTATTTAGTTTGTTGCTGGGTTGTTGCTCAATTGCTGAGCTGGAGATGTGATTCATGTGCTTGTTTCCTTTTGGATACTGAGCAGAGGCTATATGATTGTAAGCATATGATCAGTTGAGGTATTAGGAAATATATGAAATTACTTTCTTGCTCTCTAATTTTTCTGAACTCTCTCTCCCTTTTCCTTACTATCTGCTTTTCTGGGTTACTTTGCCTCTAAATCCCACCCTGATACTTGCATATCATTACCATCCATCACTGATTCCTTGCAAATTGTAAGTGCAAGGAGTAGGTGATGCTAACTTACAGTCGCCGGAGAAAGGCGCACGATAGCAGGGAGATGAACAGTCTTTTTGTGACTGGTTTAATTTTCTTCATATGTCGTCTGGATACGTAATGGCTTTTTAAATGGGATCCATGTCCATCGCCCTTTTCTGGAGATGTTGTTTTACTATTTTCTCCCTTGATTGATTTTTCTTGCAGACGCAGTGATTACTGAGTGGGTGGCTGGTTGTTGAGGTTGACTTCTTGATAGGCAAATTAAATATTTTAGGGAATTAATAATTTTCTCTTTCCTCAAAAGAATAATTAAAATACATAAAATAAAAAATAAATATGTCATATAATAAGATTTATTATTTTATATAATTTTGTAGGATAAATTTATTTTCTTTTCTTTATTTACTCTTTTTTTAATATATGTGAAGATGACAAATGAGTAATATTTATGTGCGTGGATTTTGTGTATAATTATGGAATTATGGATTATACTTAATATTTACATAGGTGGATTCGTGTGAAAATATTATATTTTTATATATAAATAATTTTTAATATTTATAAATGAATGTGGATTTGTCAATAATAAGAAAACGAAAATATAAAATAACTTTGTTCTAATTTGTCTTAAACGACTAGTTTTCTCAACCGTGTAAAGCACGGGTAATAATTAAAAATTTAAAATTAATATAAATTTAGGAGTATTTTATTATACAATGATGAATTTCATAAATTTTTTATTAAATTTTTTTTGGTACAGTCAAAATAAAAAATCTACAATTTAACTCTAACATAGTTTATTTTATTATACAATGCTAGTCGAGTTTTTTTTAATACAAAATCTACAATAAACTCGACTAGCATAAAAAAGATTACAAAATTCATAGTTGAAATATTGAAACCATACAATTTAACTCTAACATAGTTGTATTAAAATAGAGTTATATTAGTTTACATCCTATTAATTTATTACCGATATAAGTTTTTTATTTGTTTGGTCTGTATAACAATTCTCATTTTTCATTTTAAACTGAACACCAAATGTTTAGAAATATGAGTAATTTTTGCTAAATACTTGCAGAAATATGAACAATTCTCATTATTATTTTGAATACATGTAAAAAAAAGCATTAAATGCATAAATTGATACTAAAACTTGTACCAAAAGCGGTAAGGATAAATGTGTAAACGAAATTCGAGTATTCATGTGACACTCTCAAAATTTGGTATACATCACATATCTTGGCCGCCACTTCATACTAAGTACAAAATACAAATCAATTTAATTATCTGACGATCGTAAGAATCGACAAAATATATACAATGAGTTTTAACTCGAATATTGTCATCTAGACAATATTCAAACACAAATAAGTCATCAATACATTTATTGTCACACTATTTAACAGAATAGTGAGGACTACTAGCTAATACTATCATCCAGACCATCACTCCATTCCCCGACTCGTCCCCAACTACGTTCTCATTTTCTAAAGAGAACATTGAAGAAAGGTGAGCTCAACTAGCCCAGTAAGAAATATTATGACTAAGATAATGCAAAATAAATTATCATTAGCCTTCAACAATGTTAAACTGATAAAATACAATAGACAACAAGTTTAACTGCAGCGGATCAAACAATCCATTAAAAGAGTCAAGTAGAGAATAAAATCTACTATCTTTTATGATTTTAAATTTTTTTCATCACTTTTATCGCTGAAACTCAGCCTAATAAATAATTCACATCACCTCTGCACTACGGCCAATGATATTCATTAGGGTCACGACCACAAATTCCATGCACTACGGGCCATGGATATTTGTGTATTCATCAATGGTCCTGATCATGTCATAAAACAATTCATCTTTGCTCCATTGGCCGAAGAGAATCCATAGTCATAATCATACCAAAAACTGTCCATCAATGAACTACGGGCCAATGAGGACTTTTAATTTTCACATTATTTATAACATTACGGTCATGATTATACCGAATAATCTCTGGTCATAGTCATACCAAGTCCATATATGCACTACATGCCACAGATGACTTTCAATAAATATAAACATGAGGATGATGACAATGATATAAGAATTCAATAAACAAGTTCAAGAATTAAGTTATTCAGGAACTAATAACGTCCAAATTGTCAACATGATACTTTTTTGTAAAGTAAAATTCAAGAATGCTCAAAAAAATATTTTCATGAAAAGATACTGGATGAAGTGCAAATATCAAGGATATTCCACTAATTTCATGGAGTATAGAAGTCAAAATTTTAACCAACTGAGAATAATAAGGAATGGAATAACAACAAAAGTCACCATGCATGCGATACTTCACATAGACAGGTTATTCCAACAGAAATATAATAACGGAACCAGGTCAGGTAAAAATCAATCTGACAGGATGTTCCAACAGAATAATAAAAAATGGAATAACAACAGAAATCACCATGCATGCAGACTTTGATGTAGACGAGTTATTAGATAGAATAATAATAATGGAAACCGGTCGGTGAAATTCACACAAGCGGATGTTCCAACAGAATAATAAGTGCGAGAATAATAAGTAATGGAACCCAAAGTCGGGTGTAAAACACACGGACAGAATATTCCAACAGAATAATAAAGACAGAATAATAAAGACGAAACCAGGTCCGGCGTAAAGCACAGACAGGATGTTCCAACGGAATAATAAAGACAGAATAATAAAAACGGAACCAGGTCCGGCGTAAAGCACAAACAGGATGTTCCAACGGAATAATAAAGACAGAATAATTGAAGAATGTCACCAAGTATAGGGTATTCAGCGTGATACGAGTTATTCCAAAGTAAGAATAAGAAGGAATGGAATAATGAAGTTCTCTTCATGAATACTGAAAAGAATAATATCCCTCATCAGTAAAATAATACTTGATATAAGAGTAGAAGTAGCGAGAAAACTTTTCTTCTCTCTCTCTATAGTCTCTCTCTATAGTTTCTCTCTACAGAGTTCAATTGAATTAAATGTAAGAAAATAATGAAGGAATGAGCTTCTATTTATACGAAAATGGAATGCATAAGAATTAATCTATGAAGCGGTCCGTGATTGATTTACTTTAATCGGACGGTCCATATTTAAAGTAAAATCTTTTAAATAAAATATAATATATTCTATTTTATATAAAAAGATTTTTACTACGCAAATTATCTACGATATTACTATGCAAAACACTATCGCATAATAAAATATAATATAATCTAATTATTATCAAATAAAAGCGAATAACTTTATAAAAGTATTACATCTTTATATAAAAAGATTTTACTATTAATTTAATAAAACGAATAACTTTATAAAAGTATTCGCATTTTATATAAAAGATGTTTCGTTTTATTACGTTAATAATAATGAATAAAACAAAACTTATAAATCAACAATAATTGAATCAAATAACGTGAGATCTTGCAAAGAATTCATCAGTAGCAATAATTGAACAAAACCGAGTGACTTCTCACGTAAACATCAATAATCAATACCGTGTGCTACTATGCAACCACACGTATTACTGTACTTTTACTACCGAGTAGTTCAACAGTTTTAACGGTAAAACTTCCGCCGTTATTTTTAATAAAATATTTTTGTCGTTTTCTCAATCCGACAATAATTCCGTTGTGGGGTCCACAAATGATTGTTCCATCGTACGAATATTCTCCGACACAAAGAATATTTCCCGACCAATCGAATATAATATGACAACTTGCATACTTTACAAAATTTATAAATATTACCCACAACTATAACATTATATCAAATCCACACCATAATATTAAAAAATATTTCGAGAAATTTAAATATTTATTTATAAAATCTGGGGTCTCACAATTGAGTTGCTCAGATTTGATTCACAAAATTTATTGAATATAAAATAATGTTTGATTGAGGCTCATTTAACTACCGAGTCGAGCATGATTCCGAATCGAGCCCAAACATTTTGGATTTTTTCAACGAATATGATCTGGGTATCAATAGAAAATTATAATTTGAGGAAGTTCAAGTAAATTATTGAACTTTAAAATGTGCTCATGTTTGACTCATTTATATTTCGAGTCGAGTCGAGTCGAGCTTGAATCGAAATTTTAATAACGCAAGCATTTAATCGAGCCGGAATTGTTTCATTTCATTTTACTGATGTTTTAGGTAGGGACCAAAACTAAATGTGATTTTATATAATTTTTTGAACTGAACACCAAGGGTTTACAAAATATATATAACTTTCGTCAATGATTTAAATTAATTGTTATGAATACTTGTAGGAATATGAACAATTCTCATTATTACGTTGAATGCATATAGAAATAAGTATTTGAAGGAATAATATGATTCATGTTATGACAAATTTACTCAAAAACGAAAAAACTTAAATGTACCTCTGAAACGTGATATAACTTTTTAGTACATAAAATTGTCTTCAATTGATAATCCACATAATTCGTAACAGTTAGGGTTTGGTCTGATAAAAATTTTTAGGATTTTGAGCCAACTGATTAATGGTGATTCAACTGAAGAGGGAAGACGTTAGTCTTATAGGCAGAAGTAGTTGAATCACTTCCCTACGATCTCTCCAACTCTCAGTTACGTAAATCACTTGGTCAATATCATAAGCTAACTAATAAACCAACTAGGTCGGACCCTCTATTGGCGCCCCATTTGGATACTCAAAATCCAACAACATTAAATGCATAAATAAAATTAATAAATTAAATGTATTAATTTTGATTTTATATACTTTTAGTAGATAGATAGAATTTAATTAATCGCCATGTACAATTTGTCAATACATGATAGCATAATAAATTAAAAATTTGTCCAAATAAACTATAAAAATGATGTCAATACTTACCATTTTCAATAAAAGCCACCTTAACCATTACTTCAACAATAATTTAATATATTTTTAATGATAATTTTACCAATGAGATCTTAACGTGATTAAAATTAAGACATTTGGCTATCAGGTTGGAATTACTCATTCGTGTGAGTTTGTTTTTTCCTTTTTTATATTTAATTAAATTTTGATATTTTGTGCCTGTTAAAAAGCAAATTCACCAAGTAGAGATATTCCACCAAAATATTTTTGGCGGAAATATAAAGTTTATGGTTTTAGAAATGCCTAAAACTATGTTCCTAAGTTTTGGATGAAAAAAAAAAAGAATAAAAAAATTGTATTTGTTATAATTTTTAATTTTCTCATTCATCAAAAAATTTTATAATAAAAGAATTAGTGAAAAAAATTGATCCAAAAATTTTGTTGGGTCCATTTTAAAACTGGGTAAAAGAGTCTAGATGATGGTTGTCGTGAGCGTATGGGAAGGGTTCGAAAATGTTGATGATGATAGTCTAGATTAAGGGTGCGATTTTTATGTCAAAATCGTAGTCGTATTCTTGCCCTCCCTTGTATGCAAATGTGAAGGACATTAATGGTATTTTAATGGCGATATTCGAGTCTCCCTCATTCTTCATGCAAGTTGCAACTTGCAAGAAAAAGACCAAAGTAAGACGAGTGGAGTGGAGTGATCTTACGTTTTCAAAACATTAGATCTGACAAGTGCATGTGTTTTCTTACAAATTATCCGGATCCGGTTATCATCAACTTAACTTTATGATATTGATCAATACAGTGCTGACATGCACCTCACGATCTGCGTGTTGACACTATAATGATCAGTTGATCAAAATTAACTTTATGCTAATCACTCGTTTGCACACGTATCACAAATATAAATTTTATGATATATATATATATATATATATATATATATATATATAGAGAGAGAGAGAGAGAGAGAGAGTAAGGATCGAAGGCGTTATAATAAATAGCATTCTCCCCATCTGATTCTTCTTTTATCAAGCAGCGTAGTTTTGGAGGGAATATGGTGACATTTTTGTAAATACAATGCCACAGCGTATTTACAAAAAATGCCATGGCGTCTCCAAAACTACGTCGTTTTGATAAAAGAATGTTATTTAAGGATGAATGCTATTTAAGAAGAATCTTCGATCCTTACTAAATTACATATATATATATATATATATATATATATATATATATATATATATATATATATATTTATGTTAGAAATAATAAAACCTTACATCAAACATTTTATTTACTAAATAATCACCACAATTTTTATATATTCTTAACCTGTATCTACAATTAGAAAAAAAAGAAAAAGAAAAAGGTAATACAATAAAATAGATAATTGATATTTTTCTTTTATATTTATAATGAATTTTGTATTCATATCAGTCTTATAAGAGAGATCTTATAAAAAAAATTAAAACTTTTAATTCTAAAAATATTAATTCTCTAATAATAAATATAAAAGGAAAAAGGTTGTTTTCAAATTCATATAAGTCTCGTTATTTATGCTTCCAAATGTGTTGAATCTTCACTTTTGGCTCCTTATTTTTATGTTTTTGTTGACTGATAAAACTCAAAGTAATAGTTTTGGGATCCGATTATCATGAAGTTAATTTCATGATAAATTGGTCAATTGACTATCTGATGTTATCGCAGAGAAATATCACCTCCTATTTTACGTGTTGATTATTTATATTGGTCAATTGACCAAAGTTAATTTTTTGCTAACAACTACTCCTGTGACGCCCCCAAAATTAGGTATACATCACCCATCTTGGGTCGTCACTTATGTAAGACCCCGAATTTTTTTTTTATAAAAATGAAATTTCTTTTAGTTATTATTTTGAAATAGTAAGGGTTGATTTGATTAATGTGGTTAGTTATGGGTAAAATGCGCAAATTTTACAAAATAAGCATGTGGTTATAAAATATTCATTGTTGTTGAGGAATATTCGTTTGGTTGTGAAATATTTTTACTGTCGAGAAATATTTATGCACTGACGGTATGACTTTGTATGGGCCCCATGTGTAAAAGCGATTTGATGAAAAAAGCGACAAGTATAAGTTGTTTATAAATAACTTGGCGTAGTTATTCACAATTATTATCTTTGTTGGAATATCCGGTGGTTAAAACACGAATGTCTGGCGTTGTTACTTGCGATGGCATACGGTATTGCACCAATTATTAATTCTTACGTAAGAAGGCACTACTTTCAATAATTGTTATGTAATCATTGCATTCGATTATTTTATTTTATTGATTCAATAATTGTTGTGTTGATATTTATTATTCTTTGTTGTTTGATAATTGTTATTACACACGGTATTTTCCATTATCGGAGACAATAATTCATATTATCGAATAATATTATTAGATAACATTATTGGCAATGTCTAGAAAGTTACATCAAGGAGAGGTTATTTAATTGCGGCGTCGATAAGGAGAAATCTTTCTTAGGAAGGCCCCTCTTTCCCGAACCTATGCGGTTGTCAATATTGTGATTACGTAATATTATTTGTGAATAATTAATCATTGATTCATATGATGAGGGAAATATTAATTTTATGTGGATATAGATGGAGAATTTTTTTTTTAATGTGACAATTGTTAAAAATTGAAATTTTATCTTTTTCTGATAAAATAATTCATTTAAATATATTATTATATTTTAATAATATAATAATGATGATATTTTTACGATGAATGTGGGATATATGGGTATATGTGGTGGAGGAGTATTTTTGTTACCAAAAATATTTAAAGCATGTTAAACATGTCGGTGGACCCCATTTATTGACTGAAATTTGATTATAGTCTGTAAAATCGTCCGTTTGTGGATTTCGGTCAATTTCTGTTTGGAATTTGGAAAAACTTTCTTCTGCAAAGTTGTAGAGAATTGAATTTCCTATAAAAATTCGCGAGATTCAAATTTTCTGATAAAAAGGCTATTTATTATGAATTATTGAAGTTCTGAAGCTCCAAAATAATTGATTTTTGGAAGTTTAAAATAATTTAAATAAGAAAAACGTTTTTTGTGTTTGGTGGGCATCTTTAACATGTGCTAGAGATTGAATTCAGATGCTTGGATGCATAGGAAGATGTGGAAAAATAAATAATATTAATTTATTAAATTTTCTACTTTGGTGTTCTAAGCATTTTCCTATAAATAGGGTGCTTAGGTTAGAATTGAAAATTACACCAGAAACTGAAGTTTTCTCTCTCTATATTATCAAGCGTATTCTTGTGAGTATTTTGAGTATACTTTGAGTATTGCTATACGATGCAAGTTCAAGTCATAGTCAATATCTGGCGTTTCAACTAGAAGTACTGTCTTTTGAGGTAAGGGATATTATTTTTTTTAAATGATATTATTTCTTCAATATCATTATGCCGAAATATTGATTGAACTTTTTATCAAATTTAGAACTTGTTGGTGTCGGAATTACTATTCACGTATACGGCACTATTCATGAATACGACACTATTCACAGAAAAATTAAATTTTTGTTTTTCGTCCAAAATATCTATTATGGATACTAGCTTTGATTGTATCCATGTTTTGATCATTCTTGAATTATACTCCACTATGATTATTATTGAGATATTTTTGGACATGGATAAAACAAAGTACGAATCCTTAATCCTTAATCTTTGTCTTTTGTTTCACTGGATTCGTTTCTTTAAAAATATTTTTCATCATCCTCAGTCCTAAATGATGATGTTACTGAATATCTTTGGCCTGTAGTGCAAAGATGGTTGATTTTCTTATGAATATATTTGGCCCGTAGTGCAAAGATGAACAGGTGTTGAGGTGAACATGACCAACTGATGAATATCTTTGGCCTGTAGTGCAAAGATGAATACTTGATTGAAGATGTATATTGATTGATATTACAAGGATAAAATATTGATGATGAACTTTTAAATTCATAGATACTAGTAGATTTCATTCTCTACGTAACTATTCTATGAATTATTATTTTCCGCTGCGAATATTGATCTGAAATTTGTTGTCTATTGTATTCTATCAGATTTTTTTCCCTGTTGAGGACTAACGATAATTTGTTCTATATTATCTTAGTCATAATATTCTTTACTGGGCTAGTTGAGCTCACCCTTTTCCTTGTTGTTCCATTTTTCTTCTCAGGAGGCGAGAATGTAGCGAGTACGAGTCGGGGTATGGAGTGATGGTTCTAGAAGTTATTTTAGTAGTCCTCACCATTTTTGTAAAATAAAGTTTCAATAATTGTAATGAGGACTTATTTGGTTATGGATATTGTCTAGAAGATAATATTTGTATTTAAACTCACAGTTTTTATGTTGTATTAATAAAGTTGTAGTTGTTTCTGTACCATGTATTTGACAACTCAGAATGGGTGATGTATACCTATTTTGGGGGCGTCACAACTTACATGGTACAAAATATAAATACAACTTAATTATACAACAGTCGTGTAAGATACGACAAAATATATACAATGAGTTTTAACTCGAATATTGTCATCTAGACAGTATTCAAACACAAATAAGTCCTCAATACATTTATTGTCACACTATTTAACAGAATAGTGGGGACTACTAGCTAATACTATCATCCGGACCATCACTTCATTCCCCGACTGTCGTCCAAATTTACGTTTCTCATTTCTCAAGAGAATAAATGAAAGAAAGGGTGAGCTCAACTAGCCCAGCAAGAAATATTATGACGAAGATAATGCAGAATAAATTATCACTAGCCTTCAACAATGTTAAACTGATAAAATACAATAGACATCAAGTTTAACTGCAATGGATCAAACAATCCATTAAAAGAGTCAAGAAGAGAATAAAATCTACTATCTTTTATGATTTAAAAAGTTTTTCATCACTTTTATCACTGAGACTCAACTTAATAAATAATCCACATCATCCCTGCACTACGACAAAGGATATTCATTAGGGTCACGACCACAAATTCCATGCACTACGGGCCAAGGATATTTGTGTATTCATCAATGGTCATAATCATGCCAACAACTGTCCATCAATGCACTACGGGCCAATGAGGACTTTTACCACATCGTTTATAACATTACGGTTATGATTACACTGAATAATCCCTGGTCATAATCATACCAAGTCCATCCATGCTCTATAGGCCACAGATGACTTTCAAAAAATATAAACATGAGGATGATGACAATGATATAAGAATTCATTAAAACAAGTTCAAGAATTAAGTTATTCAGGAACTAATAACGTCCAAATTGTCAACATGATACTTCTTTGTAAAGTAAATTCAAGAATGCTCAGAAAAATATTTCCATGAAAAGATACTAGATGAAGCACAAATATCAAGGATATTCCACTAATTTCATGGAGTATAGAAGTCAAAATTTTAACCAACTGGGAATAATAAGGAATGGAATAACAACAGAAGTCACCATGCATGCGGTACTTCGCATAGACAGGTTATTCTAACAGAATAATAATAATAAAAACGGTCAAGTGAAAATCACACAAGGCATGATGTTCCAACAGAATAATAAAGAATGAAATAACAACAGAAATCACCATGCATGCGGTACTTCGCATAGACAGGTTATTCCGACAGAATAATAATAACGGAACCAGGTCAGGTGAAATTCACACCGACAGGATGTTCCAACAGAATAATAAGTGCGGAATAATAAGTAATGGAACCAAGTCCAGTGTAAAACACACAGACAGGATATTCCAACAGAATAATAAAGACAGAATAATAAAGATGGAACCAGGTCCGGCGTAAAGCACAGACAGGATGTTCCAACGGAATAATAGACGAGAATAATAAAAAGGCGGAACCGGTCAAAGCGTAAAAGCCTGAACAAGATATTCCAGCGGAATAATAAAGACGAATAATAGAAGAATGTCACCAAGTATAGGGTATTAAGCGTATCTGAGTTATTCCAATGAGAATAAGAAGGAATGGAATAATGAAGTTCTCTTCATGAATACAAAAGAATAATATCCACTTAGTAAAAATAATACTTGATATAAGAGTAGTGAACTAACAGAAAACTTTTCTTCTATCTCTCTATAGTCTCTCTTTATAGTTTCTCTCTCTAGAGTTCAGTGAATTCGTAAGAAAATAATGAAGGAATGAGCTTCTATTTATAGGAAAATAGAATGCATAGTAACTAATCCATGAACGGTCCCGATTGATTTACTTTAATCGGATTGTCCATATTTAAAGAAAAATCTTTTAAATAAAATATAATATATTCTATTTTATATAAAAAGATTTTTACTATACAAACACTATGCAGGCACTATGCAAACACTATGCATAATAAAATATAATATATTCTATTTATAGAATAACTTTAATAAAAGTATTCTATTTTATATAAAAAGATGTTTCTGTTTTATTACGTTAATAATACGAATAAAACAAAACTTCATTATCATATAAAATATAGACAATAATTGAATCAAACTGAGTGACTTCTCACATAAGCATCAATAATCAATATCGGTGTCTTACTATGCAACCAGCGTATTCTTGTATTTTTACTACAAAGTAGTTCAGCGGTGATAACAGTAAAACTTCCGCCGTTATTTTTAATAAAATATTTTTGTCATTTTTTCAATCCGGCAATAATTCCGTTAATGTAGGTCCACTAATGATTGCTTGCGTTGTACAAATATTCTCTGTTAAAACGAATATTCCCCGACCAATCGAATATTATATGACAACTTGCATACTTTACAAAATTTATAAATATTACCCACAACTATAACATTATATTAAATTTACTCCATAATATCAAAAATGATAATTATAAAAAATTCATTTTTATTTGTAAAAGTGGGGTCTTATAATCTCCTCTTCTTATGAAATTTCGCCCTCGAAATTAGGGTACATACATGGTATGTCGAAGAGATAAGGATACCTTGATTTCATTTCAGATTCTAACTCCCAGGTCATTTCCTCAATATCGTGGTTCTTCCATAACACTTTGACTTGAGGTATAACCTTGGAGCGTAGAATATGTTCCTTCTTATCCAAGATTTGAATAGGAACCTCTTCATATGTTAAATCTTCCGCTATTTCGTCCAGTTCTAACTCAATAATGTGATTCGGGTCTTCCACATATTTACGTTACATAGATATGTGAAAAATGTTATGAACACGAGACATACTTGGCGGTAAAGCGAGTCTATAGGCCACAGTTCCTATTCGATCGAGGATTAAAAATGGGCCAATGAATCGAGGATTGAGCTTTCCTCTCTTTCCAAATCTCGTAACTCCTTTCTATGGAGCAACACGTAACAACACATGATCTCCAATATCGAATTCCACGTCCTTTCGATGAAGATCGGCATAACTCTTTTATCGATCTTGTGAGGTTTTTATCGTTGTCGGATCGTTTGAATCTTTTAAAGTAGTCATACGTACCAACTCGGTCCCAAAAACGTTGCTTCACCTACCTCATCCCAAAGATCTTGGAAGCGACACTTTCTTCCATCTGGCGCCTCGAATGGAGCCATGCGATGCTTGCTTGATAAGCTGTTGTTGTTGTAGGAAAACTCCACCTGCGGTAAGAACTTGTCCCAACTTCCCTTGAAGTCAAGGACACGAGTCTTAATAAATCTTCTAGAGTTTGAATAGTCCTCTACGATTGTCCGTCAAAAAGATCCCGAGGATGATATGCCGAACTAAATCATAAATCCGTGCCCATAGCTTTGTGCAAACTAACCAAAAATCGTGAAGTGAATCTTGGGTCTCGATCGAAACTATGGATCTTGGCATACCATGCGATCTTACAATCTCGTTTATGTACATACAAGCAAGGCGTTCAAGTGTATAAGTTTCTCGTATTGGTAAGAAATGAAGCGAGACTTGGTCAATCTATCGACAATGACCCAAATTGCATCTATGCCTTGAGAAACCTTGGGAAGACCGATGCTTGAAATCCATGGTAATGTGCTCCCACTTCCATTATGGAATTTCAAGTGGTTGCAATGGTCCTTTTGGTACTTAATGCTCCACCTTGACTCGTTGACAAGTTAGACACCTTGAGATAAACAACACTATCTCTCTCTTTTCATATTGCCCCACCAAAATGTATGTCGAAGATCATGATACATTTTGGTACTCCCAGGATGGATTGCAAATGGTGGGTTGTGCGCCTCCATCATGATTTTATACTTTAAATTAGGGTCGTTAGGAACACAAAGTCTGGAGTTGACTCGAAGTATTCCTTCTTCATCGATTCTTGCTTCCGGCATAGCACCTTCTTGCACTTTCTTCCTCATGCGCATCGACTCAGTGCGTAGTTTGAGCAACTTTAACTTTATCGATTAAAGTCGGTTCTACTCGTATATTCGCCATCATCACGTGGGTCCCTAGAGTCTTTATCTCTATCTCCATTCTTTGCAAGTCATACAAAATGGGCCTTTGCGTTGACAATATCGCACTCGTACCCGCATATGATCTTCTACTCAATGCGTCAGCTACCACGTTTGCTTTTCCAGAATGGTATTGGATGGTATGATCATAATCTTTCAGCAGTTCCCAAACAACGCGTCATTTGCATCGCATGTTGAGTTCCTTTTGAGTGAAGAAATATTTAAGGCTTTTATGATCAAGTAAAGATCTTCACTTTCTCCCCATAAAAGTAATGCCTCCAAATCTTTAGTGCGAAGACAACATTTGCTTGACTCTAGATCATGAGTAGGATAATTCCTCTCATATTCTTTGAGTTGTCGTGAGGCATAGGCTATGACTTTCCCATATTGCATGAGAACACATCCTAACCCTTTGCCGAAGCATCTTTATATATGACAAATCCCTCCGAGCTAGATGGTATTGTCAGAATAGGTGCTAAAATGAGTCTCTTCTTGAGTTCTTGAAAACTCTTCTCACATTCCTCGCTCCAATAGAACTTTGTATCTTTTGAGTCAATTTGAGTTAGTGGAGTAGCGATTCAAGAAAATCCTTCCACGAATCTCGATAATAACCATTCTAAATTTAAAGAAAGCTACGTACTTGATCATCGATTTAGAGTTGCTCCGACTTTGAATAGATTCAATCTTTCTTTGGGTCAACAAATATTCTATGACTTGATACTACGTGCCCGAGGAATGCTACTTCCTCAAGCGAACTCGTATTTCTTCAACTTGGCATAAAGCTTATATTCACGATGCTTTTGGAGTATCGACCTCAAGTGTTGCTCATGATCTTCACGGCTTTTGGAATAAATAAGGATGTCATCAATAAAGGCGACCACAAAGTGATCCAAATATTCCTTGAATACTCGGTTCATCATATCCATGAAGGCGGCCAGGGAGCATTAGTCGATCAAAAGACATGACTAGGAATTCATAATGCCCGTCTTAGAGTTCGAAAGTTTGTCTTTGGAATGTCATCGGTTCTAATCTTCATTTGGTGATATCCGGAACGAAGGTCAATCTTTGAAAAGAATTTGGGCGCCTTTTGGTCAAAAGGTCATCAATACGTGGCAATGGGTACCTATTTTTGATGGTGACATGATTGACTCCAGATAATCAATACAAAGTCGCATACTCCGTCTTTCTTTTTCACGAATGGAACAGGAGCACCCCAAGGAGAAGTACTAGGACGAATAAAGCCAATGTCTAACAATTCCTGCAGTTGGGTCTTTAACTCCTGAAGTTCAATAGGAGCCATTCGATATGGGGCTTTGGAAATAGGTTTTGTACCGGGTTCAAGGTCGATACAAAATTTAATTTCACGCTCTGGGGGTAGGCCAGGAAGTTCTTCAGGAAATACGTCAGGAAATTCATTAACAATAGAAATATCATTCAAAATTGATGTATTTTTGTTTAGATCCGTGACATGAGCTAAGAAAGCTTGACATCCGTTTTTTAATAAACGAATAGCTTTATGGCTTGAGATGACAGTAATTGATTTTAATGGTTTGGTTGCTTGAATTCGCATAATAGGTTGGTTAGGAATATGAAAGCTAATAACATTACGAAAATAATCAATTTTTGCATGATGGGTAGTTAACCAATCAATCCCTAGAATCACATCAAATGCAAGTATTTTTAATGAAATAAGATCGACAGGTAATGCGAGGGTACCGATTTGAACCAAACAAGACTTATAAACTGTGGATGTAATGAAGGTTTCTCCCAATGGAGTTTCAACGAGATAAGTCAAAGTCCAATCTCTCTAGGAGTCAAATTTAAGCGTTGGCGCTAGTAGGAGAAATAAAAGAATGGGTAGAACCGGTATCAAATAAGGTATAAACTTTGCTAGAGTTTATGATAAGCTTACCCGTGATGACCTCGTTCGGGTTCTTTGCTTTTTGGGAGGTTACAACAAACGCTCTCCCTTGCACTACCGGCTTTGACTTTTCTGGGACGACCTTTGATGCCTCCATCCCAGCTGGACTTGTCTTTGGTGCACGACAAAATTGGGCTAGGTGACCTTCTCTTCCACAGTTGTAACATGCTTTAGATGGCATCGCACAGTTGGGACTGATGTGTCCCTCTCCTCCACACTTGAAGCATATGATAGGTGGTCGTTCTCCTTCCTTAACGATAGGTGCTGATGTAGACGTCTTTCCATCATTGTTGAATCTCCTTTTCTTGAAATGTCCATTCTTATTGTTTTGGCCATGATTACCACCGAAGTGGTTTCCATTTCTAGCATGTTGATTCCCTCCACGCTTATTTTCACCGCTTCGATGACTGTTCTCACTAGTATTATCATTATACCGATTGCTATCTTTTGGTTAGGATGACTCATTATCACGTTCCAATAATTGAGCCCTATTAACAACATCTGAATACAAACACAGTTTATGAGAGATAAGATATTGACGTATCTCAGGTTTCAAACCTCTTAAAAACATTCGCGTCATTCTCTCTTCATTATCAATCAAATGGGGCCTTAAGCGGGAGGAACTTTCGGCAAACTTGGCCCGTCTTTGCGATACGGTCATATTGTTTTGTTCGACTTGATGAACTCTACCTCTTTCATGTGACGAATACTTTCGGGAAAGTACTTGTCGTTGAGCAGTTCTTGGAACTTCTCCCAAGTCATCTTGGTCTGGCGAGGTTGAGTCGCTTTCTGATTCCCACCGATAATCTGCCTCTCCTCGCAACATGAAGGTGGCAAAGGGAACCTTTTGTTCCTCGAAGCATCTCAAGACATAAAATATCTTGGTAATCTGTTTTATCCACATCTCCGCCTTAAGTGGTTTTGGCTCTCCAATAAACTCCGGTGGTCCCAGTTCCTTGAAGCGCTAAGCGTGATGTGGTCGTCAGAGTTGCCGGTGTTTCCACTGACATTTTGGACGAGAGCCGCTCTTGCACGATGTTGCATGAATTGCATAAAGCCTCACGAACATTCTATCGTTCATCATTTGGTCGGTGTTGTTGTTTGCACGAGGAATGTCTCCTTCACGATGCACATTATCACGATTATTGATCTGTGGAGACTCAGCGGTCTCTGTGCTCCATTGATATTCTCAACATTCTCGGTTGTCATTTTCAAATCGCCACAAAACAAGGGTTAAATAACATATCAAATATTATCTCTATACTACGTGAGCCAATTAAATACCAAATAAACTTAGGCGAAATGGTCATACTAGCGAAAAGAATTCCCCGTCTCTCCCCACCTAGTTCTTGTCTCACATCTTAGCCAGGGATCATATCCCTAAGCTTTGATACCAACTGTGACACCTCCAAAATTAGGTATACATCACCCATCTTGGGTCGTCACTTACATGGTACAAAATACAAATACAACTTAATTATACACGATCGTGTAAGAATCGACAAAATATATCTGATGAGTTTTAACTAAGAATATTGTCATCTGAGGCGATATTCAAACACAAATAAGTCCTCAATACATTTATTGTCACACTATTTAATAGAATAGTGAAGACTACTACTAATACTATTATCCAGACCATCACTCCATTCCCCGACTCGTCCCACTACGTTCTCGGTTCACGAAGAGAACGGTGAAAGAAAGGGTGAGCTCAACTAGCCCAATGACAAGAAATATTATGACTAAGATAATGCAGAATAAATTATCATTAGTCTTCAACAATGTTAAAGCGATAAAATACAATAGACATCAAGTTTAAGCTGCGGTGAATCAAGCAATCCATTAAAAGAGTTGAGTAGAGAATAAAAATCTACTATCTTTTATGATTTAAAAGTTTTCATCACTTTTATCATTTGAGACTCGAATTTTAATAAATAATCCACATCATCCCACACTTACTCTGACCGATGATATTCATTAGGGTCACGACCACAAATTCCATGCACTACGGGCCAAGGATATTTGTGTATTCATCAATGGTCATGATCATGCCAACAGCTGTCCATCAATGCACTATGGGCCAATGAGGACTTTTACCACATCATTTGTAACATTACGGTCATGATTACACCGAATAATCCCTGATCATAATCATACCAAGTCCATTCATGCTCTATAGGCCACAGATGACTTTCAAAAAATATAAACATGAGGATGATGACAATGATATAAGAATTCAATAAAACAAGTTCAAGAATTAAGTTATTCAGGAACTAATAACGTCCAAATTGTCAACATGATACTTCTTTGTAAAGTAAAATTCAAGAATGCTCAGAAAAATATTTCCATGAAAAATAATGGATGAAGCGCAAATATCAAGGATATTCCACTAATTTCATGGAGTATAAAAGTCAAAATTTTAACCAATTGAGAATAATAAAGAATGGAATAACAATGAAGTCACCATGCATGCGGTACTTCCATGCATAGGCAAAGTTATTCCAATAGAATAATAATAACGGAACGGTCGGTGAAAATAACGACAGGATGTGACACCAATGAATAATAAAGAATGGAATAACAACGCGAAATCAGTGCATGCGGTCTTGCGAGATAAATAAAGTTATTCAAGATAGAATAATAATAACGGAACCGGTCGGGTGAAATCCACACAAGCTGAGGATGTTAAAATAGAATAATAAGTGCGGAATAATAAGTGATGGAATCAAGTGGGTGTAAAAACACAGATGAGGATATTCCAACGAGAATAATAAAAACGAGAATAATAAAAAGCGAGAACCGGTTAAGGTGTAAAAACACATAGACAGGATGTTCCAGCGGAATAATAAAATAGAATAATAGAAGAATGTCACCAAGTATAGGGTATTTAGCGTATCTGAGTTATTCAAGCAGAATAAGAAGGAATGGAATAACGAAGTTCTCTTCATGAATATGAAAAGATTAATATCCCTACTAGTAAAATAATACTTGATATAAGAGTAGTGAAGTAGCAGAAAACTTTTCTTCTATCTCTCTATAGTCTCTCTCTATAGTTTCTCTCTCTAGAGTTCAGTGAATTCGTAAGAAAATAATGAAGGAATGAGCTTCTATTTATAGAAAAATAGAATGCATAGTAACTAATCCATGAGCGGTCCAGATTGATTTACTTTAATCGGACGGTCCATATTTAAAGCAAAATCTTTTAAATTAAATATAATATATTCTATTTTATATAAAAATTTTTTTACTATGCAAATACTATGCATAATAAAATATAATATATTATATTTATAGAATAACTTTAATAAAAGTATTACATTTTATATAAAAAGATGTTTACATTTTATTACGTTAATAATACTGAATAAAACAAAACTTCATTATCATATAAAATATAAAACAATAATTGAATCAAAATGAGTGACTTCTCACATAAGCATCGATAATCAATCTGGTGTCTTCTTTATGCAACCACGCGTATTCTTTGTACTTTTACTACTAGAGGTAGTTCAACAAGTATTAACGGTAAAACTTCCGTAGAATTATTTTCAATAAAATTTTTTGTTGTTTTCTCAATCAAACAATAATTACATTGTGGGGTCCACCAATGATTGCGCCGTTGTACGAATATTCTCTGTTAAAACGAATATTCCCCGACCAATCGAATATTATATGACAACTTGCACACTTTGCAAAATTTGTAAATATTACCCACAACTATAACATTATATTAAATTTACTCCATAATATTCAAAAATAATAATTATAAAAAATTCATTTTTATTTATAAAAGTGGGGTCTTATATTATATTTATTTTGTATTATATTATAATATATATATATATATTATACTATAACATTAAGTATATAATATTATAACATATAATATAATATATATACATATATAATATAAAGGTCAATATGGTCATACACAATATGGTCAAAACGACATAATTTGTGACTTTATACAAATAAAACATACATAATTGTATATGACAATTATTTCCATAATATAATATATTATTAATATGTATTATATTTAGTGTTTTATTTAATGAAAAATGGTGATTCTTATGATATGATATTGAATCGATGTATCTTTTTATTAATGTTTTTTTTAGTAATTTTTATATTTTATTTTATGTGATGCCCCCAAAATAGGTATACACAACCCATTCTGAGTCGCCAAATACATGGTACAGAATTTAAATACAAACTTCATTTATACAATACGACAAAACGTAGCTGAGAGTTTTAACACGAATATTGTATCGTAGACAATATCCAAACTCAAATGGAGTCTTCATTATAATTATTATCACACTATTTCATAGAATAATGAGGACTACTATAACCACCAGCTTGGATCATCATTCCATTCCCCGACTAGTCCCAGCTATATTCTATTTTTCTGAAGAGAACAATGAAAGTAAAGGGTGAGCTCAACTAGCCCAGTAAAGAATATTATGACTAAAATAATGAAGAATATTATGACTAAGATAATGCAGAATAAATTATCGTTAGCCTTCAACAGTGTAAAACTGATATAATGCAATAGACAACAAATTTAACTGCAACGGAACAAGCAATCCATTAGAATAGTCAAGTAGAGCATGATATCTACTATCTTCTATGATTTAAAAGTTCATCATCAATATTTTATCGCTGTAACACAGCTCAATAAATAATCTACATCATCGAATTATCCATGCATTACGGGTCAAGGATATTCGTTAGTATCACTAATGGAACCCAAGAAGATAGAAGATGCTATGGAAGGCTCCAGTTGGATAGAAGCCATGCAAGAAAAACTAAATTAGATTGAAAGAAACAAAGTATGGATATTAGTTCCAAGGCCAAAGAGTCATCCGATCATTAGCACCAAGTGGGTCTTCAGAAACAAGATGGATGAAGATGGAGTAATAACAAGGAATAAAACAAGATTAGTGGTGTAAGACCACAACTTTTATAAATAAAATTGAATTTTCTCTAATTATTATTCTGAATTAATAAGGTGTTAATTTGATATAATGCTTTGGTTATGGGTGAAATGTGAAAATTTTGTAAAATAAACAAGTGGTTATAAAATATTCATTGTTGTCGGGGAATATTCATTTGGTCGTGGAATATTCTTGTTGTCGGAGAATATTCGTACGACGGCAAAAAATGGTCGGATGAAAAAAATGAAAAGTATGAGTTTTTATAAATAACGGCGTAATTGTTACACAATTAATAATTGTTAGAATACACAGTGGTTAAAATACATTATTACGCACGCGTGGTTATGCAAGTTAGCTTATTATATTGCACAATATTTTTGAGTTATTGATTCTTACGTAAGAAGAAGCTACTTAATAATTGTTATAGTAATTACTGTTCAATATTTTATTTTATTGATTCAATAATTATTGCGTTGATATTTTATATTATTGTTGTTTCAATAATTGTCACGGCACAATATTTTCCATTATCAGATCAATAATTCATATTATTTGAATAATATTATTAGGTAACATTATTGGCAATTTCTAGAAAGTTCTATCAAAGAGAGGTTTGGTCACCTAATTGCGCGCCAGTAAGGAGAAATCCTTATCGAAAAGCCCCCTCTTTCTTGGGAACGGTCTAGTTGTCATTATTGTAATTCTGTAATATTATTTGTGAATAATTATTTATTGATTTATATGATAAGAAATTATTTATCTTATGTGGATATAAATGAAGGAAATATTTATTTTTATGTGGATATAATTGAAGTAATTAATGTTGAGGTATTTTATCAGTATTTTGTCGAAATTGAGGTATTAAAAATCATCCGTATGTGGATTTCGGACATTTTCTTTTTGAAATTTGAAAAAACTTAAAGCTTCAAAGTTGTAGAGAATTCGATTTCCTATGGAATGGACATAAAATTCGTATTTTTTTTTTGATAAAATGGCTATTTATTATGAATTATTGAAGTTTCATAAATAAATATTTTTTATTAAAATTAGGGGTGGGACCCACTTTTGTCCTTGGTTGATAAATGTGCTGAATTGGTTTTTCAATTGTGGTGGGCTAAAAATTTTCAAAGTGGCGTGCTTGAATTGGTGTTAAAAATTAATATTTTATTAATTTAGTCTCCTATGGAGTTTTAGCATTTTCTTATAAATAGGCGCTTAGGTTAGAATTGAAAATCACACCAGAAATATAAGTTTTCTCTCTCTATATTATCGAGCGTATTTTTGTGAGTATTTAGATATTTTGAGAGTTGCTATTCAGTGCAAGTTTCCTTCAGCATTACATCCGATATTCCGATCTGAAATACTGTTATTTTGATGTAAGAGATGTTATTTTCTTTGTAAATGATATTATTTTCTTCAATATCATTATGCCGAAATATTGATATGAATTTTATTATGGAATTTCTACCTTTTTGTGTCGGGGTTAGTATTCACGTATACGGTACTATTCATGTATACGACATTATTCACGAATACGACACTATTCACAGAAAAATAAAATTTTCTCTTATTTGTCCAAGATATCTATTATGGTAACTATCTTTGATTATATCCATGTTTTGATTTTTATTTTTGAATTCTACTCCACATTTGGTTATTATGGAGTGTTTTTAAACTTAGATAAACCGAAGTATGAATCTCTAATATTTGTTCTTTTGTCTCACTGGATTCGTCTTCTTTAAGATATTTTTCATCATCCTCAGTCTTAAATGATGATATTACTGAATATCTTTGGCTTGTAGTGCAAAGATAAATGATTAACTGATGAATATCTTTGACCCGAAGTGTAAAGATGAACAGGTGTTGAGATGAACATAACTAATTGGTGATACAAATGAATATCTTTGGTATGCAGTGCAAAGATAAATATTTGATTCAAGATGTATATTGATTGATGTTAGACGGATAAAATATTGATGATGAACTTTTAAATTTTAGAAGATAGTAGAATTCATTCTCTACTTGACTCTTCTAATGGATTGTTGTTTTCGTTGTATTTGTTGATCTAAAACTTGTTGTCTATTATATTCTATCTGATTTTTTCCTGTTGTGGACTAATAATAATTTGTTGTATATTATCTTAGTCATAATATTCTTTACTGGTCTAGTTGAGCTCACCCTTTTCCTTTTTGTTCCATTTTTCTTCTCAGGAGGTGAGAATTTAGTAGGAACTAGTCGAGGTATGGAGTGATGAATAAAGATAGTTGTTTTAGTAGTCCTCACTATTTTGTAAAATAGTGTATCAATAATTATAATGATGACTTATTTGAGTGTGGATATTTTTTAGAAGATAATATTTGTATTAAAACTCACAACTTGTGTATTTGTCGTATTTTGCACGACAATTGTAATAATAAACTTGAAGTTGTTTCTGTACCATGTATTTGGCGACTCAGAATGGGTGATGTATACCTATTTTGGGGGCATCACAGTTGGTATCAGAGTTTAGGGATATGGTCTCTGGCGGAGATCGGGAAATAGAACTAGGAGGGGAGAGATGAGTAAATCCTTAGCTAGTGTGTCCTACATAAGCTTATTTGTTGGTCGGTCATAATATAGGGATATTATGTGATCTGTTAATTTATTTAATTAACCCTTGTTTTATGGCAGTATTTAAGAATGGAAGCTGAGAACGTTAACAATAGAGTGTATGAGACCGTGGAGACACCTTTTCCCACAAACCAGGAGAACGTGCAACAAGAAGGCAATATTCCTCCTGTAAACAACACCACTGATCAAACGATGAATGATGGGATGTTTAGAAGCTTTTTGCAGTTCATACAAAATCAGACGAGGGAGACTCGTGTACAAAATACAGGTGGAAATGATAGCAATGCGCGATTTTTCACGACCAAGCAGTTCAAAGAGTTGGGACCACCAGAATTCTGGGGAAAGCCGGATCCGGTTAAGGCTGAAACGTGGGTCAAACAAATTAC
Organism: Panax ginseng; assembly: GCA_020205605.1. Classification (NCBI taxonomy): domain Eukaryota; kingdom Viridiplantae; phylum Streptophyta; class Magnoliopsida; order Apiales; family Araliaceae; genus Panax; species Panax ginseng. Next base: position 142,444,431 of record CM035134.1, on the reverse strand, counting down.
CAAGATATTTGTTGTCTTGGGATGCACAGAGGAACAGAAGGTTTTATTTGCCACCTTTATATTCTGTGGTGAGGCAGATTACTGGTGGAAATCTGGGAAGCATACCCAGCCAGCTGCACTCAATATGTCCTGGGAATCGTTTTAGAAACTGTTTAATGACAAGTATTTTCCTGAAAGTATTCATCATATGAAGGAGGTAGAGTTTATTAGACTGGAACAAAACAACATGACGGTGTCACAATACGAGGCAAAGTTCGCAGAGTTATCCAGGTTTGCACCTCATTTGGTAGAGAATAAGGAACGTATGACGAGGATGTTTCTGAGAGGTCTGAAACTCAAAATTTGTCAATACCTCATCTCTCATAAATTTTCTCTATATTCAGATGTTGTCAACATGGCTCAATTATTAGAGCGAGATAATGAGTATGTTTAACTGAGGGACCACAACCAGGGTCATACCGGTGGTAGCAACCATTGGAGCAATGATAACCAGTGGGGAAGAAAGAATACGGACAAAAGCGGTAACCACTCGGGTGGTAATCGCGGCCATGATAATAGAAGAAGCGAGTCGGGAGGAGATTTCAAGAAGAGAAGGTACAACAATGATAACGTGAAGACGTCAGCACCAACATCAACTGTTTCTAGGGGAGGAGAACGACCACCGGTAGTATGTTATAAATGCGGGAAAGAAGGACATATCAGCCCAAACTGTCCATAACAATCCAAGTTATGTTATAACTATGAAAATGAAGGTCATATAGCTCGAGATTGTTCTATAGCAAAACCAAGTTCAGCGGGGATGGTAACTCCAAAGACTGTCCCGGATATGTCAAAATTAGCGGTTCCTGGAAGAGCGTTTGTCGTGATTGGCCAAAATGTGAGGAACCCAAACGAGGTGATCATGGGTAAGATAATCATAAACTCTTGTGAAGTTTATACCTTACTAGATACCGGTTCTAACCATTCTTTTATCTCTTCTGCTTGTGCTCAACGTTTGAACTTGACTCCGGAGAAATTGGACTTTGACTTATCTGTTGAGACTCCGTTAGGAGAAACTTTCATTACATCCACTATTTATAAATCTTGCTTCATCCAAGTTGGCACCATCACATTACCTGTTGATCTTATTTCTTTAAAGATACTTGCTTTTGATGTAATTTTAGGGATTGATTGGTTAACCACTCATCATGCCAAAATTGATTGTGTTAGGAATAAACATGTGAATGATATTCCTATTTACATATGATTTGATTATGATATATATATATATATATATATATATATATATATATATATGAATGAATATGCAAGTATGCTTTGCGATAAAAAAAAGTCGTAAAGTCCTTTGATAGATTATAGAAACATATGTACAAGGACTTAGAATGAATTGATCAAATATGTTAGGTTGATCCTACATAAGTAAAACAGCTTTGTAAAGTCCTTAAAAAGAAATGATGTACAAGGATTATAAATATAGAAAGATCAAGCATGTTAGGATGATCTTATGATGTAATAGATAGGCTTGTCTGATCGTTGAACACTGCACCAGAAATTGTAGTATTCTAGGAGAGTCAAGGATAACTCGAGAGCTATCGAGGCAGAATCGTAGTCTGCAGATAGTAGATCTCGGAGTTCGTAGACTGCCAGGAGAGACGAGGAATGATCATAGTGTGTCGAGAAGTACTTCCTTGGAGCCGTACTCTACTGAGGAAGTCATGTTCAGAATCGTAGAGACAGCCTGCCTATGAGCCGATCGAGCATCTGCCAAAGCCAAGTCAAGAATCGTAGACTACACTCGGAGTCGTAGAGTCTACTGATGTTGAAGCCAAGTCAAGAATCGTAGACTATACTCAAAGTCGTAGAGTCTACTGATCGTATAAGAGGCAGATATCGTAGTCGAGCAAGATCAGATGAAAACAACAAGCATAATGACAGAAATCGTAGAGTGTCAAGAGATCGATCTCGAGTCGTGAGTGTCCGCGACAAATGGGTTGAATCGTAGAGTGCAGAACTAAGACCTCAACAGATGTGCTCACAAAGCCAAGGTAGAATCATAGAGAAAACACGATTCTCAACATATAAGCACTCCCAGAATATCCAAAGGAATGAAGCCTCTAGTGGGTACTGTAAAAATACATCTCACCTAAAGGAAGCTAGAGAGCACTTAACGAATGGCATGCAAGCTAATAGAAGATCTAAGCATCAACCCAATCAGCATCCAGATTGAGTTGTAAAGCCATTCAAGATGAAGTCTCCTACAAGATGATCCTAAAAAAACTTCAGTAGTTGACTAAGGAAAGTCAGCATATGCAGTAGCTGTCAAGTGGAAAGATGACAACGATCTTGGAAGTAACCAGGATCGTAGTGTTTGCCAAACAAAGAAGAAACTGATGGAGTATACACAAAGATATTGGTCAGCCTCTGAATAACAAGGCTAAAATGATTAAGCATTGGGTCATTCCATTGATGATAAGTGAACGGGAGATCACAAGGAGAAAGCGAGCTGGACAAGCCACAAGTCTGTAGTGTCTTGTTATTCAGAAGGAGACATAGCAAGGAGTCAAGCCATCAGTATCTGAGAATAGTCGAGGCAAACAGAAGTGTTAAAGCACTGCACAAGAGAAGGAAGAGGTGTTCTATATTGGAGATCTAATGAATACTCTTCAAGATCGTAGTGTTAATTCTACAAGTCAAGAAGCAACAGTCAACAAGACACTATGATTAGGTCCAAGAAGATATGCATCAGAATCATAGAGTTTGAACAACTGAAGATTGAGGCATGGCAATGGCTCAATCTAAAGATTGATATTCGAACAAGAGCTTATTGAGAGCATCGATGCAAAAAGGACAACCTCTGATCAAGAAATCAGAAGGGTGAAATAAAGTCGTTGACCTGCCTGAGACATTAAAGTAACATCTCTGACGGGGTAGGTGAAACAGTGGACTGTAGTGTCAGAAAGTCATGTCATGTCACATCTGTAGTCTGCACCAAACAACTTGAGATCTGTGAAGCAATTTGAATAGCTCTCAACGGCTACTTTCCAACGGGAAGATTGGCAATGAGTATAAATTAGAAAGAGCTTCAAGGATCAAAGGTTGCTGGAGTTGCTGAGTTTGGAGAGATGGTGGACTGATCTAACCAATGTAAAATAGTGAGTGACCAATGAAGGTCCGAAGGCTCACTCTATGATCCACCAAGAACACTTAGAGACAGATAAATAAAGAAGTAGAAGTGAGAGTTCTACAATGTAGACGTGAGAGTTATACTACAAGAAGAGTGTTCTGAACTGCCGAGAGAAAGAAGAACATCAATGTCATCTTGATATCCATCATTGGAAGACTCTAAGTACCAGAGAGAAGAGCTTACAGTCATCTTAGCAAGTCCATAATGAGAAGGCATCAAGTATCAAGAAAGAAGATCACCAACGCCATCATGGTGTCAAGCATGAGAAAGTTAAAAGTACCTAGCAGTAAGCGACTTACGGTCATCTTAGAAACCCATCATAATGCGACCATCAAGTATCAAGAAGAATGATCTTCAAGGCAGTTCATCAAGGGATCATCAGAAGAGGTTGAGTAACTAAAGAAGTTGAACATCATGCAACACTCAACTGCACTTCAAGGATGATCACGCCAAGCTGCTAAGTACAGAAGATGTTCAGAGTTTAAAGACATCTTAGCATGTGAAACCCCAGATTTTATGAATAAAGATTTAATTTTCTCGAAATAATTTTTTTTTATATTATGGTGTGGATTTGATATAATATTATAGTTGTGGGTAATATTTATAAATTTTGCAAAGTATGCAAGTTGTCATATTATATTCAATTGGTGGAAATATTCTTTTTGTCGGGAATATCCAAATGACGACAATACAATCATTAGTGGACACCATTAACGAAATTATTAGCCGGATTGAGAAAGCGACAAAAATATTTTTATTGAAAATAATGTAGGAAGTTTTAAGATTAATCTTTGTTGAACTACCGGTAGTAGTAAAAGTACGATGTCTGGCGTGGTTGCATAGTAGCATACGGTATTGATTATTGATGCTTACGTAAGAAAACACTCAGTTTTGTTTAATTATTGCTACAGTAGTTGTTGCATAGTATCTCACATTATTTGATTCAATTATTTTTGATTTATACGTTTTGTTTTATTAGTATTATTAACGTAATAAAACAGAAACATCTTTTTATATAAAACAGAATACTTTTATAAAGATATTCGTTTTATTAGACAATAATTAGATTATATTATATTTTATTATGCATAGTATTTTCATAGTAAAAATCTTTTTATATTAATAGAATATATTATATTTTATTTAAAAGATTTTGCTTTAAATATGGACCGTCAGATTAAAGTAAATCAATTTGGACCGTTCATGGATTGATTACTATACATTCCATTCTTCTATAAATAGAAGCTCATTCCTTCATTATTTCTTACAAATTCGCTGAAAATCTAGAGAGAAAATTATAGAGAAACTATAGAAAAGTATTCTGCTACTTCCCTACTCTTATATCAAGTATTATTTTACGGTAAGGGATATTATTCTTTTGTATTCATGAAGAGAACTCCTGTTATTCCATTTCTTATTATTCTGTTGGAATAACCTGTATAAGCGGGCAACCCTATACTTGGTGACATTCTTCTATTATTCCGTCTTTAATATTACAGCCGGAATATCCTGCATACATCTTATCTGTAGGACTGGTTCCATTTTATTATTAGGTCTTTAATATTACCGGAATATCCATGCATCTATCTGTGGGACTGGTTCCATTATTTATTATTCCGCATTTATTATTCATTAGAAAATCTGTCGGTGTGATTTTCACGACACCGTTCCGTTATTATTATTCTATTGGAATAACTTGCATACATCACAATACCGCATACATGGTGATTTCTTTTGTTATTCCATTCGTTATTATACTCAGTTGGTTAAAATTTTGACTTCTATACTCCATGAAATTGGTGGAATATCCTTGATATTTGCGCTTCATCCAATATCTTCTCATGAAAATATTCTTCTGAGCATTCTTGAATTTTACACTACAAAACAATATCTTGTTGACAATTGGACGTTATTGGTTCTTGGATAAATTAATTCTTGAACTTGTTTTATTGAATTCTTATATCATTATCATCATCCTCATGTTTATATTCTGTTAAAAGTCATATGTGGCCTGTAGAGCATAGATGGACTTGGTATGATTATGACCAGGGATTTTTCGGTATAATCATGACCGTAATGTTACAAATGATGTGGAAAAAAAATCCTCATTGGTCCGTAGTGCATTGATGGACAGTTTTTGGTATGATTATGGCTATGGATTCTCTTGACCAAGAAGTGCAAAGATGAATTATTTTATGGCATGATCGGGGATAGTTGATGAAAAACACGATTTTCTTTGGGCCGTAGTGCATGGATAATTCGTGGTCGTGATACTAAAGATTTATATCCTTGGCATGTAGTGCAGGGATGGTTTAATGATGTGGATTATTTATTGAGCTGAGTCTCAGCGATAAAAGTGATGAAAAACTTTTTAAATCATAAAAGATAGTAGATTTTATTTTCTACTTGACTCTTTTAATGGATTGCTTATTTCCGCTGCAGTTTTTGATCTAAAACTTGTTGTCTATTATATTCTATCAATTGTTATACTGTTGAAGGCTAAGGATAATTTATTCTGCATTATCTTAGTCATAATATTTCTTACTGGGCTAGTTGAGCTCACCCTTTCTTTCACTTTGTTCTCTTTGAAATGAGAATATAAATTTGGGGACAGTCGAGAGCGAAGTGACACTCCAGATGATAGCATTAGTAGTTCTCACTATTCTGTTAGATAGTGTGACAATAAATATATTGAGAACTTATTTGTGTTTGAATACTGTCTAGATGGAAATATTCGAATTAAAACTCATTGTATATATTTTGTCGTATTTTACACGACAGTTGTATAATTAAGTTTGTATTTATATTTTGTACCATGTAAGTGGCGACCCAAGATGGGTGACGTATACCTAATGTTGGGGGCGTCACATAGCAGCTCAGCACTAACTCCAACAAATAAACAAACAACTCAACAACAAGAAGCCAGGGCCTGAGCGGTCCTTTTCCGGAGGGACTAAACGAAGTTCCAAGCCTGCATGGCTTGAAGAGTTCCTAGGGAACTAGCGAAGTTCCAACTATAACTGCTTTGTATGTTTTAACAACTTGCCACTGAACTAACTCTATGAACAATGTATGTATTGTGAGACCCCAGATTTTATAAATAAAGATTTAAATTTCTCGAAATATTTTTTTTAAATATTAAGGTATGAATTTGAAATAATATTATAGTTGTGGGTAGTATTTGAAAATTTTGCAAAGTACGCAAGTTATCTTATAATTATTCGATTGGTTGGGGAATATTCGTATGATGGCACAATCATTGGTGGACCCACAATGGAAGAATTATCCTATTTGGAAAACGACAAAAATAATTTTATGAAAATAACGGCGGAGGTTTTACCGTTAATACTGTTGAACTACCTAGTAGTAAAAGTACAGTAATACGCGTGGTTGCATAGTAGCACATGGTATTGATTATTGATGTTTACGTGATAAGTCACTCAGTTATACTCAATTATTACTACAGTAATTGCTGCATCATATCTCTCATATTATTGATTCGATTATTGTCACGGTATCATCTGCATTATTTGTTATATTGTTAAATCAATAATTGAGGTCTGGAGAGTATTTGGGACACTTTTGTGTCGGAGTTACTATTCACGAGTTACTATTCACGGGTTACTATTCACCGAAATACTATTCAGTCTAGTATTGTTCACTCGAGTATTTGGGACATTTTTTGTGTCGGAGTACTATTTACGAGTTACTATTCACGAGTTACTATTCACGGGTTACTATTCACCTAAATTACTATTCACTCTAGTATTGTTCACTCGGGTATTTGGGACACTTTTCGTGTCGGAGTACTATTCACGAGTTACTATGGCATTTTTGAATGATTAAATGCATTATATGGTAAAGCGTAAATAATTAAAATAAATTGTTTATAAGTTTAAGAAGTGATTAAAATATTGTTATAATATTAATTGTGATGCCCCCAAAATTAGGTATACATCTCCCATCTTGGGTCGCCACTTACATGGTACTGAATACAAATACAAACTAAATTATACAACAGTCGTGTAAGATACGACAAAATATAAACTGAGAGTTTTAATAAGAATATTGTCATCTAGACAGTATTCAATCACAATAGAGTCCTCATTACATTTATTGTCACACTATTTAACAGAATAGTGAGGACTACTAATGCTATCTTCTGGACCATCACTCCTTTCCCCGACTCGTCCCAGCTATATTCTCATTTCCTGAAGAGAACATTGAAAGAAAGGGTGAGCTCAACTAGCCCAGTAAGAAATATTATGACTAAGATAATGCAGAATAAATTATCATTAGTCTTCAATAATGTTAAACTGATAAAATACAATAGACATCAAGTTTAACTGCAGCGGAACAAGCAATCCATTAGAAGAGTCAAGTAGAGAATAAAGTCTACTATCTTTTATGATTTAAAAAGTTTTTCATCAACTTAATCGCTGAGACTTATCTTAATAGAACGTTTACTCAATATCCTTACCCCAAAGGCTGAAAATATTCAAGTGTAATAACAATGATCAGATAAATCAGTTGTCTACCTTTACACTACGTGCCAAAGATATTAAACTATAAAACCAATCGCTGAGACTCAGCTAAATAAGTAATCCACATCATCAAATCATCTCCGCACTACGTGCCAAGGATATTCGTTAGTATCACAAATGGCCATGATCATGTCATACACCTGTCTATCTTTGCACTACGGGTCAAGGCTATCAAACAACAGATCATCTTTGCACTACGGGTCAAAGATATACAACTGTAAAATCAATAACCAACTTAGTACAATAAAGAATATATAAAACTGCAAATGGATTTTCACCGCCATGCAGTAATCCACGTATACAGATCATTTTCACAATTTAATAAGGAATGAATACAAAGGATCATTCACCATGCATGTGGTAATCCACATAGGCGAGTTATTCCAATGAATAATAAAGAATGGAATAACTGAAGGATTCACCATGCATGCGATAGAGACCGCACAGACAGGTTATTCCCAACAGAATAATAAAATACGAAATAATAAATAATGGAACCGAAGTCGGTGAAATTCACACACAGCGAGGATATTAAAATGAATAATATTAAATGCGGAATAATAAAATGGAACCAGTCCTACAGATATAGATGCATGGGATATTTCGATAGAAATATAAAGACGGAATAGTAAAATGGAACCAGGTCCGGCGTATAGCACAGACAAGATATTCCAACAGAAATATAAACGACGGAATAATAACAAAGTTTCACCAAGTATGCGGTACTTCGCATAAACCGGTTATTCCAACATAATCATAAAGAATGGAATAACAGAAGAAGATCACCAAGTATTAGGTGAACCGCATATACTGGTCATTCCACTAAGTATAGGGTAAAGCCAGACACAAAGTTATTCAACGAATAATAAAGAATGGAATAACATAAGGATATCACCTAGTATAGGGTATGCCGCGTATACAGGTTATTCCAACAGAATAATAAAGAATGGAATAACAGAATGGATTTCACCAAGTATAGGGTATGCCGCATATACAGGTCATGTATAGGGTATGCCACTTTTATAGGTTATTCCAACAAAATAATAAAGAATGGAATAGCAGAATGGATTTCACCAAGTATAGGGTATGCCGCATATACAGGTCATGTATAGAGTATGCCACTTTTACAGGTTATTCCAACAGAATAATAAAGAATGGAATAACAGAATGGATTTCACCAAGTATAGGGTACGCCTGCATATCAAGGTCATGTATAGGGTATGCCACTTTTACTAGGAGTTATTCCAATGTGAGAATAATAAAGAATGGAATAATGTAAGTTCTCTTCAAGAAGAAAGAATAACACCCCTTACCGTAAAAGAACTGAATATAGAAGTAGTGAAGTAGCAGAATACTCTTCTTCTTTCTCTCTATAATTTCTCTCTCTAGAGTTTCAACGAATTTGTAAGAAAATAATGAAAGAATGAGCTTCTATTTATAGGAAAATGGAATGCATAGTAACTAATCCATGAACGGTCCAGATTAATTTACTTTAATCTGACGGCTCATATTTAAAGCAAAATCTTTTAAATAAAATATAATATATTCTAATTATTCCCTAATAAAACAAACAACTTTATAAAAGTATTTTGTTTTATATAAAAAGATGTTTCTTAATAATACGAATAAAACAAAACGTCATTATCACTTTCTATTTTATATAAAAAGATGTTTCTTAATAATATGAATAAAACAAAACGTCATTATCACTATAATAATTCATATTATTAATCAACAATAATTGAATCAAACCGAGTGACTTCTCACATAAATATAAATAATCAATACTGTAGTGTACTACTTATGCAACCACATGACATCGTACTTTTACTACTGAAAGTAGTTCAACAGTTTTAACGGTAAAACTTCCGCCGTTATTTTCAATAAAATATTTTTGTCGTTTTCTCAATCCGACAATAATTCCGTTGTGGGGTCCACCAATAATTGTACCATCGTACGAATATTCTCCGACACAAAGAATATTTCCCGACCAATCGAATATAATATGACAACTTGCATACTTTGGGTGAATAGTAACCCGTGAATAATAACTCGTGAACAGTAACTCCGACACAAAAAGTGTCCCAAACACTCAAGTTAATAATACTAGAGTAAATAGTAATTTCGGTGAATAGTAACTCCGACACAAAAAGTGTCCCAAATACTCGAATGAATAATACTAGAGTGAATAGTAATTTCGATGAATAGTAACTCGTGAATAGTAACCGGGTATTTTATGACAACTTATCTACTTTGAAAAAATTTCAAATATGACCCTTAACTTTAAACTTTTATCAATTTAACTATTTACCAAAATAGAAAAATTGAATACTTTTATTTCATAAAATTCGGGGTCTCACATTAATGATATTCGATTATGAGATTATTAAGTGATTGCTAACATTGGGATATTCATGAACTCTGGATAAATTATATTATAAATGTTTAATATTTATCCTTTATCTCATTTGATTGATTCTTTATATCATTATACTCATGCTTATATTGTGTTGAAAGTCATCCGTGGCTTACGTGCATAGATGGACTTGGTATGATTATGACCAGGGATTGTTCGGTATAATCATGACCATAATTGAATACACGAATATCTTTGGCACGTAGTGCATGGATAATTCGTGGTCGTGATACTAAAGAATATCCTTGGCCTGTAGTGCAGGGATGATTCGATGATGTGGATTAATTATTGAGCTGACTCTTAGCAATGAAATATTAATTCATGGATGTGGTAAAAGTCATCTGTGGCTTACGTGCATAGATGGACTTGGTATGATTATGACCAAGGATTGTTCGGTATAATCATGACCATAATTGAAAACACGATTATCTTTGGCACGTAGTGCATGGATAATTTGTGGTCGTGATACTAAAAAATATCCTTGGCCTGTAGTGCGAGGATGATTCGACGATGTGGATTAATTATTGAGCTGAGTCTCAGCAATGAAATATTAATTCATGGATGTGTTCAAAGTCATATGTGGCTTACGTGCATAGATGGACTTGGTATGATTATGATCAGGTATTGTTCGGTATAATCATGACCGTAATTGAAAACACGATTATCCTTGGCCCGTAGTGCATGGATAATTCATGGTCGTGATACTATTAAGCTGAGTCTCATCATTATTGGTTTTGTAGTTGTATATCTTTGGCCTGTAGTGCAAAGATAAATTGTTAATGAATATCTTTGGCCGGATTGCAAAGATGAATTTAATGTTTTCAAGGATAAAGGTATTCAAGGTATCCTCACCTCTTTATCATACCAGGTACGTACCCTAATTTCGAGGGTGAAATTCCATAAGGAGGGGAGATTGTGAGACCCCAGATTTTATAAATAAAGATTTAAATTTCTCGAAATATTTTTTTAAATATTAAGGTATGAATTTGAAATAATATTATAGTTGTGGGTAGTATTTGAAAATTTTGCAAAGTACGCAAGTTGTCTTATAATTATTCGATTGGTCGGGGAATATTCTTTTTGTCGGGAAATATTCGTACGATGGCACAATCATTGGTGGACCCACAATGGAAGAATTGTCGTATTTGGAAAATGACAAAAATATTTTTATGAAAATAACGGCGGAGGTTTTACCGTTAATATTGTTGAACTACCCGGTAGTGAAAGTACAGTAATACGCGTGGTTGCATAGTAGCACACGGTATTGATTATTGATGCTTACGTGATAAGTCACACAGTTATACTCAATTATTACTACAAGATTAATTCGTGATCATATATCTCTCATATTATTGATTCGATTATTGTCACTAAGATCATACGCATTATTTGTTATATTGTTAAATCAATAATTGAGGTCCTGAGAGTATTTGGGACACTTTTGTCTGAGAGTTACTATTCACGAGTTACTATTCATGGGTTACTATTCATCGAATTACTATTCACTCTAGTATTGTTCACTGAGTATTTGGGACACTTTTCATGTATAGAATATTTATTCACGAGTTACTATTCACTTCAAGTTACTATTCACCCAAATTACTATTCACTTCTAGTATTGTTCACTCGGTATTTGGGACACTTTTCATGTCGAGTACTATTCACGAAGTTACTTATTCACTCAAGTTACTATTCACCCAAATTACTATTCACTCTAAAGTATTGTTCACTCGGGTATTTGGGACACTTTTTCGGTTTCTGAATACTTATTCACGAGTTCTTATTCACGAGTTATAATATTAATGATGAATGTTATTAACAATTGAAGTTGTGTTCGGAGTTGAATTTGGAGACGCGGACGTGATATTTGATTCCGGAACGATGAAATTAGTAAAAATAGCCTATAAATACAAAATTTTTCGAGATTCACTATTTGGTCAAAAAGTCAATAGTTGACTTTTTCGGGAGAAGTCAAACTTCGAAATTTCAAATTTTATATTTTTGATAAAAATAGTTTAATTATGTTGGAATTATTTGTGTTAGTGAAAATCGACATTTATTTCGATAAAAATAGATGTCTGGAGGTTATATTGACCAATCGGGTATTTAACCGGATAAATGAGCAATTGATTGCTATTATTTCACATGATTATAACTATTTGTTCACATGTTATACTATTGATTCACATTCTTGTTACTATTAGGGGAGTTGGTGCAAGATTGATAATACTTGCATGACTAAGTTAAAAATGGAGGTATAGATGGAGGTACTATACTGTAATTAATTTTATCACATGATTTACTATTGAGTCACATGATTTTACTATTGATTCACATGATTTACTATTAGGGAGTTGGTGCAAGTTTGATAATACTTGGATGGTGAATTAAAATGAAATAAAAGTTGGAGGTATCAGATTGTAATTTTCCGAGCCCCAAAATGTGCAATTATCGAAACTATGTTTTTCTATAAATAGAAGCTCATTCTTCTTCATTTCTCACCAATTCACCAAAGCTTTAGAGTGGTTATTATAGAGATATTGTAAGGAGAAATTGTAGAGAAAATCTAAAGAAGAAGAAGATTACTACCTCACTACTCCTTTATCCGGTTTCTTTTTACGGTAAGTGGGTGTTATTCTTTCTTCTTGAAGAACTTCTATTATTCCATTCTTTATTATTTCGCATTGGAATAACTTTGTAAAAAGTGGCATACCCTATACATGACCTATATACGCATACCCTATACTTGGTGAAATCCATTTCGTTATTCCATTCTTTATTATTCTATTGGAATAACTTGATATGTGTGTACACCCTATACTTGGTGATATCCTTATGTTATTCCATTCTTTATTATTACATTGGAATAACTTTGTATCTTGTGATTTACCTATACTTAGTGGAATGACCAAGATATATACGGTTCACCCAATACTTGGTGATCTTCTTACTCGTTATTTCATTCTTTATGATTATGTTGGAATAACCGGTTTATGCTAAGTACCGCATACTTGGTGAAATTCTTATATTATTCCGTCTTTAATATTCTGTCGGAATATCCTGTCTTTGGCTTACGTGCATAGATGAACTTAGTATGATTATGACCAGGGATCGTTCGGTATAATCATGACCTGTTATAAATGATGTGATAAAAGTTCTCAGTGGCCTGTAATGCATTGATGGATAGTTTTTGGTATGATTATGACCAGGGATGATTCGGTATAGTCATGACCATTGATGATTTAATGAAAATCCTTGACCGTGGTGCGTGGATGATGAGATATTGTGGTTTATTCATTGTCGAGAGTCAAATGATAAAAATTGATGAAAACCTTTTAAATTATAAAAGATAGTAGAATTTATTCTCTACTTGATTCTTTTAATGGATTGCATATTCACCGCAGCTTAAACCGTCAGTTGTCTATTGTATTTTATCGGTTTAACATTGTTGAAGGCTAACGATAATTTATTCTTCATTATCTTAGTCATAATATTTCTTCTTTGGGCTAGTTGAGCTCACCTTTCTTTCCTTTATTCTCTTGAGGAAAATGAGAGAACGTAATGGGACTAGTCGGGGAGCGGAGTGACGGTCCGGATGATAGTATTAGTAGTCCTCCTCACTATCCTGTTAAATAGTGTGACAATAAATGTAATAAGGACTCCATTGGGTATGGATATTGTCTAGATGACAATATTCCTATTAGAACTCTCAGTTTATGTATTGTCGTATTTTACACGACTGTTGTATAATTTAGTTTGTATTTGTATTTATGTACCATTTATCTGGCGACCCAAGATGGGTGACGTATACCTAATTTTGGGGGCATCAAAGTTGGTATCAAAGCTTAGGGATATGATCCCTGGCTGAGGTGTGAGATAAGAACTAGGAGGGGAGAGACGGGGAATTCCTTCGCTAATATGACCTACCTAAGTTTAATTGATAATTTAATTGGTCGGTCAGAGTATAGGGATAATATGTGATATGTCAATTAACCCTTGTCTTTGTGTCCTTGATTTCAAAGGGAGTTGGAATAAGTATTTACCATTGATAGAATTCTCCTACAACAACAGTTATCAGGCAAGTATAGGTGTGAATCCATTTGAAGCCTTGTATGGACGAAAGTGTCGCTCTCTAGTATGTTGGGATGAGGTAGGTGAAACAACATTGTTGAGACCAGAGTTGGTACGTATGACTACAGAAAAGATCCAAATGATTCGACAATGTATACAAACGGCACAGGATCGACAAAAGAGTTATGCGGATCTTCATCGAAAGGACGTGGAATTTGGTATTGGGGATCATGTATTGTTACGTGTTGCTCCATGGAAGGGAGTTACAAGATTCAGAAAGATAGGAAAGCTCAATCCACTATTTATTGGTCCATTTCAGATTCTTGACCGAGTAGGAAATGTGGCCTATAGACTCATGTTACCTTCAAGCATGTCTCGTGTTCATAATATTTTTCACATATCTATGCTTCGTAAATGTGTAAAAGACCCAAACCACATTATTGAGTTAGAACCAAACGAGATATCCGAAGATTTAACGTACGAGAAGGTACCTGTTAAGATCTTGGATAGGAAAGAGCATGTCCTACGCACGAAGGTTATACCACAAGTCAAGGTTTTGTGGAGAAACCATGCTATTGACGAAATGACATGGGAGTTGGAATCAGAAATGAAAATGAGGTTTTCTCACCTTTTTGAAACACCAGGTACGTATGTCAATTTCGAGGATGAAATTTTATAAGGAGGGGAGGTTGTAAGACCCCAACTTTTTATAAATAAAATTGAATTTCCTCTAATTATTATTTTGAATTAATAAGGTGTTAATTTGATATAATGCTTTGGTTATAGGTGAAATATGCAAATTTTGCAAAATAAGCAAGTGGTTATAAATTATTCATTGTTGTCGGGGAATATTTGTTTGGTCGTGGAATATTCTTGTTGTCGGGGAATATTCGTATAACGTCACAACCATTTGTGAGCCCCATAACGGAAAAAGGTCGGATGAAGAAAACGACAAGTATGAGTATTTATAAATAACGACGTAATTGTTACCGTTAACACTGTTAGAATACCTGGTGGTTAAAATACAGTATTACGCGTGGTTGCACAGTAGCACACGGTATTGCATAATATTTTTGAATTATTGATTCTTACGTAAAAAGGTACTACTCAATAATTGTTAAAGTAATTACCGTTCAATATTTTATTTTATTGATTCAATAATTGCTGCGTTGAAATTTTATATTATTGTTGTTTTAATAATTGTCACGGCACAATATTTCCCATTATCAGATCAATAATTCATATTATTTGAATAATATTATTAGATAACATTATTGGCAATGTCTAGAAAGTTCTGTCAAGGAGAGGTTTGGTCACCTAATTACGTGCCAATAAGGAGAAATCCTTATCGGAAAACCCCCTCTTTCCCGGTTGTTATTATTGTGATTCTGTAATATTATTTGTGAATAATTATTTATTGATTTATATGATAAGGAAATATTTATTTTATGTGGATATAAATGAAGGAAATATTTATTTTTATGTGGATATAATTGAAGGAATTAATGTTGAGATATTTTATCAGTATTTTGTCGGAATGGAGGTATTAAAAATCATCCGTATGAGGATTTCGAAAATTTTCTATTTGGAATTTGGAAAAACTTAAAGCTACAAAGTTGTAGAGAATTCGATTTCCTATGGAATGGACATTGAATTCGTATTTTTCTAATAAAATGGCTATTTATTATGAATTATTGGAAATAAATATTTTTTATTAAAATTAGGGGTAGGACCCACTTTTGTCCTTGGTTGATAAATGTGCTGAATTGGTTTTTCAATTGTGGCGGGCTGAAAATTTTCAAAGTGGCGTGCTTGAATTGGTTTTAAAAATTAATATTTTATTAATTTAGTCTCCTATGGCTTTCTAGCATTTTTCTATAAATAGGCGCTTAGGTTTGAATTGAAAATCACACCAAAAACCATAAGTTTTCTCCCTCTATATTATCGAGCGTATTTTTGTTAGTATTTAGATACTTTGAGAGTTGCTATTCAGTGCAAGTTTCCTTCGGCATTACATCCGATATTCCGATCAGAAATAATGTTATTTTGAGGTAAGGGATGTTATTTTCTTCGTAAATATATATTTTTTTGATATCATTATCATTAGAAATATTGATATGAATTTTATTGTAGAATTTCTACCTTTTTATGTCTGGGGTTACTATTCACATATATATGACATTATTCACGATCTCGACATTATTATTCACGAATATTTAAGACATTATTCATGTAAAAATAAAATTTTCTCTTCTTTGTCCAAGATATCTATTATGGTTACTATCTTTGATTGTATCCATGTTTTAATCTTTATTTTTGAATTCTTCTCCATATTTGGTTATTATGGAGTGTTTTTAAACTTGGATAAACCGAAGTACGAATATCTAATATTTGTTCTTTTGTCTCACTGGATTTATTTTTTTAAAGATATTTTTCATCATCCTCAGTCTTAAATGATGATATTACTGAATATCTTTGGCCTGTAGTACAAAGATAAATGATTAACTGATGAATATCTTTGGCCCGAAGTGCAAAGATGAATATGTGTTGAGATGAACATGACCAACTGGTGATACAAATGAATATCTTTAGCCTGTAGGGCAAAGATTAATATTTGATTCAAGATGTATATTGATTGATGTTACAGGGATAAAATATTGATGATGGACTTTTAAATTTTAGAAGATAGTAGAATTCATTCTCTACTTGACTCTTCTAATGGATTGTTGTTTCTGCTGCATTTGTTGATCTAAAACTTGTTGTCTATTATATTTTATCAGATTTTTCCTGTTGAGGACTAATGATAATTTGTTGTATATTATCTTAGTCATAATATTCTTTACTAGGCTAGTTGAGCTCACCATTTTCCTTTTTGTTCCATTTTTCTTCTCAAGAGGTGAGAATTTAGCAGGAACTAGCCGGGGTATGGAGTGATGAATCAAGATAGTTGTTTTAGTTGTCCTCACTATTTTGTAAAATAGTGTATCAATAATTATAATGAGGACTTATTTGAGTGTGGATATTGTCTAGAAGACAATATTTGTATTAAAACTCACAACTTGTGTATTTATCGTATTTTACACGACAATTGTAATAATAAACTTGTAGTTGTTTCTGTACCATGTATTTGGCGACTCAGAATGGGTGATGTATAACTATTTTGGGGGCGTCACAAGTGGCCAAAGTTTATTCTCAAGAAGAAAGCATTGACTACGATGAGACCTTTGCACTTGTTGCCAGATTAGAAGCCATCAGAATATTCCTTGCCTTTGCTGCTCACATGAAATTCAGAGTCTTTCAGATGGATGTCAAAAGTGCATTCCTGAATGGTGAACTTCAAGAATAAATATATGTAGAGCAACCTCTAGGTTTCATCAATCCATTTCTCTTTAATTATGTCTATAGATTAGACAAAGCCTTATAAGGACTTAAACAAGCACCTAGAGCATGGGTACTAACAAAATAGGACCCATGCAAGTATGGGTACCAAAATGAGAGTTTAATCTTACCACAGGAACAGAGATTCATGATCACAATCTGGTATCTGGACAGTGGACGTTCAAGACACATGACCGGGAATAAAGCTCTTCTATCTAACTTCATAGATAATGAGGGTTCTTCAGTCATCTTCGGAGATAATGGCTCTGGCAAGACAAGAGGATATGGCTTAGCTGGGAACGGTGCAGTGTCCTTCAGTAAAGTAGCCTATGTGGAAGGTTTATAACACAATCTTCTGAGTATAAGCCAACTCTGCAAAAAGGGTTGTCAAGTCACTTTCCTCAACAATCAATGTCAAGTCAGAGATCTGAAGACATCGTCTATAAAGCTGAGCGGAATAAGAGAAGGAAATGTCTACACTTGGTCAACTAAACTCTGACGAAACAATATGTTTTCTGGCTAAAGCATTTGAAGAAATGAGCTGGCTATGGCATAAAAGACCGTCTCATCTCAACTTCAAAAGCATGTCAAAACTGGTCTCCAAGGATCTAGTAATAGACTTACCCAAGTTCAGCTTCGTCAAAGAAAGGCCATGCAATGCCTATCAGCTTAGAAAACAGACTAGAAGCTCATTCAAAAGCAAAACTATCAACTCAATAACAAGCCTTGGAGGAAAAAGATACTCATTGGTTATAGTGGATGACTACACCAGATTCACATAGGTGTTCTTTCTAAACTCAAGAGATGAAACAAGCTCCCAACTAATCAAAATGTTCAGACTAGTGATAAATGAGAAAGGGGAAAAAATCAAGGCTGTAAGGAGTGATCATGGTAGAGAATTCGACTTCTCTGAAATAGACCAGTTCTGCACAAACAATGACATCAGTCACAACTTCTCAACTCCACGAACTCCTCAGCAAAATAGAGTAGCTGAGAAAAAGAACAGAACGTTGATAGGGGCTGGAAGAACTCTACTAGCAGCAGCTCGTCTGCATGAATACTTCTGGGCAGAAGCTGTCAATACTGCATGCTACACTCAGAACATATCTCTTATACACTCTATGTTAAAGAAGATTCCCTACGAACTGTGGAGAGGAAGAAAGCCAAGTGTCAGCTAATTTCATGTGTTTGGTTGTGCATGAAATATTCTCAACAATGGAAAATAGTATTTGACAAAGTTCCAACCCAAGTCAGACGAAGGAATTTTTCTCGGATATGCCACAGACAGTAAGGCTTATAGATTGTTCAATAAGAAGACGCTAAGTGTTGAAGTCTTGATTCACATCATCTTTGATGAAATAGACCTGGACAAAACAGTGTCTCAAGACACTACGAACGACAATTCAAACACCACGAAAGAGGTCGTCGAGCTCAACTCCACGATTACAGTCCCATAAAATGAAATCGTCGAGCCAGAGGAGGAGATCGTAGAGAGAACTACACAAATCAACGAACCTCCACATCAAGAGGAAGATATTGATTGTGACGCACCCAAAATTAGGTATACATCACCCATCTTGGGTCGCCACTTACATGGTACTGAATACAAATACAAACTAAATTATACAACAGTCATGTAAGATACGTCAAAATATAAACTGAGAGTTTCAATAAGAATATTGTCATCTAGACAGTATTCAAACACAATAGAGTCCTCATTATATTTATTATCACACTATTTCACAGAATAGTGAGGACTACTAATACACCATCTAGGACCATCACTCTGTTCCCCGACTCGTCCCAGCTACGTTCTCATTTCCTGAAGAGAACAGTGAAAGAAAGGGTGAGCTCAACTAGCCCAGCAAGAAATATTATGACTAAGATAATTCAGAATAAACTATCATTAGTCTTCAATAATGTTAAACTGATAAAATACAATAGACATCAAGTTTAACTACAGTGGAACAAGCAATCCATTAAAAGAGTCAAGTAGAGAATAAAATCTACAATCTTTTATGATTTAAAAAGTTTTTCATCACTTTTATCATTTGGGACTCGAATTTTAATAAATAATCCACATCATCGAATCACCCCTGTACTACGGCCAGGGATATTCCTTAGTATCACGACCATAAATTATCCATGCACTACAGGCTAAGGATATTCGTGTTTTCAATTACGGTTATGATTATACCGAATAATCCATGGTCATAATCATACCAAGTCCATCTATGCACTACGGCCAAAGATGACTTTACCACATCGTTTGTAACATTACGGTCATGATCATGCCAAATAATCCTGGTCATAATCATACCAAGTCCATCTATGCACCTTCTGCCATACAGGATGACTTTCAACATAATATATACATAAGGATGATGACAATGATATAAGTATTAATCAAACAAAAACAAGGATAAATATTAAAGACTTTACATTTATCCAAATATTATTCACCACTCATAATCTAATATCATAAAAATATTTTAATAACTTCTTAAACTTATAAATAATTTATTTCAATTGTTTACACTTTACCAAATAATGCATTTAATCATTCAAAAACGCCATACTCAAAAGATTTCATCACCAATGATCAAATTCCTCATAAAAAAATATGTATATACCCATTCTTTTATCATCCTCTATCTCGTCCGGTTCTAAATTAATAATGTGGTTCGGGTCGTCCACATATTTACGTAACATCGATATGTTAAAAACATTATGAACACGCAACATACTTGGCGGTAAAACGAGTCTATAGGCCACAGTTCCTACTCGATCGAGGATTTCAAATGGGCTAATTAAATTAAGGGTTGAGATTTCCTCTCTTCAGCAACTCTTGCTTCTAGAATAACGCCCTCTTGAACCTTCTTCTTTAGATTCATCAGCTCTGAGTATGTAGCTTGAGCGACTTTAACTTTATCAAGTAAAGTCGATTCTAATCGTATATTCGTTATCTTCACGTGGGACCCTAGAGTATTTAGCTCTATCTTCATCATTTATAAGTTATAAGAAATGAGTCTTTGTGTTAACAACATCACACTCAGAACGCATAATACGATCTTCTACTCAACACGCCGCCCATCAAGCGTTCAGCTTCTTCCACAATGATATTGAATGGTACGATCGTAATCTTCAACAGCTCGAGCCAATGCCTTTGGCGCATTATACGTTCATTTTAGTTGAAGAAATACTTGAGGTTTTTAGAAATGGGTTTTGTATTGGGGTCAATACAAAATTCAATTTCACGCTCTAGGGTAGGCTAAGAGGTCTTCAAGAATACGTCAGGAATTTTATTAACAATAGAAATATCATTCAAAACTGTAACCCTCATCCAAGACTTGGATAACACGTCACATTGGTATTTATCAACTTGCCAATGTTATTCACGACGTCCCCTACGGATAATCTGGCTTCGGTGCATTCTACACAAGGAAGTCAACAACGAAAGGATCTGGGCTCTTTACTTATGGCTTGATATGACAATGATTGACTTTAGTGGTTTGGATCCTTGAATTCGCATAATAGGTTAGTTAGGAATATGAAAGCTAATAACCTTATGAAAATCATGATGAGTAGTTAACCAATCGATTCCTAAAATCACAATAAAGGAAAGTATTTTCAAAGAGATAAGATCGACAGGTAACGTGAAAGTGTCGATTTGAATCAAACAAGATTTATAAACAGTGGAGATAACGAAGGCTTTTACTAATGAAGTTTCAACCAATAAGTCAAAGTCTAAGTTCTCATGTGTTAAATTTAAACATTGAGCGCAAGCAAGAGAGATAAAAGAATGGGTAGAACCGATATCTAATAAGGTATAGACTTAGTAAGAATTTATGATAAGCTTACTCGTGATAACTTTATTTGGGTTCCTCACTTGTTGGGAAGTCATGATAACTGCTCTCCTTTGAACTACCCGACTTTGACTTGTCTGGGGTAGCATTTAGCGTCATCACTATCGTTGGAATTGACTTTTCTATAGGGCATATTCCACCTTCAACTGCTTCATCGCACTCTCGATTCATGATCCGAATCATTAATCTTCGTCCATATCGAATTGAGATTGGCTATTCTGTACAGGGTAATTAAAAACTCGATGTTGGGTTCTCCCAATTGTTGTCCAAAAAGAGAAATGTATATCATCTATTTTAGCCTTTTTGGATCGGACGTCTCTTTCTACAATATCAACATGTCGTGCAGCTTTTACCCACTCATCCTTCATTCTCACTCGTTCAGTTGTTTCTTCTTTTAGCCGATCCTTGATATTTGAATTCTCGATTCTAACTTTAATATCTTACACTCGCTTAAAGCGTGATTTTTTTCGAGCATCACATATCGGGTAACACAATTTTGAATTGTTGTATCCCTTTGTTCCAGACCGCTTGCCTTTCTTCAACCTGTTCTTCTAGCTCACGAATACGATCTCGCAGTTCTATATTTTGATAAAAAATTTCTTCTAATAAAGTCTCATCAGGTTCCTCTTCTTCCTCACTCTCAGCTGCTACCTCTGCGACTAAATCGGGTGCAACTATTAATTCTTCTCTCACCACATGGATATCTCTAGTTCCTTCTTCGCCTGATATTACATTATCCTGGTTGGTGATTAGAGGTGTCTCCATGATCTCATTCACATTTTAAGCTGCCATTTTCAAATACTGCCACAAAACAAGGGTTAATTAACATATCATATATTATCTCTATACTCTGACCAACCAATTAAATACCAAATAAACTTAGGTAGGTCATACTTAAAAGAATTCCCCCGCCTCTCCCTCCTAGTTCTTGTCTCAAATCTTAGCGGGGATCATATCCCTAAGCTCGATATACCAACCTGTGCGCCCCAAAATTAGGTATACATCACCCATCTTGGGTCGCCACTTACATGGTAATTGAATACAAATACAAACTAAATTATACAACAAAGTGTAAGATATCGTCAAAATATATAACCGAGAGTTTCAATAAGAATATTGTCATCAGGCGATTATTCAAACACAATAGAGTCCTCATTATATTTATTATCACACTATTTCACGAGAATAGTGAGGACTACTAATACACCATCTAGGACCATCACTCTGTTCTCGGCTCGTCCCATTACCACGTTTCTCATTTCAAGAGAAAACGGTGAAAGAAAGGGTGAGCTCAACTAGCCCAAAGAAGAAATATTATGACTAAGATAATGCGAGAATAAACTATCATTAGTCTTCAACAATGTTAAAGCGATAAAATACAATAGACATCAAGTTTAAGCTGCTGTAATGAACAAGCAATCCATTAAAAGAGTCAAGTAGAGAATAAAATCTACTATCTTTTATGATTTAAAAAGTTTTTCATCACTTTTATCGCTGGGACTCAGCTTAATAAATAATCCACATCATCGAATCACCCCTGCACTACGGCCAATGATATTCCTTAGTATCACGACCACAAATTATCCATGCACTACGGGCCAAGGATATTCGTGTTTTCAATTACGGTTATGATTATACCGAATAATCCATGGTCATAATCATACCAAGTCCATCTATGCACTACGGCCAAAGATGACTTTTACCACATCGTTTGTAACATTACGGTCATGATCATGCCAAATAATCCCTGGTCATAATCATACCAAGTCCATCTATGCACTACAGGCCACAGATGACTTTCAACATAATATATACATGAGGATGATGACAATGATATAAGTATTAATCAAACGAAAACAAGGATAAATATTAAAGACTTTAAATTTATCCAAATATTATCCACCACTCATAATCTAATATCATAACAATACTTTAATAACTTCTTAAACTTATAAATAATTTATTTCAATTGTTTACATTTTACCAAATAATGCATTTAATCATTCAAAACGCATATACTCATAAGATTTCATCACCAATGATTAAATTCCTCATAAAAAAATATGCATATACCTTATATATAGATTTCAAGCCATAAAATCCTATTTTTTAACTTTGTTACTTCACATAACATATTTAACTCATTTACTCATAACTAGATTATTTTTATGAAAAATACCAAATCAGTTCCAAAAATATTTCTTTTCTGGGATTTAGCAGATTATAGTTCCATAATGAACATACATTTTTCTCGGAATTTTTAAAATTCATTTGCTATTTTTCAAAAATCAATTTCTAATTAATTCCTTAAGAAATTAGCTACCTCAAGTTTAACTCCAAAAATTCCCAAATCTTGCCAGGATCTTACACATGTTAACATGAGCTTTCAGTTCAAATTTTATGGTCATCGGAGTTATAGAACTCCGGTTATAGCGTTTTCTGTCAGAAAAACCTAAATATTGAAATGGTCATAACTTGCTCATTTTAAGTCGGAATGAGCTCATTTTTAGACATGAGGTTCTTTACACCATATACTTTCATGTTTCAAAAGACTGGAATTTTTCTCATAATTTAAGTGAACAAAAATGCCCTTTTAAAAATCTAGACAGTAGTTTTTTCAAAAATTTTAGCTTTTGCCTCCTTTACTAAAATCAGTTCACATTTAAAATATACAATACCTTTTCCAGTGATTCCACTTGGATAAGTTATAAGACTCATAGATCTAACTCTAAGACTTGACCACACTCAAAAATTCGAAATATAATAGGATATACGGTCAATTGAATTTCATGTTACGTTTTTAGCAAAATCTGATTTTTCAACCCTTTGTGATTTCTAAGAAACTTTCATGTTTTCACATAATAACCAACATAACTCATCATAACACTTACTAATACTTCATATACCCATGATTTTCATCAGTCCAATACTTTTATTATGACTCTCATCATAATCAACGTAAACAGATTATTTTTATATTTTAATAAGGAATGAATATAAAGGATCATTCACCATGCATGTAGTAACCCACATAGACAGGTTATTCCAACAGAATAATAAATAATGGAACCAGTCGTGAAATTATTAAGCGACGTGATATTACGACGAGAATATTAAATGCGGAATAATAAATAATGGAACCGGTCAGTCGTGAAATTACATCGATGAGATATTAAAATGTAATATTAAATGCGAATAATAAATAATGGAACCGAAGTCGGTGAAAATCACACCGAAAGGATATTCCTCTGAGAATAATAAAAATGGAATAATAGATGAATTTCACCATGTATGCGGTATTGAGATAAACAAAGTTATTCCAACATAATAATAAAAGAATGGAATAATGTAAGAATTTCACCAAGTAAAGGGTACGCCGCTTATACAGGTTATGTATAGGGTATGCCACGTATACAGGTTATTCCAACAGAATAATAAAGAATGGAATAACCGAAGTTCTCTTCATGAATAAGAAAGAATAACACCTCTTACCGTAAAAGAAACTGGATAAAGGAGTAGTGAGGTAGTAAACTTCTCTTCTTCTTTATATTTTCTCTCTATAATTTCTTCCTACAATTTCTCTCTATAATAACCGCTCTATAGCTTTTGTGAATTGGTGAGAAATAAAGAATAATGAGCTTCTATTTATAGGAAAACATAGTTTCGATAATCAGACGCGTTTTGGGGCTCGAAAAATTACAGTACAATACCTCCCTCTTTTTCTTTATTTTAAATTTAGTCATCCAAGTATTATCAAAATTGCACCACCTCCCCTAATAGTAAATCATGTGAATTAATAGTTTATTCATGTGACTCAATAGTAAAATCATGTGAAAAAACTAATTACATTATAGTACCTTCATCTATACCTCCATTTTTAACTTAGTCATGCAAGTATTAACAATCTTGCACCAACTCCCCTAATAGTAACAAGAATGTGAATCAATAGTACATACATATGAACAAATAGTTATAAACATGTGAATTAGTAGCAATTAATTGCTCATTTATCCAATAAATTACCCGATTTATCAATATAACCCCCAGACATCAATTATCATCGAAATAAATGTCGATTTTCACTAACACAAACGATTCCAACATAATGAAACTATTTTTATCAAAAATATAAATTTTGAAATTTCAAAGTTTGACTTTTCCCGAAAAAGTCAACTGTTGACTTTTTGACCAAATAGTGAATTCCGGAAAATTTTGTGTTTATAGACTATTTTTACTAATTTCGTCGTTCCGGACTCAACTATCACGTCCGCGTCTCCAAATTCAACTCCGAACATAACTTCAATTAAAAATCATCATTAATATTATAAATCACAATATTTATCAACCAGGTTGTTCCCAGGAAAGAGGGGGCCTTCCGGTAAGGATTTCTCCTCACTGGCGCGCAATTACCTAACCTCTCCTTGACAGAACTTCTAGACATTGTAAATATTGTAATTTAATAATATGAATAACTTTGTCGTCTCAATTATTGATTTAATAAAATAACATATAATGCACATGATACTGTGACAATAATCAAATCAATAATATGAGAGATATGATGCAACAATTATTGTAGCAATAATTGAGTAAAACTGAGTAACTTCTCACGTAAGCATCAATAATCAATACGTGGTGTTGCTACTTATGCAACCACGCGCAGTATCGTATTACTTTTACTACCCGGTAGTTCAACAAGATTAACTGAAAAACCTCGTAGTTATTTTTAAGTAAAATATTTTGTCATTTGCTAACTAGGACAGTGCTTTCGTTGTGGGGTCCACCAATGATTATGTCGTCGTACGAATATTCCCCGATAAAAATAATATTCCCCGACCAAACGAATATAACAACTTGCATACTTTGCAAAATTTTTATATACTACCCACAACTATAACATTATATCAAATCCACACCATAATATTAAAAAAAATATTTCGAGAAATTTGAATCTTTATTTATAAAATCTGGGTCTCACAATCTCCCTCCTTATGGAATTTTGCCTCGAAATTTTACATACGCATTCGGTATCTTAATGCAATTGAGGATACCTTGACTTCATTTCAGATTCTAACTCTTGAGGTATAACCTTTGAGTGTCGAATATAATCCTTTTTATCCAAAATTTTAACACGTATCTCCACATACGTTAAATCATCCGCTATCTCGTCCGGTTCTAAATTAATAATGTGGTTCGGGTCGTCCACATATTTACGTAACATCGATACGTTAAAAACATTATGAACACGCAACATACTTGGCGGTAAAACGAGTCTATAGGCCATAGTTCCTACTCGATCGAGGATTTCAAATGGGCTAATTAAATCAAGGGTTGAGATTTCTTCTCTTCAGCAACTCTTTCTTCTAGAATAACGCCCTCTTGAACCTTCTTCTTCACATTCATCAGCTCTGAGTATGTAGCTTGAGCGGCTTTAACTTTATCGAGTAAAGTCGATTCTAATCGTATATTCGTTATCTTCACGTGGGTCCCTAGAGTATTTAGCTCTATCTTCATCATTTGTAAGTTATACGAAATGAGTCTTTGTGTTAACAACATCACACTCGTAAACGCATACGATCTTCTACTCAACACGTCAGCTACCACGTTCGCTCTTCCATAATGATATTGAATGGTACGATCGTAATCTTCAACAGCTCGAGCCAATGCCTTTGGCGCATTATACGTTCATTTTAGTTGAAGAAATACTTGAGGTTTTTAGAAATGGGTTTTGTACTGGGGTCAATACAAAATTCGATTTCACGCCTAGGTAGGAGTAAGAAGTCTTCAAGAATACGTCAAGAATTTTATTAACAATAGAAATATCATTCAAAACTGTGACCCTCATCCAAGACTTGGATAACACGTCACATTGATATTTATCAACTTGCCACTGTTATTCACGACGTCCCCTACGGATAATCTGGCTTCGGTGCATTCTACACAAGGAAGTCAACAACGAAAGGATCTGGGCTCTTTACTTATGGCTTGATATGACAATGATTGACTTTAGTGGTTTGGTTACTTGAATTCGTATAACAGGTTGGTTAGGAATATGAAAGCTAATAACCTTATGAAAAGCATGATGAGTAGTTAACCAATCGATTCCTAAAATCACAATAAAGGAAAGTATTTTCAAAGAGATAAGATCGACAGGTAACGTGAAAGTGTCGATTTGAATCAAACAAGATTTATAAACAGTAGAGATAACGAAGGCTTTTACTAACGAAGTTTCAACCAATAAGTCAAAGTCTAAGTTCTCCTATGTTAATTTAAACGTTGAGCGCAATCAAGAGAAATAAAAGAATGGGTAGAACCGATATCTAATAAGGTATAGACTTAGTAAGAATTTATGATAAGTTTACTCGTGATAACTTCATTTGGGTTCCTCACTTGTTGGGAAGTCATGACAACTGCTCTCCTTTGAACTACCCGGCTTTGACTTTGTCTGGGTAGCATTTAGCGTCATCACTATCGTTGGAATTGACTTTTCTATGGGCATATTCCACCTTCAATCGCTTCATCGTATTCTCGATTCATGATCTCGAATCATTAATCTTAAATCCATATCGAATTGAGATTGGCCATTACATATGTGGTAATTAAAAACTCGATGGTGGGTTCTCCCAATTGTTTGTCAAAAAAGAAATGTATATCATCTATTTTAGCCTTTTGGATGGACGCCTCTTTCTACAATATCAACATGTGCGCCTTTTACCCACTCATCCTTCATTCTCACTCGTTCGGCTTGTTTCTTCTTTTTTTAGATCCTTGATATTTGAATTCTCGATTCTAACTTTAATATCTTACACTCGCCAAAGCGTGATTTTTTCGAGCATCACATATCGGGTAACACAATTTTGAATTGTTGTATCCCTTTGTTCCACGACCGCTTGCCTTTCTTCAACTCGTTTCTTCAGCTCATTTAATACGATCTCGCAGATTCTATATTTTGATAAAAAATTTCTTCTAATAAAGTCTCATCGTGTTCTCTTCTTCCTCACTCTCATTTTTACCTCTGCGATTAAATCGGGTAAGCAACTATTAATTCTTCTCTCACCACATGGATATCTCTAGTTCCTTCTTCGCCTGATATTACATTATCCTGGTTGGTGATTAGAGGTGTCTCCATGATCTCATTCACATTTTAAGCTGCCATTTTCAAATACTGCCACAAAACAAGGGTTAATTAACATATCATATATTATCTCTATACTCTGACCAACCAATTAAATACCAAATAAACTTAGGTAGGTCATACTAGCAAAGGAATTCCCCGTCTCTCCCCTCCTAGTTCTTGTCTCAAATCTTAGCCAGGGATCATATCCCTAAGCTCTGATACCAACTGTGACGCCCCCAAAATTAGGTATACATCACCCATCTTGGGTCGCCACTTACATGGTACTGAATACAAATACAAACTAAATTATACAACAGTCGTGTAAGATACGTCAAAATATAAACTGAGAGTTTCAATAAGAATATTGTCATCTAGGCGAAGATTCAAACACAATAGAGTCCTCATTATATTTATTATCACACTATTTCGCCGAATAGTGAGGACTACTAATACACCATCTAGACCATCACTGCTCCCCAGAGCTCGTCCCAAATACGTTCTCATTTCAAGAGAACAACGGTGAAAGAAAGGTGAGCTCAACTAGCCAAAGAAGAAATATTATGACTAAGATAATGCGAATAAACTATCATTAGTCTTCAACAATGTTAAACCGATAAAATACAATAGACATCAAGTTTAATCGCAAGTGAACAAGCAATCCATTAAAAGAGTCAAGTAGAGAATAAAATCTACTATATTTTATGATTTAAAAAGTTTTTCATCACTTTTATCGCTGGGACTCAGCTTAATAAATAATCCACATCATCGAATCACCCCTGCACTACGGCCAATGATATTCCTTAGTATCACGACCACAAATTATCCATGCACTACGGGCCAAGGATATTCGTGTTTTCAATTACGATTATGATTATACCGAATAATCCATGGTCATAATCATACCAAGTCCATCTATGCACTACGGCCAAAGATGACTTTTACCACATCGTTTGTAACATTACGGTCATGATCATGCCAAATAATCCCTGGTCATAATCATACCAAGTCCATCTATGCACTACAGGCCACAGATGACTTTCAACATAATATATACATGAGGATGATGACAATGATATAAGTATTAATCAAACGAAAACAAGGATAAATATTAAAGACTTTAAATTTATCCAAATATTATCCACCACTCATAATCTAATATCATAACAATATTTTAATAACTTCTTAAACTTATAAATAATTTATTTCAATTGTTTACATTTTACCAAATAATGCATTTAATCATTCAAAAACGCCATACTCATAAGATTTCATCACCAATGATTAAATTCCTCATAAAAAAATATGCATATACCTTATATAGGATTTCCAAGCCATAAAATCCTATTTTTTAACTTTGTTACTTCACATAACATATTTAACTCATTTACTCATAACTAGATTATTTTATGAAAATACCAAATCAGTTCCAAAAATATTTCTTTTCGGGATTTAGCAGATTATAGTTCCATAATGAACATACATTTTTCTGGAATTTTAAAATTCATTTGCTATTTTTCAAAAATCAATTTCTAATTAATTCCTTAAGAAATTAGCTACCTCAAGTTTAACTCCAAAAATTCCCAAATCTTGCCAGTATCTTACACATGTTAACATGAGCTTTCAGTTCAAATTTTATGGTCATCGGAGTTATAGAACTCCGGTTATAGCGTTTTCTGTCAGAAAAACCTAAATATTGAAATGGTCATAACTTGCTCATTTTAAGTCGGAATGAGCTCATTTTTAGACATGAGGTTCTTTACACCATATACTTTCATGTTTCAAAAGACTGGAATTTTTCTCATAATTTAAGTGGACAAAAATGCCCTTTTAAAAATCTAGACAGTAGTTTTTTCAAAAATTTTAGCTTTTGCCTCCTTTACTAAAATCAGTCCACACGAAAATATACAATACCTTTTCCAGTGATTCCACTTGGATAAGTTATAAGACTCATAGATCTAACTCTAAGACTTGACCACACTCAAAAATTCGAAATATAATAGGATATACGGTCAATTGAATTTCATGTTACGTTTTTAGCAAAATCTGATTTTTCAACCCTTTGTGATTTCTAAGAAACTTTCATGTTTTCACATAATAACCAACATAACTCATCATAACACTTACTAATACTTCATATACCCATGATTTTCATCAGTCCAATACTTTTATTATGACTCTCATCATAATC
This sequence comes from Panax ginseng, assembly GCA_020205605.1. Taxonomy (NCBI): domain Eukaryota; kingdom Viridiplantae; phylum Streptophyta; class Magnoliopsida; order Apiales; family Araliaceae; genus Panax; species Panax ginseng. The sequence goes on along the minus strand of CM035134.1, from coordinate 142,413,667 downwards.
AACGTAAACAGATTATTTTTATATTTTAATAAGGAATGAATATAAAGGATCATTCACCATGCATGTAGTAACCCACATAGACAGGTTATTCCAACAGAATAATAAATAATGGAACCAGTCGTGGGTGAAATTACAGCAATTGTGATATTACTATGAGAATATTAAATGCGGAATAATAAATAATGGAACCAGGTCAGGTGAAATTCACACCGACAGGATATTCCGACAGAATATTAAATGCGGAATAATAAATAATGGAACCAGGTCAGGTGAAAATCACACCGAAAGGATATTCCTACAGAATAATAAAAAATGGAATAATAGATGAATTTCACCATGTATGCGGTACTTAGATAAACAAAGTTATTCAACATAATAATAAAAGAATGGAATAACAGAAGAATTTCACCAAGTAAAGGGTATGCCGCTTATACAGGTTATGTATAGGGTATGCCACGTATACAGGTTATTCCAACAGAATAATAAAGAATGGAATAACCGAAGTTCTCTTCATGAATAAGAAAGAATAACACCTCTTACCGTAAAAGAAACTGGATAAAGGAGTAGTGAGGTAGTAAACTTCTCTTCTTCTTTATATTTTCTCTCTATAATTTCTTCCTACAATTTCTCTCTATAATAACCGCTCTATAGCTTTTGTGAATTGGTGAGAAATAAAGAATAATGAGCTTCTATTTATAGGAAAACATAGTTTCGATAATTGCACGTTTTGGGGCTCGAAAAATTACAGTACAATACCTCCCTCTTTTTCTTTATTTTAAATTTAGTCATCCAAGTATTATCAAAATTGCACCACCTCCCCTAATAGTAAATCATGTGAATTAATAGTTTATTCATGTGACTCAATAGTAAAATCATGTGAAAAAACTAATTACATTATAGTACATTCATCTATACCTCCATTTTTAACTTAGTCATGCAAGTATTAACAATCTTGCACCAACTCCCCTAATAGTAACAAGAATGTGAATCAATAGTACATACATATGAACAAATAGTTATAAACATGTGAATTAGTAGCAATTAATTGCTCATTTATCCAATAAATTACCCGATTTATCAATATAACCCCCAGACATCAATTATCATCGAAATAAATGTCGATTTTCACTAACACAAACGATTCCAACATAATGAAACTATTTTTATCAAAATATAAATTTTGAAATTTCAAAGTTTGACTTTTCCGAAAAAGTCAATCTGTTGACTTTTTTTTGACCAAATAGTGAATTAGGAAAATTTTGTGTTTATAGACTATTTTTACTAATTTTCATCGTTAGGACTCAACTATCACGTCCGCGTCTCCAAATTCAACTCCGAACATAACTTCAATTAAAATCATCATTAATATTATAAATCACAATATTTATCAACCAAAGGTTGTTCCAGGAAAGGGGCCTTAGGTAAGAGATTTCTCCTCCTTTGGCGTAGCAATTACCTAACCTCTCCTCGGATGAACTTCTGACATTGTAAATATTGTAATTTAATAATATGAATAACTTTGTCGTCTCAATTATTGATTTAATAAAATAACATATAATGCACATGATACTGTGACAATAATCAAATCAATAATATGAGAGATATGATGCAACAATTATTGTAGCAATAATTGAGTAAAACTGAGTAACTTCTCACGTAAGCATCAATAATCAATACCGTGTGCTACTATGCAACCACGCCAGACATCTTCTTATTTCTTTACTACACGGTAGTTCAACGAAGATTAATCAGTAAAACCTCCGCCGTTATTTTCGTAAAATATTTTGTCATTTGCTAACTAGGACAGTGCTTTCGTTGTGGGGTCCACCAATGATTATGTCGTCGTACGAATATTCCCCGATAAAAATAATATTCCCCGACCAAACGAATATAACAACTTGCATACTTTGCAAAATTTTTATATACTACCCACAACTATAACATTATATCAAATCCACACCATAATATTAAAAAAAATATTTCGAGAAATTTGAATCTTTATTTATAAAATCTGGGGTCTCACAATCTCCCCTCCTTATGGAATTTTGCCCTCGAAATTTACATACGTACCTGGTATGCCGAACAGGTGAGGATACCTTGACTTCATTTCAGATTCTAACTCTTGAGGTATAACCTTTGAGTGTCGAATATAATCCTTTTTATCCAAAATTTTAACACGTATCTCCACATACGTTAAATCATCCGCTATCTCGTCCGGTTCTAAATTAATAATGTGGTTCGGGTCGTCCACATATTTACGTAACATCGATACGTTAAAAACATTATGAACACGCAACATACTTGGCGGTAAAACGAGTCTATAGGCCATAGTTCTACTCGATCGAGGATTTCAAATGGGCTAATTAAATCAAGGGTTGAGATTTCTTCTTCAAAGAACTCTTTCTTCTAGAATAACGCCTCTCTTGAACCTTCTTCTTCACATTCATCAGCTCTGAGTATGTAGCTTGAGCGGCTTTAACTTTATCGAGTAAAGTCGATTCTAATCGTATATTCGTTATCTTCACGTGGGTCCCTAGAGTATTTAGCTCTATCTTCATCATTTGTAAGTTATACGAAATGAGTCTTTGTGTTAACAACATCACACTAAATGTGAACGCATCACGCATCTTCTACTCAACACGTCAGCTACCACGTTCGCTCTTCCATAATGATATTGAATGGTACGATCGTAATCTTCAACAGCTCGAGCCAATGCCTTTGGCGCATTATACGTTCATTTTAGTTGAAGAAATACTTGAGGTTTTTAGAAATGGGTTTTGTACTGGGGTCAATACAAAATTCGATTTCACGCTCTAGGGTAGGCTAAGAAGTCTTCAAGAATACGTCAAGAATTTTATTAACAATAGAAATATCATTCAAAACTGTGACCCTCATCCAAGACTTGGATAACACGTCACATTGATATTTATCAACTTGCCACTGTTATTCACTTATACGCCCCCTACGGATAATCAAGCCGGCGGTGCATTCTACACAAGAAGAAGTCAACAACGAAAGGATCCGGGCTCTTTACTTATGGCTTGATATGACAATGATTGACTTTAGTGGTTTGGTTACTTGAATTCGTATAACAGGTTGGTTAGGAATATGAAAGCTAATAACCTTATGAAAAGCATGATGAGTAGTTAACCAATCGATTCCTAAAATCACAATAAAGGAAAGTATTTTCAAAGAGATAAGATCGACAGGTAACGTGAAAGTGTCGATTTGAATCAAACAAGATTTATAAACAGTAGAGATAACGAAGGCTTTTACTAACGAAGTTTCAACCAATAAGTCAAAGTCTAAGTTCTCCTATGTTAATTTAAACGTTGAGCGCAATCAAGAGAAATAAAAGAATGGGTAGAACCGATATCTAATAAGGTATAGACTTAGTAAGAATTTATGATAAGTTTACTCGTGATAACTTCATTTGGGTTCCTCACTTGTTGGGAAGTCATGACAACTGCTCTCCTTTGAACTACCCGGCTTTGACTTGTCTGGGGTAGCATTTAGCGTCATCACTATCGTTGGAATTGACTTTTCTATAGGGCATATTCCACCTTCAACTGCTTCATCGTACTCCTGATTCATGATCTGAATCATTAATCTTCGTCCATATCGAATTGAGATTGGCCATTCTGTACAGGGTAATTAAAAACTCGATGGTGGGTTCTCCCAATTGCTGTCCAAAAAGAGAAATGTATATCATCTATTTTAGCCTTTTTGGATCGGACGTCTCTTTCTACAATATCAACATGTCGTGCAGCTTTTACCCACTCATCCTTCATTCTCACTCGTTCAGTTGTTTCTTCTTTTAGCCGATCCTTGATATTTGAATTCTCAGATTCTAACTTTAATATCTTACACTCTGCCAAAGCGTGATTTTTTTCGAGCATCACATATCGGGTAACACAATTTTGAATTGTTGTATCCCTTTGTTCCACGACCGCTTGCCTTTCTTCAACCTGTTCTTCTAGCTCACGAATACGATCTCGCAGTTCTATATTTTGATAAAAAATTTCTTCTAATAAAGTCTCATCAGGTTCCTCTTCTTCCTCACTCTCAGCTGCTACCTCTGCGACTAAATCGGGTGCAACTATTAATTCTTCTCTCACCACATGGATATCTCTAGTTCCTTCTTCGCCTGATATTACATTATCCTGGTTGGTGATTAGAGGTGTCTCCATGATCTCATTCACATTTTAAGCTGCCATTTTCAAATACTGCCACAAAACAAGGGTTAATTAACATATCATATATTATCTCTATACTCTGACCAACCAATTAAATACCAAATAAACTTAGGTAGGTCATACTAGCAAAGGAATTCCCCGTCTCTCCCCTCCTAGTTCTTGTCTCAAATCTTAGCCAGGGATCATATCCCTAAGCTCGATACTGTTATGGCGCTTCCCCAAAATTAGGTATACATCACCCATCTTGGGTCGCCACTTACATGGTACTGAATACAAATACAAACTAAATTATACAACAGTCGTGTAAGATACGTCAAAATATAAACTGAGAGTTTCAATAAGAATATTGTCATCTAGACAGTATTCAAACACAATAGAGTCCTCATTATATTTATTATCACACTATTTCACGAATAGTGAGGACTACTAATACACCATCTAGGACCATCACTCTGTTCCCGACTCGTCCCAAATACCACGTTCTCATTTCTGAAGAGAAAACGGTGAAAGAAAGGGTGAGCTCAACTAGCCCAAAGAAGAAATATTATGACTAAGATAATGCGAATAAACTATCATTAGTCTTCAACAATGTTAAACTAATAAAATACAATAGGCATCAAGTTTTAGCTGCAATGAACAAGCAATCCATTAAAAGAGTCAAGTAGAGAATAAAATCTACTATATTTTATGATTTAAAAGTTTTTCATCACTTTTATCATTTGGGACTCGACTTAATAAATAATCCACATCATCGAATCACTTACGCACTACTGACCAATGATATTCCTTAGTATCACGACCATAAATTATCCATGCACTACAGGCTGAGGATATTCGTGTTTTCAATTACGGTTATGATTATACCGAATAATCCATGGTCATAATCATACCAAGTCCATCTATGCACTACGACCAAAGATGACTTTTACCACATCGTTTGTAACATTACGGTCATGATCATGCCAAATAATCACGGTCATAATCATACCAAGTCCATCTATGCTTCACAGCCACAGAGATGACTTTCAACATAATATATACATGAGGGATGATGACAATGATATAAGTATTAATCAAACGAAAACAAGGATAAATATTAAAGACTTTAAATTTATCCAAATATTATCCACCACTCATAATCTAATATCATAACAATATTTTAATAACTTCTTAAACTTATAAATAATTTATTTCAATTGTTTACATTTTACCAAATAATGCATTTAATCATTCAAAAACGCCATACTCATAAGATTTCATCACCAATGATTAAATTCCTCATAAAAAAATATGCATATACCTTATATAGGATTTCCAAGCCATAAAATCCTATTTTTTAACTTTGTTACTTCACATAACATATTTAACTCATTTACTCATAACTAGATTATTTTTATGAAAAATACCAAATCAGTTCCAAAAATATTTCTTTTCTGGGATTTAGCAGATTATAGTTCCATAATGAACATACATTTTTCTCGGAATTTTTAAAATTCATTTGCTATTTTTCAAAAATCAATTTCTAATTAATTCCTTAAGAAATTAGCTACCTCAAGTTTAACTCCAAAAATTCCCAAATCTTGCCAGGATCTTACACATGTTAACATGAGCTTTCAGTTCAAATTTTATGGTCATCTGGAGTTATAGAACTTCGGGTTATAGCGTTTTGTCGGAAAAAACCTAAATATTGAAATGGTCATAACTTGCTCATTTTAAGTCGGAATGAGCTCATTTTTAGACATGAGGTTCTTTACACCATATACTTTCATGTTTCAAAAGACGGAATTTTCTCATAATTTAAGTGGACAAAATGCCCTTTAAAAATCTAGATGTTAGTTTTTTCAAAAATTTTAGCTTTTGCCTCCTTTACTAAAAAATCACCACACGAAAAATATACAATACCTTTTCCAAAGTTGATTCCACTTGGATAAGTTATAAGACTCATAGATCTAACTCTAAGACTTGACCACACTCAAAAATTGAAATATAATAGGATATACAGTCAATTGAATTTCATGTTACGCTTTTAGCAAAAATCGATTTTTCAACCCTTTGTGATTTCTAAGAAACTTTCATGTTTTCACATAATAACCAACATAACTCATCATAACACTTACTAATACTTCATATACCCATGATTTTCATCGGTCAATACTTTTATTATGACTCTCATCATAATCAACGTAAATGTATTATTTTTATATTTTAATAAGGAATGAATATAAAGGATCATTCACCATGCATGTAAGAACCTCCACATAGATAAAGGTTATTCCAATGTAATAATAAATAATGGAACCGAGGTCGTGAAATTCATACGCAACTGAGATATTACGACGAGAATATTAAATGCGGAATAATAAATAATGGAACCAAAGTCGAGGTGAAATTCATCAATGAGGATATTAAAATGAGAATATTAAATGCGGAATAATAAATAATGGAACCAGGTCGGTGAAAAATCACACCGAAAGGATATTCCTACAGAATAATAAAAAATGGAATAATAGATGAATTTCACCATGTATGCGGTACTTCGCATAAACAGGTTATTCCAACATAATAATAAAAGAATGGAATAACAGAAGAATTTCACCAAGTAAAGGGTATGCCGCTTATACAGGTTATGTATAGGGTATGCCACGTATACAGGTTATTCCAACAGAATAATAAAGAATGGAATAACCGAAGTTCTCTTCATGAATAAGAAAGAATAACACCTCTTACCGTAAAAGAAACTGGATAAAGGAGTAGTGAGGTAGTAAACTTCTCTTCTTCTTTATATTTTCTCTCTATAATTTCTTCCTACAATTTCTCTCTATAATAACCGCTCTATAGCTTTTGTGAATTGGTGAGAAATAAAGAATAATGAGCTTCTATTTATAGGAAAACATAGTTTCGATAATTGCACGTTTTGGGGCTCGAAAAATTACAGTACAATACCTCCTCTTTTTCTTTATTTTAAATTTAGTCATCCAAGTATTATCAAAATTGCACCACCTCCCCTAATAGTAAATCATGTGAATTAATAGTTTATTCATGTGACTCAATAGTAAAATCATGTGAAAAAACTAATTACATTATAGTACATTCATCTATACCTCCATTTTTAACTTAGTCATGCAAGTATTAACAATCTTGCACCAACTCCCCTAATAGTAACAAGAATGTGAATCAATAGTACATACATATGAACAAATAGTTATAAACATGTGAATTAGTAGCAATTAATTGCTCATTTATCCAATAAATTACCCGATTTATCAATATAACCCCCAGACATCAATTATCATCGAAATAAATGTCGATTTTCACTAACACAAACGATTCCAACATAATGAAACTATTTTTATCAAAAATATAAATTTTGAAATTTCAAAGTTTGACTTTTCTCGAAAAAGTCAACTGTTGACTTTTTGACCAAATAGTGAATTTCGGAAAATTTTGTGTTTATAGACTATTTTTACTAATTTCGTCGTTCCGGACTCAACTATCACGTCCGCGTCTCCAAATTCAACTCCGAACATAACTTCAATTAAAAATCATCATTAATATTATAAATCACAATATTTATCAACCAGGTTGTTCCCAGGAAAGAGGGGGCCTTCCGGTAAGGATTTCTCCTCACTGGCGCGCAATTACCTAACCTCTCCTTGACTGAACTTCTAGACATTGTAAATATTGTAATTTAATAATATGAATAACTTTTGTCGCCTCAATTATTAATTTAATAAAATAACATATAATGCATGCATAATCTTGTGACATGATAATCAAATCAATAATATGAGAGATATGATGCAACAATTATGTAGCAATAATTGAGTAAAGCGAAAGTAACTTCTCACGTAAAGCATCAATAATCAATCTGGTAGTGCTACTATGCAACCACAGATTATTCTTTGTACTTTACTACCGGTAGTTCAACAAAGATATAACGGTAAAACCTCCGCCGTTATTTTCATAAAATATTTTGTCGTTTCTAACTTCTGACGATTGCTTTGGATTGTGGGGTCCACCAATGATTATGTCGTCGTACGAATATTCCCCGACAAAAAGAATATTCCCCGACCAAACGAATATTTTATAACAACTTGCATACTTTGCAAAATTTTCATATACTACCCACAACTATAACATTATATCAAATTTACACCATAATATTAAAAAAAATATTTCGAGAAATTTGAATCTTTATTTATAAAATCTGGGGTCTCACATTGATCTTGAAGGTCTCAGACAAGAAGGCATTAGGACATATGTCCCAACAGGAAATAGATGGGCAAAAGATCATACTCAAGACTTAATCATTGGAGATCCAAATGCAAGAGTCAAGATAAGAGCTGCCACCCAGAATGAGTGTTTTTATCTGAGCTTTCTGTCACAAATGGAACCCAAAAAGATATAAGATGCTATGGAAGACTCCAGTTGGATAGAAGCCATGCAAGAAGAACTAACATTCTTGCTCTTCTGACTACTCAGAAGATGATTACACATCTGCTTCCACTAGCCAACCCTAATGGAGGGGTTTTAATGCTACTCGGAAGTGTGCTTATCATTCTGGTGCACCTGGACATGATACTCAAGATTGTTGGGCCTTGAAGCACAAAATTCAAGATCTGATAGATAATGGTGAGATCGTGGTTACCAAACCAGATCAACCTCACGTTCGAGACAACCCTCTTCATCAATACAAAGAAGAAGAGGTTAACATGATTAATTGGAGCCATGGACAGAGTTCCAATGCCAATAGCGATTCATCCTAGACCATCAAAGACGGTGTTGATAGTTGGGATCATGCTAAGTTCCAGTATGCAATGGAACGAAGGTTGAAAGATTTGGGAAAATAAGTTGAACAATTGGCAGAACTGGTGGTTTACCAGCATCAAACCACACGCCAGTTAATCTGACAAGAGCATGCGTATCTCCTTCCTCTTATTAAAAATGCTCCATCATCACCCTCAGAAAGCGAAGCTATAGAGGATAAGGTTGCGAAGAGAGCAAATGCTAAAGCCCATCGGGATTTTGCCAATCAGAGGAAATTTACCTATCTGGGCCAATATATGGAGGAGATATTTCAAATGTTGATCAATGAAGGAAGAATTACATCCCTTCTACCTCCAATCAATCCCCGGGTGGGACGGTTTAACTCTGATGGAGTCTGTCAATATCATTCACATTCTCGCGGTCACAACACAAAAGAATGTTGGACACTCCGCCATCTTATTCAGAATCTTATTGATAGCGGTGTCCTGCAACTAGCAGATGACGACACTGTACAACTCGAGAGTGGGAATACAGGTCATACCAAATGGAAGGGATTATTAGTAGTTATATCCGAAGTGGATGAAGAGACTGTCAAAGCATTTCCTATACAAGCAATTCAACTCAAAGGAATTGACAATCCTTTGAAAGTGGCTACACCAGAGCCAATTTCTTTACCCTGCAGACCACAATATCCTGTTGTCAGCCTACACAAAGTTCTATGGAATTATGGAGAAGCTGAAGGATCTACGTCTCACACCACTGCTACAGTGTCGAAGGAAAATCCACTGTATCTTTCTCAATATGAAGCCTACTTGCAAAGCGAAGGGAAAGATTCCCCTGGAGAAGATTGAAAAATTCCTCCGCACTATGGACCATAACGAAGCCAAGGTGGTTCTAAGCTTAAGGGAAGCTCCACATCAGATATCAATACTAGACTTGGTTTTCTCTTCCGAGGAGCATCAGAAGATTTTATTGAAGGTTTTGGAAGAAGCCTACTTGCCAAAATCAGTGGATATGGAAAAATTTCAATATATGGTTGATCACATTTTCAACAACATTATGATATCCTTCACTGATGACGACATACCGCCCGAAGGGACCGGTCATTGCAAGCCATTGCACATTGCAGTTTTGTCTTCCGGGTATATGCTAGTTGGAGTTTTGATAAATGGAGGTTCGTCTCTAAATATCTGTCCTTATGCCACCTTGGTGAAGATGAATGTCAATCTCAAGCGGATTCAGAGCAGCCATACAGTTATCAAAGCTTTTGATGGATCCCGGCGAAATTCAGTCAGAAAGATTGAGCTGCCAATTGAGATTGGTCCAAATACATTCAATGTATCCTTCCACATTCTCAAGATAGAGTCAGGATACAACCTGCTATTGGGGAGACCATGGATACACATGGTTGGAGTCGTTCCCTCCACACTACATCAACAACTCAAATACATTGTCAACAACAGTCTAGTCACTGTCAGCTCTGAGCCAGAATATCCTGAACAAGGAACTCTACCAATCATCAGCTTTAAATTAGAAGTTGAACCGGCCAGTTTTCATACTTTGGAAGTGAGTAATACGCAGTATCATCCTATTGGAGCGCCACTTCCCGTACCCAATATTTCTGCCGAAGTTATGTCGGTCACTTAAGAAATGATGTCATTGGAACATCAGCCTGGACAAGGGCTTAGTAAAAATCAGCAGGGTACTAAGCACCCCATTCAAATGTCCAGTCAAATTGGGACAGCCGGACTAGGCTATGCTGCCAATTTCAATCACCGGAATCCTTATAAGCATAAGCCGATTATTCAAGCTTCCGCCGAGCGGCAATCTTCTATACATTTACCTCATGAGTTGATACAGTCTCCAGTAAAGGTACTAGCCCATGTTGTGGCCATATTGTTTCCTAAACCAGTGCCGATCAAAGCAAAAGAGGTGTTGATTCCTAATCTAGAAGCGGAAGAGAAGGAACGAAAACGTAAACATGACATCGCCTTGATGATGTTAGGCACACGCGTCATTGTTCATGATGAACATACAAATAGATATACCCCAGACGATGATTGCCCATATGTCATGGTTATCATTCGGAAGAAGGAGGATGATGGCAATCCCTCCGTCACTGCAGTCCTTCAGGACTTTGCCCTCAACAATTGGAGCAGCACTCCATGCATTGTTCGACGAGGGTAAACTGGGCAGAAAATCCCTCTGCCCTGTAGATAACTTTAATTGTTTTCTTTTCTTTACAGTACTAGCAGTTATTTTATCAAGTACATGCTAACACTTTTGTATGTTGAAACAATTGCATATATTAAGTGAAAGCATCTTTTGTTTCAGGACCCTGAATTTAGATGTACATGTACTTGCTGATGAGGTGCCTTCTCTCCACAAGGGCTGTAACTTTGATGCAAAGTTGGACTCAGACTTGATGGAAATACAAGAGGACATTGAGATACCTCAGGAGATTAAGGAATGGGTCGCAGACAAATCTAAACCCAACCTTGATCAAACCACTTCTTTCAATCTTGGAACCTTAGAAAACCCTAAGCTAATCTAGATTAGTTCAGACCTCACCCTAAAGCAGCGGAATGACATGGTTTCACTATTAACCCAATTCCAGGATGTGTTTGCATGGTCTCATGAAGACATGGTGGGTTTGTCTACTGACATTGTTCTTCATCGCCTTCCCATTAAAGAGGGATTCAAGTCAGTTAGACAAAAACTCAGGCGATTGAAACTTGAATGGAGTTTAAAGGTTAAAGAAGAAATTGTGAAACAATTTCAAGCTGGCATTATCATGGTGTCTACATATCCGGAGTGGATATATAACATTGTTCCCGTGCCTAAACCAGGAGGAAAGGTGTGAGTTTGCGTTGATTACCGGGATTTGAACAAAGCTTGTCTTAAAGATAGCTTTTCCGTGCCTTTCATCCACATTCATATTGACAATACTGCTCAATATAACATGTACTCCTTCGCTGATTGCTTTGTGGGGTACCATCAAATTATGGTCGCTGAGGAAGACCGTGAGAAAACTGCTTTCATCACGCCTTGGGGGACTTTTTGTTACAGACAGTTGTCATTCGGCCTCATCAATGCTGGGGCAACCTATCAGCGAGCTATGATGGCTCTTTTCCACGATTTAATGCATAAGGAGATAGAGATCTATGTGGATGACATCATTGTCAAATCCCGGAAGGATGAGGACCACTTAGACCATCTCAGAAAACTTTTCAACAGGTTGCGTAAGTACAACTTGAAGTTGAATCCAGCCAAGTGCTCCTTTGGTGTCAAGTCAGGCAAGTTTCTAGGTTTCCTAGTCAGCCACAAAGGGATTGAACTGGATCCTACCAAAATCCAGGACATCAAGGAAATGCCCATTCCTCAGACAGAGAAGGAAATACGGGGATTTTTGGGAAGAATCAACTTCATTAGCAGGTTCATTTCTCAACTCACAGCAACTTGTGAGCCCATCTTCAAGCTATTAAGGAAGAACTCCTCCATGAAATGGAATGATGAGTGTCAGAAAGCCTTTCTTACTATTAAAGAGCAGCTGGTTAATGCTCTTATTTTGGTACCGCCCAGGGATGATGTTCCCATGTTCATGTACCTTTCCATTAATGACAATGTCATAATTTGTATCTTTGGGGCAAAAAGATGATAGAGGCCGAGAGCGAAGCTATCATTACCTCAAAGAAAAGATTGATGTCGGTGAACACAAGTACACTCTGATTGAGAAAACTTGTTGTGCTTTAGCATGGGCCTCCATGAGGTTACAACATTACCTCCATGGTCACACAACCCATCTCATATCCCGCGTGGATCCTCTTAAGTATGTGTTCAATAAGCCCATACTGAATTTTCGACTGTCCAGATGGCAGTTGATCCTACAGCAATTTGACATTGTCTACGTGACGCAAAAGTCTGTCAAAGGTTAAGGAATTGCGGATCAACTGGCCGTTGCACCTGTAGGGGATTACAAACCCTTAGAAACATACTTTCCCGATGAAGAAGTAATGACAATTCAGCAACACCATTAGTACGATGCATCCCACACATAGAAGATGTATTTTGATGGAGCTGTTAACGCAGAAGGTTCTGGAGCTGGAGCAGTTCTAGTATGTGGTACGGGGGAGTAGTATCCTGTCGTCGTCAAATTATAGTTTGTCAACACCAACAACACAGCTGAGTATGAAGGCTGTATCATGGGGCTAAAACTTGCCCGTTTAATGGGCATCAGGCGGTTAACTGTCTTTGGGGATTCCGAATTGGTAATCAGACAATCCACAGGAGTCTATCAAACCAAAGAATTACATTTGCTGCCTTACCATCGGCAAGTTTTACAGATGGCTTTGGAGTTCGAAGAAATCTCCTTTCTACACATTCCTCGTAATAAGAATGATTTTACGGATGCATTAGCAACGTTGGCCTCCTTTATTCACATACCGGACAAGGAAAACATGTCAAACATCATATTTGCTCTGCAAAAAGCTCTAGCTTATGGGAACTATGTTGGAGAAGTATCAGATGAGCTACCTACCATCCACAACCCTTGGTATCAACACATCAAGGAGTATCTGCAAGATGGATCTACACCCGCTGAGGCGAGCCTAACTGAGAAGAGGTAGATTCATCGAATTACTATGAAATTCTACCTGAGCGGAGATGCACTCTATAAAAGAGATGCAGGATTAGGTCTCCTTAGATGTTTGAATAAAGACCAAGCTCAGAGGCTCATGGATGAGATCCATGGTGGAGTATGTGGCCCATACATGAGCGGACCCTTACTTGTTAAAAAGATTCTCAGAACAGGGCATTATTGGCTTACACTCAAAGCTGACTGTGATGATCACGTCAAGAGGTGCTATCAATGCCAGATTCATGGAAATTTCATCCACGCCCCTCCAAGGGAACTCCACAATATGAGTTCACCATGGCCCTTCTCAATGTGGGGAATGGACGTGATCGGGCCCATTGAGCCCAAAGCCAGTAATGGACATCGATTTATATTCACCATGATCGACTACCTCACCAAATGGGTAGAAGCAGCCTCCTTCCCCAGGGTTACCAAAGAAGTCATCATTGCTTTCATCAGAAACAATGTCGTCTGTCGATATGGACAACCAGAGGTCATTATGTCAGACAATGCTAAGAACCTCAATAACAAAATGATGGAGGAGTTATGCAGAAAATTCCACATCAAGCACCTCAACTCCGTCATCTACAGTCTAAAGATGAATGGTGCTATTAAAGCGGCTAATAAAAACATCAAAAAGATCATGCAGAAAATGTCCGCCAATCACAAGGGATGGCCTGACCTCTTGCCTCTGACTTTATTAGCTTACAGAACTTCAATGCGTACTTCCATTGGGGCAACCCCCTACTCTTTAGTCTATGGGATGGAAGCAGTGCTCCCCATAGAGGTGGAAATGGAATCCCTCAGAGTATTGATGGATGCTCAGTTGGATGAGGACCAATGGGTACAAGACAGGTATCACCAATTGTCTCTAATAGACGAAAGGCGAACCGTGGCTATCTTCCATGGTCAGCTATATCAGTAAAGGATTGCACGATCTTACAATAGAAAAGTCCAACTATGGCAATTTAAACAACATGACTTGGTTTTAAGGAAGATCATTGATAACCAAGATCAGTCTAAGGGAAAATTCGCTCCTAACTGGGAAGGCGCATTTTTTGTCAAGGAGGTATTGACAGGAGGTGCTCTCAGATTACAGGAAATGGATGGCGGTGAATTTCCACAGCTTATCAACTCAAACACCGTGAAACGGTACTATGTCTGAAGTTAACATCATACAAATATCCTGGGTTTTGGTTCGTCAAATCACCAGTCATTCCAGTTTCTAACCCTTTCTACATACTCTTCTGCCCCTCAGGGAAACATACACTTCAAGCCAGCAGCCTAGTTTCACCTCAGTTCAAACATTTCACACAATTTCGGTTATCCTGAAGACGGGATTTAACCTCTCTTTTCACACTTGCAGTTTGTCCTAAACTTAGGATTAAACTTTCTTCCTCGCAGTCTATCTTGCACATGGGATTAGCATCTCTTCCCCACAGCTTAACATGTACATGGGATCAAGATTTCTTCCCCGCAGATTACCCTGCACATGGGATCCCCACTTTTCAGTCATCATTCGTCCTGAGGGGCAAACTACGTCGACCTGATCTCCCCGATACATGGGAGTATGTAGGCAACCATATTTAATATGGCCCGGTCGCAATAAACAAAAACAACAAAAACATTTCTACCCTTCCTCTACAAAAAACAAAACCATAAAAAATACTTATACACCCTTTTGCCTTTCACATTCAGTGTTGAACCTCTTACACCAGGTTTGAACTACGCAGACTTGATCTCCTCTTCAATAGGAGTACGTAGGCAGCCATTCATGGTTCAGTCTAACCCCTACCAGAACAAAGATATTTGTCACACAGTACTGGGATCAACTTTCAATCCACCACATTTCATCGATTTCAGAGAAAGGGATGGAATTAACCAACTTATTCTCATGAATAGAAGATTTGGCGACCATCTAAGCTGCGATCGTGCCTCGAAGAGTAATACCAATCCATAAGAGATGGAATTAACTAGGCTTCTCGTGAATAGAAGTACTGGCGACCATCTGTGGTGCGGTCAATCTCAGAGAGGAAAAGCCACCTTCCTCTCCACCTTTCCATACAGATACTAGTCCCAAGACACCAAAGATGGTAGGGATATACAGAAATCAATGATCCGTTCTGAGAGATCCTGCGACATCTCAATGTCCGCCTATCAAGGATAAGTTCAGAATGCATCAAAATCACAAGGCCTTGAAGAAACAGACAAATATCAAGCAAGTATCAGGGCACAACTAAAGGGAAGTGAATCAAAATATATTTCCCTGTCATATATAATACTGTTTGATATATACATATGTGTTGTACATGACAAATGGTTAAGCTAGTCTGTGCAGAAAAATAAAAAGCTATCTACGGATCTGTGTGTATGCGGACAATCAGATCTAACATAGCATCCCTCTCTAAAGAATGAGGTAAAGCTGCAAGCTCCTGCTCAATAGTATCTACCTGAGCTAGTAGATCAAAGGCCAACTGCATGGTGGCATAATGTCCATCAATGTAGGCACTCATGTCGGCAAAAGTGACAGCCATCTGGGATCTCACTGAAGTACTGTCTGTAATGGACACATCCCTAGCAGATAAGGCGGCATCCCGCTCCACAATCAATGCATCCATAGCCGATTTAGCCTCATCCCTCTCTAACAGAGCGGCGTCTCTCCCATCAAGAGCTGTCAACATCGCGGCCCTAGACTGATCTCTCTCATAGGTCATCAGATGTAAGCTCTGCTCCAAATGTTGTTCTGAATACTGAGTAACAGTAGCACTCGGGGTGGGAGAATCCATCACAAACGCTGGAAGTCCAGCAGTCAAATCCTCCTTGATGGGAATATCAGCCTCCTCTACAGGCTCCTCATCGTCTTAATCAATATCCTGCACTGTGGATACTATCATACTCGATACAGTCTCTGTCTCCATCCATGCGAAATACTATGCAGAATAACTTCGGATGGTGACAAAAACTTCAATTAACTCTCTCACGATCACAACAGTATACAACACGGATCATCCTCTGGCGATAGGCGATTGTAAAAGCAAAGCAACGACTCATT
Organism: Panax ginseng; assembly: GCA_020205605.1. Taxonomy (NCBI): domain Eukaryota; kingdom Viridiplantae; phylum Streptophyta; class Magnoliopsida; order Apiales; family Araliaceae; genus Panax; species Panax ginseng. The sequence goes on along the minus strand of CM035134.1, from coordinate 142,397,019 downwards.
GCCCCCTCAAATGAGTGGAAATCCTGAAACTGGTCAAACTGACACATCACGGCCAGTGGGTGGTAGGTGGTCATCCCTCTCAAACCAGCTAGAGGTAGATAATCCATGCCCGGAGCATGAGTAATGAACGCCAATGGTCCTCCTATGTGGTGAAATCCCCGGAATACCGTACATAACTATCCTCAAAGCCAAATCTGTCAAACAGAAAATGTTGGGATATCACGTGACCAGATGTAATCTCGTCCTGTACCACTCTACGCCTCAATCCGGTGAGAGTCATGAACTGTCTAATCATGTCTCCGATCGCCATGTGCACGCAAGGTCTGTCCAGCGGCAGCATCGTCAATCGTGCATACTCCTCCAAAGTAGGAGTAAACTCCTAGGTCCCATTTCGGTAAACATGCCTCTCTGGGGTGCTCCAGCATACCCTCCACGAATCCTGTGGGAACCTGAAGCATCAACAAGGTCATAGTGTGCTGCAGCAAATCATCTATAGTCATCTTGTCTGGTGGTGACATGTTATCATACCAAAAACGCATACCAGATGCCACCAAAAATGGTGGGGTATGATCAATACGCCTAACTGTCGAAGAAGACATCTGTACGGGTCGTGTCATAAGACCATTCAGGGGTCAATGCTGAACATCTCTGGACATACATATATATGCATAACATAATAACATGCATGATACAATAGATGATAATATGATATAGGGAATGGAAAATTGTACATATATTCCTAAGTATATCATCATCTAATACATCTTTATACAACTAAAATATAGGGAAATGGGGCAAAGCTACCCAGCGTCTAACAAAGGCCTATCAAAAGAGATAGCAAGAAATACACATCAGAAGAAGTCAATGGTGTCGATGTCTACATCATCGATCCTGTCCACCTGATGTAACTCCTCATTAGTCCTTTGGATCTCTGCTCTACAGGGGATGTCGGGCCTATCTGAGGAGGATCTGCACCAAAGAAACCATATGGGTCAATTGAAGGGCCGGCCAGAGCTGGAAGGATCAAAAGTATCTACCTCTGAAGGATCTCTACCCAAATGCCAAATGAAAATATGTGTCGGTCCGGTGCAAAAGGTCAACTTGTCAATCATGTCACATGAGTCGGATCTCGACACAAAGCTAGCCAATCCGTCATCATCACGGATCCTGGAACCATATCCCCCATAAACTGTGTGGCGCGGGTCTGAGTTCCAATGGTACGAGGGATCCACCAACGCTAGAACATCTCCTGAGTGCAGGGGCCCTCTGACAATGTAAAACCATCAACCCCCAACAATGGGATATCAATGACGGGTGACTGCAAAATAGGCCAATAACGCCTGACAGGAGGCAAGATCGACATACGAATCTCTCCTGTGGTGCTCCTAATAGCACGCTCTCCCAAATAGAGCTCACATCCTCTATCTGTGAAGAGAGGAATCCTACGGGTGGAAATAACGTACTCAACTCCGATTGGTACCCATCCTCAAATCCCACACCTCCCGGCTCATTCCGATTAGAGTTGCAAAGGAGGTCTCATAAGTTGAAAAGGCCAAATCAGATAAAAAAATGCTACGTGATTGGCGGAATAGCACGGAATCTCGGTTTTGTATGGGTCAAAGTTAAACTCCGTCATCTCATCGCCGGCATTCGCTTTGAATGCGGGGTATCTTATACCGATGGAGCGACTTTTTCTAAATCATGCTCGGCAATACCCCACAAAGGTCCGATGCCGTCAAAGCAAGGTTACAACCCTAAAACGTATCCCCGGCGGGGGTTACAACGCCGAAGTTAACAGAATGCTAACGTATCCCCGGCGGGGGTTACAACGCCGAAGTCAACAAAATGCTAACGTATCCCCGACGGGGGTCACAACGCAAATCTTTCAAGCATTCACATATCCCCGGAGGGGGTTACAGTGCATTCTCGACTATTGATACACACCTCAATGAAGGTCAAGAAACCTTGACGTTATACCAACCAATGACAAGTAAACCTATCGGAACAAAAATCTACATATCCCCGGTGGGGGTTACAACGCAATGAAACCATTGACACACACATCAATGAAGGTCAAACAGCCTTGACAATACACCCATCAGGGATTTATCCGGTGATACACACATCAACGGAAGTCAGGCAGCCTTGACAATGCAGACTATTGGCAGTAACTCTAACAGAATGAGGGAATATGTTATACACATCCTCAAACAGATAAAGCTTTCTCCTCACAGATCTCTTGTACATGAGAGGCACATCTGCAAAATAAAGCCAGTGTCTAGGATTCGAGACTTTGGTGATAACCCCAATGTCAACATCCTTGGAGACTTGGATCACATATCCAAGTCATCAATGATTGTCATCCCGGCAAGATTTGCAGGGAACCAAAAATCATTCATCATGCATCATACATTTGCATCATGTTGCTACACATAGCATCATGTTTATCTTGTTTGCATTTCAAGTATCTTGGATTCTTTATCCTATCCATGCCTTGCATTGCATGAATATGATAAAGAGGGGCATCTGTAGACACTCAAAATTTTTTGCACGCCTGTTACTAACATTACAGGAAGGCAAATTCATCTTTCGGAGATAATCCTATAAGACAGCTCACATCCATTCTGGATACTACCGGAAGCTCAGTTCTGACCCGGAACACAAACCGGGAACATCATCTCAAACCCCGGAACACACACCGGGTGTGACGCCCCCAAAATAGTTATACATCACCCATCTTGAGTCACCAAATACATGGTACAAAATTCAAATACAACTTTATAATACAACAGTCGTGTAAGCTACGACAAAATATAATATATGAGTTTTAATAAGAATATTGTCATCTAGACAATATCCACACTCAATGAAGTCCTCATTACATTTATTGTCACACTATCTAATAGAATAGTGAGGACTACTAATGCTATCATCTGGACCGTCACTCCGTTCCCCGACTAGTTCCGGCTACGTTCTCATTTCCTGAAGAGAACAGTGAAAGAAGGGGTGAGCTCAACTAGCCCAGTAAGAAATATTATGAATAAAACAATGCAGAATAAATTATCCTTAGCCTTCAACAGTATAACAACTTATAGAATATAATAGACAACAAGTTTTAGATCAAAAACTGCAGCGAAAATAAATAATCCATTAAAAGAGTCAAGTAGAGAATAAAATCTACTATCTTTTATGATTTAAAAGGTTTTTCATTACTTTTATCATTTGGGACTCGACTTAATAAATAATCCACATCATCCTCGCAGACTACTGACCAATGATATTCATTAGTATCACGACCACAAATTATCCATGCACTACGGGCCAAGGATATTCGTGTATTCATCAATGGTCATGATGATGTCAACAACTGTCCATCAATGCACTACGGGCCAATGAGGACTTTTACCACATCATTTGTAACATTACGATCATGATTATACCGAATAATCCCTGGTCATAATAATACCAAGTCCATCTATGCACTACAGGCCACAGATGACTTTCAACGTAATATAAACATAAGGATAATGACAATGATATAAGAATTCAATAAAACAAGTTCAAGAATTAATATGTCCAGGAACCAATAACATCCAAATTGTCAACAAGATACTGTTTTGTGGGGTAAAATTCAAGAATGCTCAGAAGAATATTTTCATAAAAAGATATTGGATGAAGTGCAAATATCAAGGATATTCCACTAATTTCATGGAGTATAGAAGTCAAAACTTTAACTGAGTATAATAAGGAATGGAATAACAAAAGAAATCACCATGCATGCAGTATTTCGCATAGACATGTTATTCCAACAGAATAATAAATAACGAAACGGTCGTCAAAGTGAAATTACCGCAAGACGGGATGTTCCAAACGAGAATAATAAAGAATGGAATAGCAACAGAAATCACCATGCATGCGGTACTTCGCATAGACATGTTATTCCAACAGAATATTAAATAATGGAACCAGGTCAGGCGAAATTCGCACCGACAGGATGTTCCAACAGAATAATAAAGACGGAACTAGGTCTGGCGTAAAACGCACAGACAGGATATTCCAACAGAATAATAAAGAATGGAATAACAGAAGTTCTCTTCATGAATACAAAAGAAATAACACCCCTTACCTTAGAAGAAACTGGATATAGGAAAAGAAAGGTAGCAGACTTCTCTTCTTCTTTCTCTCTATAATTTTCTCACTCTAGAGTTTCAGTGAATTCGTAAGAAATAATGAACGAATGAGCTTCTATTTATAGAAGAATTGACTGAATAGTAACTAATTCCTGAACGGTCTAGATTGATTTACTTTTAAACGGACGGTCCAAATTGGTTTACTATAAAATATTCTATTAAAACAAAATCTTTTAAATATAATATATATATATATATATATATATATATATATATATATATTATAAACATATGCTTAAAAGATATATATTATAAACATATGCTTAAAAGAAATCACGGGTTACAATCCCGTGAACCTGATTCCCTTCCCCATTTCTCTGGAAACCTTTTAAAATGTCTATATATATATATATATATATATATTTGTACTCCAACTCTGTTAGCCAAAAACCTTCTAGCCACCTTTTATTACATTTTTTAAATATGGGCCCCACAGTGGACCCCACCTATTATTATATACATATATATACCGAATAACTTTCTACCGATTATTTTGAAAAATTGGTAAATGGGGGTCCATAAAATAAGCAAGATTTACATAAAAATCACCTTAATAATTTTAACAACATTTATCATCTTTATTATAATTCACAATATTAATCAACCAGATCGTTCTCAGGAAAGAGGGGGCCTTCCGGTAAAGATTTCTCCTCACTGGCGCGCAATTACCTAACATCTCCTTGACAGAACTTCTAGACATCGTTAATATTGCAAATAATAATATTAATAACTTTGTCGTCTCAATTATTGATTTAAAATATATGAAATATTGACAATAATTGAATCAAATAACGTGAGATACTATGCAACAAATACTGTAACAATAATTGAACAAAACTGAGTGACTTCTCACGTAAGCATCAATAATCAATATCGTGTGCTACTACTATGCAACCACGCATTATTCTTCGTACTTTTAACACCGGGTGTTTCAACAGTTAACGGTAAAACTTCCGCCGTTATTTTTATAAAAATATATTTTTGTCGTTTTCTTATTCCGACAATAATTCTGTTGTGGGGTCCACCAATGATTGTGCCGTCATACGAATATTCTTTGTTAAAACGAAAATTCCCCGACCAATCGAATATTATAAAACAACTGTCGTACTTTGCAAAATTTATAAATATTACCCACAACTATAACATTATATTAAATTCACTCCATAATATTCAAAAATGATAATTATAGAAAAATTCATTTTTATTCATAAAAGTGGGGTCTTACAATCTCCCCTTCTTATGAAATTTCGCCCTCGAAATTAGGGTACATACCTGGTATGTCGAAGAGATAAGGATACCTTGATTTCATTTCAGATTCTAACTCCCAGGTCATTTCCTCAACATCGTGGTTTCTCCACAAAACTTTTACTTGAGGTATAACCTTGGAGCGTAGAATATGTTCCTTCTTATCCAAGATTTGAACAAGAACCTCTTCATACATTAAATCTTCCTCTATTTCTTCTGGTTCTAACTCAATAATGTGGTTCGGGTCTTCCACATATTTACGTAACATAGATATATGAAAAACGTTATGAACACGTGACATACTTGGCGGTAAAGCGAGTCTATAGGCCACAGTTCCTACCTGATCGAGGATTAAAAATGGGCCAATGAATCGAGGATTGAGCTTTTCTCTCTTTCCAAATCTTGTAACTCCTTTCCATGGAGCAACACGTAACAACACATGATATCCGATATCGAATTCCACGTCCTTTCGATGAAGATTAGCATAACTCTTTTGTCGATCTTGTGAGATTTTTATACGTTGTCGGATCGTTTGAATCTTTTCCGTAGTCATACGTACCAACTCCGGTCCCAACAACGTTGCTTCACCCACCTCATCCCAACATACTGGAGAACGACACTTTCTTCCATACAACGCCTCGAATGGAGTCATGCCAATACTTGCTTGAGAACTGTTGTTGTAGGAAAACTCCACCAGTGGTAAGAACTTATCCCAAATTCCCTTGAAGTCAAGGACATAGAGTCTAAATAAATCTTCCAGAGTTTGAATAGTCCTCTCTGATTGTAAATTCGTGTCCATAGCTTTTTGCAAACTAACCCAAAATTGTGAAGTAAATCTTGGGTCTCGATCAGAAACTATAGATACTGGCATACCATGCAGTCTCACAATCTTGTTTATGTACATACGAGCAAGACGTTCAAGTGTATAAGTTTCTCGTATTGGTAAGAAATGAGCAGACTTGGTCAATCTATCAACAATGACCCAAATTGCATCTATGCCTTGAGAAACCTTGGGAAGACCAAGATGCTTGAAATCCATGGTAATGTGCTCCCACTTCCATTCTGGAATTTCAAGTGGTTGTAATGGACCTTTTGGTACTTGATGCTCCGTCTTGACTCGTTGACAAGTTAGACACCTTGAGATAAATAGCGCTATCTCTCTCTTCATATTGCTCCACCAAAATGTATGACAAAGATCATGATGTATTTTGTTACTCCCAGGATGGATTGCAAACGGTGTGTTGTGCGCCTCCATCAAGATTTTATACTTTAAATCAGGGTCGTTAAGAACACAAAGTCTGGAGTTGACTCGAAGTTTTCCTTCTTCATTGATTCTTGTTTCCGGTATAGCACCTTCTTGCACTTTCTTCCTCATACATATCAGCTCCAGGTCTGTAGTTTGAGCAGCTTTAACTTTATCGATTAAAGTCGGTTCTACTCGTATATTCGCCATCATCACGTGGGTCCCTGGAGTCTTTATCTCTATCTCCATCCTTTGCAAGTCATACAAAATCGGTCTTTGCGTTGACAATATTGCACTCGTACCCGCGTATGATCTTCTACTCAATGCGTCAGCTACCACGTTTGCTTTTCCAAGATGGTATTGGATGGTATGATCATAATCTTTCAACAGTTCAAGCCAACATCGTTGTCGCATGTTGAGTTCCTTTTAAGTGAAGAAATATTTGAGGCTTTTATGATCCGTAAAGATCTCCACTTTTCCCCCATACAAGTAATGTCTCCAAATCTTTAGTGCGAAGACAACAGCTGCCAACTCTAAATCATGAGTAGGATAATTCCTCTCATATTCTTTGAGTTGTCGTGAGGCATAGGCTATGACTTTCCCATGTTGCATGAGAATACATCCCAACCCTTTACCCGAAGCATCACTGTATATGACAAATCCCTCCGAGCCAGATAGTATGGTCAGAACAGGTGTTGAAATGAGTCTTCTCTTGAGTTCATGAAAACTCTTCTCACATTTCTCGCTCCAACCGAATTTTGTATCTTTCTGAGTCAGCTGAGTTAAGGGAGTAGCGATTCGAGAAAACCCTTCTACGAATCTCCGATAATAACCAGCTAAGCCGAGAAAGCTACGTACTTCGGTCACTGATTTAGGTTGCTCCCAGCTTTGAATAGCTTCAATCTTTACTGGGTCAACAGATATTCCATGACTTGATACCACGTGCCCAAGGAATGCTACTTCCTCAAGCCAGAACTCATATTTCTTCAACTTGGCATAAAGCTTATATTCACGAAGCTTTTGGAGTATCGGCTTCAAGTGTTGCTCATGATCTTCACGGCTTTTGGAATAAATAAGGATGTCATCAATAAAGACGACCACAATGTGATCCAAATATTCCTTGAATACTCGGTTCATCATATCTATGAAGGCAGCAGGAGCATTAGTCAATCCAAAGGACATGACTAGGAATTCATAATGCCCGTATCGAGTTCTGAAAGCCGTCTTTGGAATGTCATCGGTTCTAATCTTCAATTGGTGATATCCGGAATGAAGATCAATCTTTGAAAAGAATTTGGCTCCTTGCAACAGGTCAAACAGGTCATCAATACGTGGCAATAGGTACCTATTTTTGATGGTGACATGATTCAACTCCCGATAATCAATAAAAAGTCACATACTCCCATCTTTCTTCTTCACGAATAGAACAGGAGCACCTCAAGGAGAAGTACTAGGACGAATAAAGCCAATGTCTAACAATTCCTACAATTGGGTCTTTAACTCCTGAAGTTCAATAGGAGCCATTCGATATGGGGCTTTGGAAATGAGTTTTATACCGGGTTTAAGGTCGATACAAAATTCAATTTCACGCTCTCGGGGTAGGCCAGGAAGTTCTTCAGGGAATACGTCAGGAAATTCATTAACAATAGAAATATCATTCAAAACTGACGTATTTTTGTTTAGATCCGTGACATGAGCTAAGAAAGCTTGACATCCGTTTTTCAATAAACGAATAGCTTTATGGCTTAAGATGACAGTGATTGATTTTAATGGTTTGGTTGCTTGAATTCGCATAACAGGTTGATTAGGAATATAAAAGCTAACAACCTTACGAAAACAATCACTTTTTGCGTGATGAGTAGTTAACCAATAAATCCCTAAAATCACATCAAATTCAAGTATTTTCAAAGAAATAAGATCGACAGGTAACGTGCGGGTGCCGATTTGAACTAAACAAGACTTATAAAAAACAGTGGATGTAATGAAGGTTTCTCCCAATGGAGTTTCAACAGATAAGTCAAAGTCCAATTTCTTCGGAGTCAAATTTAAACGTTGAGTGCAAGTACTGCGATACAGTCATGTTGTTTTGTTCCAGCTTGATGAACTTTACCTCTTTAATGTGACGAATACTTTCAGAAAGTACTTGTCGTTGAAAAGTTCTTGGAACTTCTCCCAAGTCATCTTCAGTGCGGCAGGTTGAGTACGCTTTACAGATTCCCACCAGTAATCCGCTTCTCCTCGCACATGAAGGTGGCAAAGGGAAACTTTTGTTCCTCGGAGCATCCCAAGACATCAAATATCTTGGTAATTTGCTTTATCCACGTCTCTGCCTTAAGTGGTTTTGGCTCTCCATTAAACTCCGGTGGTCCCAGTTCCTTGAACTGCTTAGCGGTGACCTTCCGAGAGTTGCCAGTGTTTCCACCTGCATTTTGGACAGGAGCCGCTCTTGCCTAATTTTGCATGAATTTCATAAAGTCTTTGAACATTCCATCGTTCATCATTTGGTCAGTGTTGTTGTTTACGAGGAGGATCGCCGCCTCGATGCACATTATCACGATTATTGATGCAAGTGCAGACTCAAGCGGTCTCTCGTGCTCCATTGATATTCTCAACATTCTCGGTTGTCATTTTCAAATACTGCCACAAAACAAGGGTTAAATAATATATCACATATTATCTCTATACTCTGACCGACAATTAAATAACCAGTAAACTTAGGTAGGTCATACTAGCGAAGGAATTCCCCGTCTATCCCCTCCTACTTTTTATCTCACATCTCAGCCAGGGATCATATCCCTAAGCTTTGATACCAACTGTAACGCCCCCAAAATAGGTATACATCACCCATCTTGAGTCGCCAAATACATGGTACAAAATTCAAATACAACTTTATAATACAACAGTCGTGTAAGCTACGACAAAACAAAATATATGAGTTTTAATAAGAATATTGTCATCTAGACAATATCCACACTCAATGGAGTCCTCATTACATTTATTATCACACTATTTAACAGAATAGTGAGGACTACTAATGCTATCATCTGGACTGTCACTCTGTTTCCTGACTCGTCCCAGCTATATTTTCATTTCCTGAAGAGAACAATGAAAGAAAGGATGAGCTCAACTAGCCCAGTAAGAAATATTATGACTAAGATAATGCAGAATAAATTATCCTTAGCCTTCAATAGTATAACAACTGATAAAATATAATAGACAATAAGTTTTAGATCAAAAACTGCAGTGAAAATAAGCAATCCATTAAAAGAGTTAATTAGAGAATAAAATCTACTATCTTTTATGATTTAAAAGGTTTTTCATCACTTTTATCATTGGGACTCAGCTTAATAAACAATCCACATCATCCCTGCACTATGGCCAAGGATATTCATTAGTATCACGACCATAAATTATCCATGCACTACGGGCCAAGGATATTCGTGTATTCATCAATGGTCATGATCATGCCAACAACTGTCCATCAATGCACTACGGGCCAATGAGGCTTTTACCACATCATTTATAACATTACGGTCATGATTATACCTAGAATAATCCACGGTCATAATCATACCAAATCCATCTATGCACTACTGAAGCCGTGAGATGACTTTCAACATAATATAAACATGAGGATGATGACAATGATATAATAATTCAATAAAACAAGTTCAAGAATTAATATGTCCAGGAACCAATAATGTCCAAATTGTCAACAAGATACTGTTTTGTGGGGTAAAATTTAGAATGCTCAGAAGAATATTTCCATGAAAAGATATTGGATGAAGCGCAAATATCAAGGATATTCCACTAATTTCATGGAGTATAGAAGTCAAAACTTTAACCAACTGAGTATAATAAGGAATGGAATAACAAAAGAAATCACCATGCATGCGGTACCAGCATAGACATGTTATTCAACGAGTAATAATAAATAACGGAACCGGTCAAAGTAAATTACAGACCAAGCAGGATGTTCCAACAGAATAATAAAGAATGGAATAACAACAAAAATCACCATGCATGCGGGTACTTCTCATGAGGCAGTTATTCCAACATAATACTAAATAACGGAACGGTCGGTCAAAGAAATTACGACCAAGCGGGATGTTCCAATGAGAATAATAAAAAGGCGGAACCAGTCCGGCGTAAAACACACAAACAAGATATTCCAAAGAATAATAAAGAATAGAATAACTGAAGTTCTCTTCATGAATACAAAAGAAATAACACCCCTTACCTTAGAAGAAACTGGATATAGGAAAAGAAAGGTAGCAGACTTCTCTTCTTCTTTCTCTCTATAATTTTCTCTCTTTAGAGTTTCTGTGAATTCGTAAGAAATAATGAAGGAATGAGCTTCTATATATAGAAGAATGGACTGAATAGTAACTAATTCCTGAACGGTCTAGATTGATTTACTTTTAAACGGACGGTCCAGATTGGTTTACTATAAAATATTCTAATAAAACAAAATTTTTTAAATAAAATATATATATATATATATTATATAAACATATGCTTAAAAGAAATCACGGGTTACAATCCCGTGAACCTGATTCCCTTCCCTATTTCTCTGGAAACCTTTTAAAATGTCTATATATATATATAATAATAATAATAATTGTACTACCTCCTGTCAGCTTTCAAACTATATATATATATATATATATATATATATATATATATATATATAAAATACATATTTGTACTCCTCTCTCATTAGCCAAAAACCTTCCAAAACCACCTTTTATTACATTTTTCAAATATGGGCCCCACAGTGGGCCCCACCTATTATTATATACATATATATACCGAATAACTTTTTACCGATTATTTTAAAAAATGGGTAAATGGGGGTCCATAAAATAAGCAAGATTTACATAAAAATCAGTTTAATAATTTTAACAACATTTATCATCTTTATTATAATTCACAATATTAATCGACCAGATCGTTCTTAGGAAAGAGGGGGCCTTCCGGTAACGATTTCTCCTCACTGGCGCGCAATTACCTAACCTCTCCTTGACAGAACTTCTAGACATCGTTAATATTGCAAATAATAATATTAATAACTTTGTCGTCTCAATTATTGATTTAAAATATATGAAATATTGACAATAATTGAATCAAATAACGTGAGATCTTATCGGCAAATCATTGTAGCAATAATTGAACAAAAGCGAGTGACTTCTCACGTAAGCATCAATAATCAATCTTGTGTGCTACTTATGCAACTACAGCGTATTCATTGTATTTTTTAACACCGTGTGTTTCAATAGTTAACGGTAAAACTTCCGCCGTTATTTTTATAAAAATATATTTTTGTCGTTTTCTTATTTCGACAATAATTCCGTTGTGGGGTCCACCAATGATTGTACCATCGTACGAATATTCCTTGTTAAAACGAATATTCCCCGACCAATCGAATATTATAAAACAACTGGCGTACTTTGCAAAATTTATAAATATTACCCACAACTATAACATTATATTAAATTCACTCCATAATATTCAAAAATGTTAATTATAGAAAAATTTATTTTTATTCATAAAAGTGGGGTCTTACACCAGGAGTGTCATTTTCAACCTCGGAGATAACCCCGAGGTACGCAGATCCAAAGATCTAACAACAACAGGAGAGGCGATTCGGTCTCGGCGATAACACCATGACGTTCGGTTCGGTCAGATCGAGAAACAACACTGGGAGTAGCAACTTCACCCTTGGTGATAGCCCCAAGGGAGGCCATTGCAGTTCCGACGATAACCCCGGAAATGCTTGCTTCACATGCGATCATCTTAAATATCAGACCTCCTACCGAGGCACTCGTACCTCAGACCCGGAGCTAACACCGGGCAGACAAGCACCCTCATAGATGACATTGCGGCATACCAACAAGTAGTCTAATCTCAGATGTAACCCTGAGCAACGTCTGCTTTCAACTCAATCCAGCGATAACCCCAGTAAAGAGTCAAATGTCATCTTGCTACACATGCGTGTCGTCTCAACACTTCATACATACATACATCCATGTCCTACAAGAGCCGAGGAATTACAATCCCGAGTGACTATTACGCGTAGCAGCACATCGGATAGAATTTGAAGCTTGAAGACCATGGGCATGGTCCCCTCTTCCTGAATTTGTACAACCTCTAATCCCATGTCATTGCCTAACTCTCGACACAAGCGGTCCGAAGAAGGTCGTATATACCTCGTTCGGATGCTCAAATTGAAGTTTTGCAAGTTCGAGCGGACATTACAGTCCACGAGTGCACGAACTTCGAGACGACGGAACCCGCGGGACCCCGGGCGGGCTGGGCAGCCACAGGTACATCTACGGATGCCGCAGGTGTACCTGCGACCATCAGTTCTATAAATATAGAGCTTGGGGTCAGCCAAAAAAAAGAAAAAAAAACGAGGAAGCCCTGTCCAATTTGCTCTGTACACACCCCATATTGAGTGTTTCCTCATTTTAAACACTTGTTAGCTCATATATAGCTATATTTTTATCCAGCGGGAGCTGAGTGTTCATCCATATAAAGTCATAAAAGTCTGCATTGGCAGCCCATTGTAAGCCTTCTAACACTTTATAAAGCCTTTCTTTTCATATTGGCACACACTATTATACACATTGAGAGTCGTGTTGTGTGTGTATGCCCAAACTTCGGTTCGTGGCTTTCATTTCTGTCTATATATATATATATATATATATACTTATATATATGTATATATTTTTATATGGACTAACATTATCGAGTTATGCCTCGATTGAGCCTAGACTTCGGTTTGGAGGCGTTTATTTGCTTTCGTATATATATATATATATATATATATATATATATATATATATATATATATATAATTGTTGTAAATATATATCAGATGAGCTGGATTTATATCAAGATTGCATTTCTGCTTTATATACGTATATATATATATATATATATATATATATATATATATATATATATATAATTATTATGGGACATATATATTTACATTTCATCAGCTTGGAGTTACTTGAGGCGGTTGATCATTATTCTTGTTTTATTTACATTTCATCCCGCCTAGAGTTTACTTCGAGGCGGTTGATCGCATTTACTGCTTTCTTTACTTGTTTGATCTCCCATGGAGAATAATTCGTGGTGGCTGATCATGTATATATATATATATATATATATATATATTTATAGCTTTTATATATATACCTGCTTACTACTTTTCATATAAACTGCGGTATCATGTGAGCCTAGGAATCATGTGATCTTACAGATTCAGAATAATGAATCTAGATTCGGTTCCCGTGATGGACATTGTTTCAGTTATAAGCAGCTTGTACATTATTTTACAGTGTCTAAATTTTCTTAGATGGTTGTCATGCCCGTGAGAAGTTTGGCACTGCTGTATATTGTTTTCTCGCAGATGCTTCGCATCTCGAAAATAAAAGCAAATAAGCAAAACATTTAATAATAAAATGGAAATATCAAAGGCCTCAATTACTATTCAGCACATGGTTTGAAAAACCTCTTTTTATAAAACATCATTGCTATATCTTTTTTAAAACTTAATTTTTCTATAAATTCAAACCCTATGTATATAGGTGCGAATGAGGCATAGCACTATTTCCAAATAATTGTACATTGATCCACACACACACACATTCATATATCATTTTCTTGAAAAGTGGCGGTCACCGTGGCAACACGGATGTCGGGGGGTGCCTAACACCTTCCCTCCGTATAATCAAGCCCCCGAACCCAAATGAATCTCGCTTTCACCGACCCGTTTAGCAGTGTCATATCACTGGGTCAATGTGAAAACCTTTTCGGTTGTGTTGGTGCAACCAGTTAAATACACCAACTGGCGACTCTTAAAGTCAAATCGTCGATATTATACATGTCGGACCTTTTTCACTTGTTTTTTTCAAACAAATCTCACATTAACATGAGAACACCAAAGAAAAATAATGAAAAGGGACATTTAAAAATCCCGACGTCGACAAGTAAGAAATGAGCAGACTTGGTCAATCTATCAACAATGACCCATATTACATCTATGGCTTGAGAAACCTTGGGAAGACCAGTAACGAAATCCATGGTAATATGTTCCCACTTCCATTCTGGAATTTCAAGTGGTTGCAATGGACCTTTTGGCACTTGATACTCTGCCTTGACTTGTTGACAAGTTAGACACCTTGAGATAAACTCTGCTACCTCTCTCTTCATATTGTTCCACCAAAATGTATGTCGAAGATCACGATACATTTTGGTACTCCCAGGATGGATTGCAAACGGTGTGTTGTGCGCCTCCATCATGATCTTATACTTTAAATCAGGGTCATTTGGAACACAAAGTCTGGAGTTGACTCGAAGTATTCCTTCTTCATCAATTTTTACTTCCGGAACAACACCTTCTTGTACTTTCTTCTCCATACGCATCAGCTCCAGGTTCGTGGCTTGAGCAGCTTTAACTTTATCAATTAAAGTCCGTTCTACTCTTATATTCGCCATCATCACATGGATCCCTGGAGTTTTTAACTCTATCTCCATCCTTTGTAAGTCATACAAAATGGGCCTTTGCGTTGACAATATCGCACTCGTACCCGCATATAATTTTCTACTCAATGCGTCAGCTACCACGTTCGTTTTTCCAAGATGGTATTGAATGGTATAATCATAATCTTTCAACAATTCAAGCCAACGTCATTGTCGAATGTTAAGTTCCTTTTGAGTGAAGAAATATTTGAGGCTCTTATGATCCATATATATCTCCACTTTCTCCCCATACAGGTAATGCCTCCAAATTTTAACTGTGAAGACAACAACTGCTAACTCTAGATCATGAGTAGGATAATTCCTCTCATATTCTTTGAGTTGTCGAGAGGCATAGGCTATGACTTTCTCATGTTGCATGAGAACACATCCTAAACCTTTTCCTGAAGCATCACTGTATATGACAAATCCTTCCGAACCAGATGGTATTGTTAGAACAGGTGCTGAAATGAGCCTCCTCTTGAGTTCTTGAAAACTCTTCTCACATTCTTCGCTCCAACCGAATTTTGTATCTTTTCTAGTCAGCTGTGTTAATGGAGTAGCAATTCGAGAAAATCCTTCCACGAATCTCCTATAATAACCAGTTAAGCCCAGAAAGCTACATACTTCGGTCACTGACTTGGGTTGCTCCCAGCTTTGAATTACTTCAATCTTTGCTGGGTCAACAGATATTCCGTGATTTGATATCACGTTCCCCAGGAATGCCACTTCCTCAAGGCAAAACTCGCATTTCTTCAACTTGGCATATAACTTGTTCTCACGAAGCTTTTGGAGTATCAGCCTCAAGTGTTGCTCATGATCTTCATGGATTTTGGAATATATGAGGATGTCATCAATAAAGACAACTATAAAATGATCCAAATATTCCTTGAATACTCGGTTCATCATATCCATGGAGGCAGCAGGAGCATTATTCAATCCAAAAGACATGACTAGGAATTCATAATGCCAGTACCGAGTTCTGAAAGCAATCTTTGGAATGTCATCAGTTTTAATCTTTAACTGATGATATCCGGAATAAAGATCGATCTTTGAAAAGAATTTGGCGCCTTGCAACTGGTCAAACAGGTCATCAATGTGAGGCAATGGTACCTATTTTTTATGGTGACATGATTCAACTCCCGATAATCAATACAAAGTCGCATACTCCCATCTTTCTTCTTTACGAATAGAACGAGAGCACCCCGAGGAGAGCGTCTTTAGGATTTAATGAAAGCGATGTCTAACAATTCTGCGGTTGGGTCTTTAACTCCTGAAGTTCAAAAGGAGCCATTCGATATGGGGCTTTGGAAATGGGTTTTGTACCGGGTTCAAGGTCGATACAAATTTCAATTTCACGCTCTGGGGGTAGGCCAGGAAGTTCTTCAGGGAATACGTCAAGAAATTTGTTAACAATGGAAATATCATTCAAATCTGACGTATTTTTATTTAAATCTGTGACATGGGCTAAGAAAGCTTGACATCTATTTTTCAATAAACGAATAGCTTTATGGCTTGATATGATAGTAATTGAATTTAGTGGTTTGGTCGCTTGAATTCTCATAATAGGTTGGTTAGGAATATGAAAGCTAACAACCTTACGAAAACAATCAATTTTTTCATGATGAGTAGTTAACCAATCAATCCCTAAAATCACATCAAACGCAAGTATTTTTAAGGAAATAAGATCGACAAGTAATGTGAGGGTACCGATTTGAACCAAACAAGACTTATAAATAGTGGATGTTATGAAGGTTTCTCCCAACGGAGATTCAACAGATAAGTCAAAGTCTAATTTCTCCGGAGTCAAATTTAAACGTTGAGCGCAAGTAGGAGAAATAAAAGAATGGGTAGAACCGATATCAAATAAGGTATAGACTTCGCTAGAGTTTATGATTAGCTTACCCGTGATCACCTCGTTCGGATTCCTCGCTTTCTAGGAGGTTACGACAAACGCTCTCCCTTGAACTATTGGCTTTGTCTTGTCTAGGGCGGCCTTTGATGCCTCCATCCCAGCTGGACTTGACTTTGGTGTATGACAAAATTGGGCTAGGTGATATTCTCTTCCATAATTGTAATATTCTTTGGAATGCTGCGTACAGTTTGGACTGATGTGTCCCTCCCCTCCGCATTTGTAACATACGATCGGTGGTCGATCTCCTTTCTTAACAACGGTTGCTGGTGCTGACGTCTTTTCATCATTATTGAACCTCATCTTCTTGAAATTTCCACTCCTATTATCTTGGCCATGATTACCACCGAAGTGGTTACCATTTCTGGCATGTTGATTCCCTCCACGTTTGTTTTCACCGCTTTGATGACTGCTACCACTAGTATTATCATTTTGTCGGCTGCTCTCTCTTGGTTGGATTGACTCATTATCGCACTCCAATAATTGAGCCCTATTCACAACATCTGAATACAAACACAGTTTGTGAGAAATGAGATATTGACGTATTTCGGGTCTCAAACCTCGCAGAAATATTCGCGTCATTCTCTCCTCATTATCAACTAAATGGGATGCGAACCGGGACAACTCGGCAAACTTGGCCTCGTACTGCGATACTGTCATATTATTTTTCTCCAACTTGATAAACTCCATCTCCTTCATGTGACGAATACTATCCATTCTACGATCATAAGGAATATAGTGATTTCCAGCATGTCTGTAGACTTTGTAGTGCGGCTGGTCTTTGATCATTATTGTTGCATAACTCTTCACCCTTGGGAAGTTCTGAGCCACCAGTTCTTGGTTTGGAATTTCTAGAATTACTTCAAGTGGTTTATTCGAGACTTCTTCTACTATTTTCCTGTTAATCCTAGCTGGAGAAATGACAGGATGGTCTTCTGGTTCCTCTGATTCCTGATGTGTAGAATCAGAATATTTTTCAATTTCCTCTCCTTCTGAGCCTGAAACATTCTGATCGGATCCATCAGTGAATCTTTCTTGCTATATTTCATTTCCAGAACCTTCTTCAGCAAGATCTTCCTTGGATTCATCTTCTTCATTACTGGTCCCATCTTCAGCACTTTCTTCCTTTGATTCAGATTCATCATCGCTTAATTCGATGACTGCAGTAGAGGATTTTCCTTTCTTCTTTAGAATAGCCCTGGCAAGCAGTCTGTTACTCTTTCTTCTCCTTGGGGATTCAACTATAGGAGTTTTAGACTCCTCTTCTTCTTCAGAATCCAAAGCTTCTGTATCTTCAGATAGACTCGCTTGATGTTTAGCAACAGTAGGGGCATGCTCTTCTACTTCAGACTCGACATCTTCTGAGTTTGTTTGAGCATTTTCAGTAGGAGATGTTGTTATGTCAACTTGCAACCTTTCTTCATCATCAGAGTGGATGCTCTGAGAGTCAGCCATAGGGCTTGCACATTCTTTTTCTTCACCATTAGACTTGGTTCTTCCTTTCATAGATTCAACTTCTTCCTCATTATTGGACTTGCTCTTTGAGGATTCAATCTTAGAGCTTTCAGTTCCCTTCCCATCTTCAAACTCTAATTTTCTTCTTTGTTGGATGGACTTTCTTGTGGAACTGGAACTGATTTCTTCATCACTTTTGCTTTCTTCTTGGTTGGTTCTTGGAGTAGTCTGTTGCTCCTCATTCTTTTTGGGGTTTCAGTAGTTGATGTTGGTTTTTCTCCTGGTCCTTATTTCTTCTTGTCAGTGGAGACATGGCTTGACGAAGGTTCTGTATTCTTCACATTCTTAGACTTCTTCTTTGCTGGTGAGCAACTAATGCAGAGTCATCAGATTGAGAGTTTTCCACTTCTTGTACCTTCCTCTTCTTGACAGAGACCTTGCTGCTGCTTCCAGTTGTTATTAGCCTCTTGTTCTCCTTGGGATTTTTCTTCCAGTTTATAAATAACTGTGGAGACATAACTTTATGAACATTAAGAATTTTGCCCTCATCATCCTTAATTTTATTCTTCAACTTTTTCTTCAAGATGATACTTAAAAACCTTCCATGAAAGACCTTGGTGAGTGGTTTTTCCGTTAACCTTTTCTTTTCTTCCTTATCCAGCCACTTAGATATATGATTAAGCAGGATTGCTCCAAAGTTGATGTGTTCTTTCTAGACTATAGCAGACATGATCTTCAGTTGTTGGTCAATCACAGTATCATGTACAGTGTCTTTGCATAAGATACATTTACCCACTATTTCAACAAGAAACTCGAATTCTTCAGGAAACTCCTTTTTCTTCATGTCCTTCAGACTAGGGTTTCTTCTGTACTGCATAATCTTCTTAGCTTTTTCAGTGTCGATCTCTTCCAGGCTTTTCAGATCTCGGTCAGAAAGACCTAAGCATTGATTAATGTCAGAAGAATTTAGCTTCAGAATCTGACCTTTAACCTTGGTGGAGAGGATTCCAAAATTTATGGTTGCATTTGAGTAAAACCCTTTGACCAGGTCACCATATATTCGTGTGTTTGCCTCAAGACATTCTAAGAATCCAGCCTTCTTCACAAGTTCAAGAATATCCCTGAACTTTTTCTTGGATTTTTCAAACGTCTTAGTTCCGAGCTGAATACTAGTTATTACTCGTCAATCTGCCATTTGATGAGTTCGAAGAATATGGGTATTTATTTTAGGGAGTCTTGTGAGAGATAGTTGAATGCGATTTGGGCAAGGATTTGGAGGGTTAATGGATTTAGGATGTGAAGAGTCTTTTAGGGTTTGAAAAGAGAGGGAAAGATGTTCGATAATTTCTAATAACTATTTGTAAATTTTGAATTTGTCTTTATGGCAGTTTCTTCTGTCCTTGTAAACACTTTGATGTGTCAACTGCCTATTGGTTGCACGATGCCCAGTAATAAGCTGTAACTCCTCATAACCTTTTCAGTTTTAAATTCCTTTTAAGAGAATAAGCATTACTGACGTGGATTGACCGTTGACCTTTTTGGTTCATAGAGTATCTTGGTTAGATAGCTATGGGCTCTACGTTCCTTTGTTGACTCAACGATCTTTTTCTGAGAGATGCTGCAGTGGTTGGTTTTGACACTTGTCCTTATCTTTGAAACTTCATAGCTCAACCACTGATGTTCTTTATGACGGCTTGGGCACTTATCTTCAGCAAGACATCTTTCCAACCAGTATTCGAACTTATCTCCTCATAATCTGAATGGTTGGGCAATAGTCCAGTTCTTCTGAGCTCCTCATGAGCTAGTGTATCCTATGGTAAGACTGCAATTGTCGAGTCTGCTTCTACGATCGCTGAGGTTATACTACGATCATTGAGTTCTCTTCAAACTCTACTCTACAATCGTTGACTGTCTTGGTTCTTGAGATAAACTTGATCAAGCAATCCTTCTGGGTTAAGTTAGCTCAGGAAGGGCCAACCTCTTAGAGTGAGCTAAGGGTCAGGTTTGTCCCCGAGGCGCTTTCCAGATGAAATACTTTAGAAGTGATTTGCAATGATATCTCATTTGACCTTTTCTGGTGGGGAGGTCCTCTATCAACTTTAGACCATTGCATTTGCTGTAATCGTGGTGTCTTCCTGCTCTTACACTACGATTAAATGTTTGATCGTAGGCACTCCACGATTTTGAGTTGGGTGGCTGATGGGTTATCAATAGTAAGTTTTGAGACGTTCCTACTGACTATGTATCTTCATTTGGTTCATCAGCCACAAAGTTTTGGGACTCTTTAGCTGGTACATTGCTTTATAGAATATCTCAGTGTTGTTGTTCCATAACAGATCACTTCTCCCCCATAGTTGATGATGTCTTTTCAGTGTGGTGTGATTTCCTTTTCTTCATATGTATTAGGAGGCATCCTTGCATATCTTCTTTTAATTGAAATCACCACTAAAAATCAAATCTGTTTTCATCGTAGACATGGATAACTCAAGGACTGATCATTCTACGATCTTTTGACAGTGCTACAAACGTAGTCTTCTTTGCCAGCTTGAACTTGCGTAGTTCTGTTTACGTAATGAGTTCCTCATGTTTGATGCTCAATGATCCTCTATGATCAGCTTCCTTGAGGATTCTTTTCTTATGACATGCTTTGCATGATTGAGCATCTAAGACCCTTTTATATCTTAGGTTGAATGGCCTACTTCCATACAAAGATTAGCAGCCATGTGAGCTTTATTCAGATCGGCTCAGCAGGTCTTCAAGGATAGGCTTTGACATATAGAACTTTTATCAGAATCATTTCTGAACAGTCTTAAGCCTTCTGCTGGTTGAATCTTTTTGACTGAAGTCATCTGCTTCAACATTCCTTAGTGTGGTCAGATAGACCAAGTACCTACAGGTTATAAATTTCTATTTTTGGTTCCCATGGTTAAATGGGTCTTGCTAGGTTAGTTTTCTAAATCCATGTTCCTCATATATTTGGATAATCATCATATTGATCACCAACAGTCATATTCATGCATGTAACTAATTTAGATAATATATTTTGAGATGCATGATGGTGAGTGTGTGTAAGATTTGCCATTTTAATAAAACACTCTTTCTCTTTGATGGTTTCATCTTTTGCTTGGTTATGTTCACAAGGTTTAAGTGTTCACAAAGTGAGAATCAACTCTATGATTTATTTGTATCTGGTTGATTCATGGAGGTGATCAGTTTCTACAAATTATCAAGATACTCTTGCAGAACTGATCATACTCTGTGTGTTATCAAACACTTAGAACATAGGTTTGTACATACATACTGACCCATCAGCAAAGATTACTTCACATAAGATTAATTTAACCTGTGATGTTCTTATGACCTATTTCAAATTTCTTTCAAGATGTCATCTTCAACCTAAAATTTGGATGGAGAGAAAATTTGTAAGCATTTGAGTATCCACCCTTAGTGTACTTTCTCTCTTTACATTTTTAGGTAGATTATGATTCCTTGAAAGAATACTGTTATAGTTTATAATGAGATGCAACATATTGTACACAATTTTATTAGTGAAGAACCGTACCTTTCTGCTGTCAGTTTCTTAACAGTCATTTATCTTAGATGTACTGAGGTTAGGCATTGATGTGTATAGTTTCTCATTTGCTCCTGACAGCTTGTTGCTCCAGTTGACCTTCAATCAATCAGTCGTGGTCTTGAGGATGCAAGCTAAGAGAATCTCAACACCTTCAGTTCTTTGACATCCTTGAGTTCACAAGGTTTACATCAAGCTGCTGGTTAGCCAGACACCTGTTTGAGATGTTCTTTTTTTCTTCTCTAGATAAGCATTTCTTAGCATGTATGACATTTTCATCTTTTCAGGCTGGTGGATGTTTGATTCTTTTCTGTTGATGTCTTTTGAGCTTTCTAGTCTGGTCTTCAGACTACAAGATTGACCGTGAGCAAGAATTGGTCTTGTTGATATGGCAATTAAGAACATGGACCAATCTGAGTAGCTTCAGGTGTATATACACATTTACTTGTACACAATATTTTCAACGTGTAAGCTTATCTGCATACAACAAGTGACTTACTACTAAACTAAGTTTAGAACAATGTTTGTGCCTAGGATCAGTCTCAAAGCGATTAGCTTTTGAATAGCATGAGAACCTGCTCTGATACCAATTGTTAGTTCCCAGTGGGCACAATAGATCTAGAAGGGGGGTTGAATAGATCCTTTTTAATTCAAATACTTTTCTGGTTCATTTTATATTTCTAATAATTTATCATATGACAAACATAAGAATCTTTTCAAGCATAGCGGAATAAGTAAAAGATCCCCTTCATTGATATATTCAGAATCATACATACATTGTTCGTAGAGTTAGTTCAGTGATAAGCATTTAAACATACATAGTAGTTATAGCAGTTAATGTACATAATATAAATAACATAAAGTAAAAGACACAAGGAGTTTTAAGTGGTTCAGAGAATCAAGCTCCTAATCCACTCTTCTGCTTTCAACTAGCAGGATTTCCATTAAGGAAGAATGACAAGACTCGAATCACTAAGATTCCTTTTAAGGTCGTTGAGCCTTGGAACTTTAGTTCACTAAGAACTCTTCAAGGCCAGCAGCCTTAGAAATCCTCTAGTTCCCTAGGAACTCTTCAAGCCTAGTAGGCTTGGAGCTTCATTTAGTCCCTCCGGACAAGGACCCTTCAGGCCCTGGCTTCTTGTTGTTGTTGATGTTGTTGGTGGTGGTGCTGAGCTACTAAGATGTCTTTAAGCTTGAACATCTTATGTACTTAGCATCTTGGCGTAGTCCTCTTGACATTCTGCTTAGAGTCTGGACTAAATCTTATTTGGTGTAGCTGATCTTTGCTCTTTTCTTCTCATCTTCATTTGATGTCAGCTATGCACCATCACCATCTGGATTTGCTAAGTCTCTGAGCTTTTGGTAGACTTCGTTTGGCACTTAGCAATCCCTTAACCCTTCTTAAATGTTTTGCAGACATGATTCTGCTTTTGTTCTTTTTTAACTTTTGGTTCATGGTGATCTGTAGAGTGGATCTCTTGATCTTTTTTGTACTCTGCCACTTTTCTGAATGCTATCTTCTTGGCTTTCTCGGCTCTTAGCTTAGCTGCCATCTTCAGTGGCATTCTCATCTTTGTTGAGTGAAGCTTTAGTCTGTTTAAGTCCTTCTTCAAAGCTGTTTCACTTTCACCTCCGTAATCTCATTGTCACTGAGACTTGTTCTCTTAATCTCTGGTGGAACTCATAGAGTCAACAATAGCATTCAAACAACTTAACGATTCTACAACTTAGCAATCATCAGCATCACTTGATCTTTGAAGCTCTGTTGATTTATACTCCTTCCCAATCTTCCCGTTGGAATATAGCCGTTGAAAGCTATTTGAATTGCTTCGCAGATCTCGAGTTATTTGGTGTAGACTGCAGATGCGACATGACATCCCTTTTTCTGACTTTCTGACATTGCAGTCTACTGTTTCACCTACCCCATCAGAGATGTCACTTTTATATCTTGAGTAGGTAGTCAACTTTATTTATTCCTTTTGATTTCTCGATCAAAGTTTGTCCTTTTGCATCGATGCTCTCAATAAGCTCTATTCGAATATCAATCTTCAGATTGAGCTGTTGCCAATGCCTCAATCTTCAGCTGTTCGAACTCTACGATTCTGATGCATATCTTCTTAGACCTGATCGTAGTGTCTTGTTAATTGTTGCTTCTTGACTTGTAGAATTAACACTACGATCTTGAAGAGTGTTCATTAGATCTCCAATGTGGAACACCTCTTCCTTCTCTTGTGCAGTGCTTCAACACTTCTGTTTGCCTCAACTACTCTCAGATGCTGATGACTTGAATCTTTGTTATGGCCCCTTCTGAATAGCAAGACACCTCAGATTTGTGGCATGCCCAGTTTACTTTCTCCTTGTGATCTCCCGTTCACTTATCATCAATGGACTGACCCAATGCTTAATCACTTTAGCCTTGTTCTTCAAAAGCTGACCAGTATCTCTGTGTACACTCCATCAGTTCTTTCTTTGTTTGACAAACACTATGATCCTGGTTACTTCCAAGATCGTTGTCATCTTACCACTTGACAGCTACTGCACTTGCTGACTTTCCTTAGTCAGCTACTGAAGTCTTCTTATGATCATCTTGTGGAAGAACTTCATCTAGAATGGCTTCACAGCTCAATCTGGATGCTGATTGGGCTGATGCTTAGATCTTCTGTTAGCTTGCATGTCATTCGTTGAGTGTTATCTGGTTTCCTTCAGGTGGGATGTATCTTTGTAGCTTAGACCAGAAGCTTCATTCCTTTGGAAATTCTGGGAGTACTCAATTGTTGATAATCATATTTGCTGTACGATTCTGACTTGGCATTATGAGCACATCTGTTGAGGTCTTGGTTCTGCACTCTACGATTCAGCTTCGGCTGTGCATACACTACGACTCCGAGATTAGATCTTGACACTCTACGATTTCTGTCGTTGTGCTTATTGTCTTCATCTGATCTTGCTCGACTACGATCTCTACCTCTGATATGATCTGTAGACTCTACAACTCAGAGTGTAGTCTACGATTCTTGACATGGCTTCGACATCAGTAGACTCTACGACTCCGAGTGTAGTCTACGATTCTTGACTTGGCTTTGGCAGATTGCTCACTCGGCTCGTAGGCAGGCTGTCTCTACGATTTTGAACATGACTTCCTCAGCAGACTACAACTCTGAGGAAGTTCTCCTCGACACACTACGATCCTTCCTCGTCTCTCCTGGCAGTCTATGAGCTCCGAGATATACTATCTTGCAGACTACGATTCTGCCTTGATAGCTCTCGAGTTTTCCTTGACTCTCTGGCGGATCACGATTTACAGTGCGTTGCTCGACGATCAGACAAGCCTATCTATTACATTATAAGATCAACCTAACAAGCTTGATCTTTCTATATTTATAGTCCTTGTACATCATTTCTTTTTAAGTACTTTACAAAGCTGTTTTGCTTATGTAGGATCAGCCTAACATATTTGATTAATTCATTCTAAGTCCTTGTACATATGTTTCTATAATCTATCAAAGGACTTTACAACTTTTCTTAATGCAAGCATACTTGCATATTCATTCATATATATCATAATCAAATCATATATAAATAGGAATACCATTCACATGCTTATTCCTAACATAATCAATTGTTTTCCTACT
This sequence comes from Panax ginseng, assembly GCA_020205605.1. Classification (NCBI taxonomy): domain Eukaryota; kingdom Viridiplantae; phylum Streptophyta; class Magnoliopsida; order Apiales; family Araliaceae; genus Panax; species Panax ginseng. Next base: position 142,371,242 of record CM035134.1, on the reverse strand, counting down.
TACCTATGATGCCCTTTCACAGAGCCCAAATCCTCAACTCCTGGAATCACATGTTCTGGACCTTCAAAGCTTATCCAGCAATCTCCGTGCTAGCTCATGGATTCCCAGGCAACCTCACCTTCGCCCAAAAGCTGATCACTAACTGTCCCTCTTCTGAAAATGGACATGAGGTACAATCTATCCCTATCTCTTTCAGAGTTAGTCACTGTCCACCATCAACCTTCAATCAATTCTATGAATTACCAAGATGGTTGGAAGTAATACTTCATCCACTCAATCAATTTCTAGTTACAGAATCCCAACATTCTATAACTGATGAACCAAACATGCCTAATTTTGTGCTGATCTAATCTCCCATCATTTCTCACTCTACGGTTATTGATCCAAATCCAATTGTAGAGTCACATGTTCAAATTGTAGAATCAATCCCTCCTGAAGCTCAACCTCACACACCTTCCCCTCCATCAGACATACCTTCCTCATCAACCAATGACTATTTCAGTCTTGATATTTCTTTCTACAATATGCAAAATCAATATACAAAAGCCTCTCCTCCAAACAATCAGCAACTCCTTGAGCTTATATCTGATTTTCCTACCAAAACGGAGTTGTCAGAAGCATCTAAGAAGGTGACCAAGGACATACAAGAAGATCTTGAAGTTCACTCAGACCTTGTTCATCTAAGGCTGACTTATTTAATCGATATTGTCAACACCCTCCCCAGTAACCTGAGTTCTGAGATTACGAATAAGCTTAGGGAAATCATAAATGAAATGATTGAGAGCATCAATGAAAGGGATCAAATTCATTTTTAGGCTGCCAAGAAGCATAAAGAAGTAGTTCTCCTTCTGCAAAAGACTCAGGAATCTCAAAATAAGCTTATGATGGAGTGTTTCACAAGTCTACGAACCCAAATGAAAGAATTTCAAACTTTCTTCATGGAACAAATTCAACAAACAGAAACTATCTTGGCCATTTTGCAAAAGAGAGAATCTCAAACTGATTCTCTGATCCAAGAAAATCGTGCAGACATTGCTTGTGACGCCCCCAAAACAGGTATACATCACCCATCTTAGGTCGCCAGATACATGGTACTGAATATAAATACAAACTAATTATACAACTATCGTGTAAAATACGATAAAACATAATATGAGAGTTTTTAAACGAATATTGTCATCTAGACAATATCCACACTCAATGGAGTCCTCATTACATTTATTATCATACTATTTTACAGAATAGTGAGGACTACTAATGCACCATCTAGGACCATCACTCTGTTTCCCGACTAGTCCCAGCTACGTTCTCATTTCCTGAAGAGAACAATGAAAGTAAAAGGGTGAGCTCAACTAGCCCAATAAGAAATATTATGACTAAGATAAAGCAGAAGAAGTTATCGTTAGCCTTCAACAATGTTAAACTGATATAAAATAATAGACAACAAGTTTAACTGCAGCGGAACAAGCAATCCATTAGAAGAGTCAAGTAGAACATAAAATCTACTATCTTCTATGATTTAAAAAGGTTTTTCATCACTTTTATCGCTGAGACTCAGCTAAAAACATAATCCACATCATCGAATCACCCTTGCACTACGGCCAAGGATATTCTTTAGTATCACAACCACGAATTATCCATGCACTACGGGCCAAAGATAATCGTGTTTTCATCAACGGTCCTGATCATACCATAAAATAATTCATCTTTGCACCCTTGGCCGAAGAGAATCCATAGCCATAATCATACCAAAAACTGTTCATCAATGCACTACGGGCCAATGAGGACTTTTTCCACATCATTTGTAACATCACGGTCATGATTATACCGAATAATCCCTGGTCATAATCATACCAAGTCTATCTATGCACTATAGGCCATAGATGACTTTTAACATAATATAAACATGAGAATGATGACAATGACATAATAATTCAATAAAACAAGTTCAAAAATTAATTTATCCAGGAACCAATAACGTCCAAATGATTAACATGATACTTCTTTGTGGATAAAAGTCAAGAATAATATTCATGTACCAAAAATAATTTGGACAAAAAAAGAATATATTTTTCGGGTGAATAGTACCCCGTGAATAGTACCCCGTGAATAGTACCCCGACACGAAAAATACCCCAAATACCCGAGTGAATAATATTCGGGTGAATAGTAATTTGGGTGAATAGTAACCCATAAATAGTAACTCGTGAATAGTACTCCGATATAAAAAGTGTCCCAAATACCCGAGTGAATAGTTCTAGAGTGAATAGTAACCCGTGAATAGTAACTCGTAAAAGAAAATACCCAAAAAAATGATATTCCATGACGAGTACAAAAGAAATGATATCTCATACGAGTATAATAGAATATATCTGAAAGCGCAAATGGATTTTCACCGCCATGCAGTAATCCATATCTGAGATCATTTCCACAATTTAATAAAGAATGAATACAAAGGATCATTCACCATACATGCGATAATCCACATAGGCAAAGTTATTCTAACGAGAATAATAAAGAATGGAATAATGAAGAATTCACCCTGCATGCGATGAAATCGCGCAGCACAAAGTTATTCCAATGAATAATAAAGAATGGAACTAGGTCATGCGTAAACGCACAGACAGGATATTCCAATGAATAATAAATAATGGAACCAGGTCATGCGTAAGCGCATGCATACATGATATTCAACGAGAATAATAAAGAATGGAATAATAGAAGAATTTCACCATGTATGCGATCTTGGCGTAGATAAAAGTTATTCTAACATAATAATAAAGAATGAAATAAAAGAAGAATTTCATCATGTATGCGATACTTCGCATATACAGGTTATTCCAACAGAATAATAAGAAATGGAATAACAATAACTCTCTTCATGAATACGAAAGAAATAATACCCCTTACCTTAGAAAAAGACTGGATACTGGAGTAGAGAGGTAGCAGACTTCTCTTCTACTTTCTCTCTATAATTTCTCTTTATAATAATTGCTCTATAGCTTGAGTGAATTGGTGAAGAATAATGAAGAAATGAGCTTCAATTTATAGGAAAATATAGTTTCGATAATTGCACGTTTTGGGGCTCAGAATATTACAGTATAATACCTTCCTCTTTTTCTTTATTTTTAATTTAGTCCTGCAAGTATTATCAAACTTGCACCACCTCCCTTAATAGTAAATCATGTGAAACAATAGTAAATCATGTAAATCAATAGTTCTAGACATGTAAAAATACGAATTACAGTATAGTACCTCCATTTATACCTCCATTTTTAACTTAGTCATGCAAGTATTATCAATCTTGCACTAACTCCCCTAATAGTAACAAGAATGTGAATCAATAGTACACACATGTGAACAAATAGTTATAATCATGTGAATTAATAGCAATTAATTGCTCATTTAACCAATTAATTACCCGACTAGTCAATATAACTTCCAGACATCAATTAATACCGAAATAAATATCGATTTCCACTAACACTAATAATTCTAACACAATGGAACTATCAATTTCATCTTTAATCAACACGAACTTATTCATCATTAATATTATAACTCATAATATTTAACAACCGTGTCGTTCGAGGAGAGGGGCTTTCGATAAGGATTTCTCCTTATTGGTAGCATGATTAGATGACCAAACCTCTCCTTGATGAACTTCTAGACATTATAAATATTACAATTTAATAATATTAATAACCCGTCATCTCAATTATTGATTTAATAATATATAAAATATTAATAATAATTGAATCAAATAACGTGAGATATTACGCAAAGAATTATTTGTAGCAATAATTGAACAAAAGCGAGTGACTTTCACGTAAGCATCAATAATCAATCTGCTAGTGTGCTACTTATGCGACCACGCGTATTCTTTCGTACTTTTTACTAAAGAGTAGTTCAGCGGTTTTAACGGTAAAATTTCCGTCGTTATTTTCATAAAAATATTTTTGTCATTTTCTCAATCAAAACAATAATTCCGTTGTAGGGTCCACTAATGATTGTCTTGTCGTATGGATATTCCACGACAAAAGAATATTCCCCGACCAATCGAATATTATACAACAACTTGCATACTTTTCAAAATTTATAAATATTACTCACAACTATAACATTATCTAAAATTCACACCATAATTTTGAAAAAACTATTTCGAGAAAATTAAATCTTTATTCGTAAAATTTGGGATTTTACATTGCTCGGTCCCAAAATCAGCTCCAAGAGCTCGTACAAGGCATGACTAGACTTTCTGAAGATATTTGAACTCTTGATACTGACATAAAGGGGGAGAATAAAGGGGAAGAAGAAAAAGGAAAAGGCTAAGGCAAAATTGCTCAATCTTCAAGGATTCCTCCTGCAAGACAGCCTCGCCTCAGACTCCACGATCTGAACAACAACAAATTATCATGGCACAACCATTAAGGAGTCAAGGGCCTTCTCCCAGCTCACAAGAGGTGACCACCACAGGCCTAAGAATGCCAATTGGAGATCTTGTATTCATGAATAGACACGATCATTTGGAAAGGCTAAGTCAAAGCGAGATGGAAGATATAGCATGGAGAGACAAAGTCAGTAGAAGAAGAAGAGCTGCAGAGTATGCAAATCCTCTAAAGAGCAAAAGGCAGAAGAAATAGAGATAAGTTGAAACTCATTTCTTATTGATGTAACTAAGCTTAATTGTAATATCTGTCTTTACAAACATCAATAAATTCATGCTTATTCTCTAGAGGTTTCAACAGCTCACTGAAACTCTAAGTCATATTTACTTTCTAGCAACTACATCTAGAAATTAATAATCATGATACAAATCTCCTTGGTTATGTCAACATCAAATAGGGGGGATTGTTGGGAGATTGTATATTTAAATTTGATGTTGAAAGTAAATATTCATGATTATATATAAAGTCCTTAAGAAAATACATGTACAAAGACTTAGTGATAGATCAAACTTGTTAGGTTAATCTGGGCTTTAATGTTTATCATTCAGTAAATGAATGTATAGAAGAAAAGATCAAAGCTGTTAGGTTGATCTATATCGTGAGATGTAATAGATAGGTTTCAACTGAATCGTAGTCTATCGAGATGATCAAGAGATTGCAGAAGCCAAGGCAGAATTGTAGAGCATCGAGAGTCGTAGTGTGTCTGCTTTGAAGGGCCTCTCCTTGAATCGTAAAGTGGTCCAAATGCCTGCCGAATCTAAATCAGAGATCGTAGAGTACTCTTGAAGTCGTAGATTCTGCAACTCAAAGCAAGTTAAGATCGTAGTGTGCCGGTACTTAAGAAAAATCGTAATGTTCTCTCTATCAGTACCGGATCAAGCACCAATGTGGTAGGACACCACGATCATGGTCGTAGAGCATCATCTGTCTATATCAAAAGCATCGAGTCTTGTCCATTTGCTTAAGGATAAAAGTCAACAAATATGGAATAGATTATAAACGTTGAAGTCCTCGGGAGTCTCAATAGCACAACAGTCATCCTTAGTATATAACAAAGAAATGTATTGAAGAAGTTAAGAAAAGTACTATGGGTCAGCAGAAAATACCTTTTCAGGTGTTAGGTGAGATAGCAGTCTGTTGTGTCAGTGGGCCAGACTGCTAATCAGAACTTGTGCATAAAGTCTCCATCAAAGCTCAAAAACGTCAAATGCATTTAATGCTTCAACTCATGTCTTCAACGGATACATTTCAAAGGAATCATATATACAAAACATCAGCAGATGAAAGGATTCAAGCAAACACTGAACAAAAACGCTGAAGAACACTAAACGCTCAACTCGACGATCTGAAAAAGAAAGCTTACTCAGCTACTTAGTTCTTTCGAACATAAGCTTAACGGCAACTGAGTAGCATCATTCAAGAACTCAACTATTATCAAGTAAAGTAAGAAGTTCCAAGTCAGAAGAACTTGAAGAGTTCTAAGTGAACTGAGAAGTACCAAGTCTGCAGGACTTGAAGAGTTCAAAAGTGAACTAAGAAGTTCCAAGACTGTTGGTCTTGAAAGAATCTATGAGATTCAGATATTGTAACGATATCCTTAGTGGATTTTCTTACCAAGGAGTAGAAGAGTGGACTAGGAGCTTTAAGTGCTCCGAACCACTTAAAATCACTGTGTCTCTTTTATTCTTGCTATAACTGTTTTACTCCTATTAATTCATTGTATCTTGAAGGGAAAACAAACAAATCTTAATTCTGATGTGTTTAAATCATTATCAAAACTAACAAGTATTTTGATTAAAAGAATTTTTTAAATACGTATTCAACCTCCCCTTCTAGATAACTATTGTGCCTCTAGGAACTAACAGAGACCATTTCATTTTGGTATAATATGCGGTGTGGTAGGCTGTAAATGATAATCGAAATTCATTCGTATTTGTATTCGTCTAAATTAATATTATTCGTATTCGGCTTAACGAACAGTGGCGAAGTCATAAATATTTTTCAGTGGGATCAAAATTATTACTAATTAAACTATAAATAATTTGGTGAGGGTTCGAGGGCAGTGGGGTCAAAATTATTACTAATTAAGCTATAAATAATTTTGTACTTTCGGGTCTCACACACACACACACACACACACACACACATATATATACACACTATATTATAATTATAATATAATAAGTAATAATAAATGATATATACACTATATTGACTCATAATAGACTTTTTTTAATTACAACTGTTCATAATTAATTAATTCATTAATTATTTTTAAAAATAATATAAATTAGATTATTATTTACTTTAAAATATTGTAGAAAGAGATACATATATTAAGAGGATATGAGTAATATGTGGTTAAAATTTGATTGACAAAGTTATAAGTTTTCAATTTGACCCCATATAATAGAAAATTTATAAAATTTTAGTGGGGACAATTTAAATATAATACTTAAAATTTTTAAAATTTACCTTGCACTATAAAGAAATTATTTTTTTCAATGGGGTCAATTGACCCCACAACTTTATATATAACTTCGCCAGTGTAAACGGATATTATTCGTATTCGAATATTTGTAAATAAACGGATACGAGTATGAATATATGTATATATATTCGTATTCGTTTAATATTTGTCTGCCAACATATTTATCGAAAACGAATATCACATATTCAACATCATAATCCCTGAGAAAAAATTTTAGTCTTTGTAAAAATATAATGTTTTTAATATCTTTTATAATGATATTTTATTAAATAGAGTGATTAATTTTTTCTTAATTTTGTAATTAAATTAAATGGTTGATGATTGTGTTATATTATATTAATATCACAATAGTAATTTTTAATTATTTATTTATAGTAATTTTTAATTATTTATTTACTAATTGAAATTAATTATGCCGATAAATTAGGATAATTATTCGAAAAGAGATAATATTCGAATTCGAATAATTTTTGAATATCGAATCTGAATAGTATAGTATATTAAAAATTCATTAAATATCGAATACAAATATAAATAAAATGTTTTTTATATGGATATAGATATCACTATTCAGTGTATTCGAATTCAAATATATCCGTTGGATTATCGCCATAACTTTGGTTGCACCCGTTGCCTAACTTGTTTATAGGTCTCATTTTGGAGTCCACTTATCAAGCTCATGTTAGTGATTCACAGATTTATCCTCTATGCAATGGAGAGTATACTGTGATGGATGTTCTTCCAAGAAATCACGTGGTGTATATGATTTTATAGAAATCATATGAAATTTCTAAGAAAAATTATAGTTTTCTGATGAGTGGGTTTTATACCCATGAATTAAGTGCGTTTGAACTTAATCTTTTAGAAGTTTTTAAGTGTTTATGTCTATTCATGCATGTTTTACGTTGTTTTGTAAGAATTGGGACAAAATTTACTTGGATCGACTTTTGGGGTTGCTAGATTCGCATTTTCGACTTGCCATTTACATATCAGCCACTTAAGGGCCAATTTCAGCATTTCTCCAGCCCTTATTTCGAAAAACTCAAAGAATGAAAGTTGTAGATCTACGTCTCCTCTTTTCAGACTAACTTTAATCATCGAAATCAGAGTTCAGACGAAGAAGTTATGACCATTTTTCCAAAAGACGTTAGGGTATAAAATTCCCAAAAAGTGTCCAGCGCCGGGGCAGCTAAAGGAAGATTTTCAGCGCCGTGATTAGCGACGGGGTGTTGGGGTAGGGCCAGATCAAGTTGGGATGCGTTTTTTGGCGAATTTTGATACTTTTTTTACTCCAAATTAGATTGGGTTTCCTCCTTAGCTAAAAATTGAACTTGTAACCTAAAAATACATGATGTGAGGCATAATATAGGGGGGATCAGATAGATTAGATTAGATAAAATACTCCGTTAGATTAGAACATAAACCCTAGTTTATATTGGATTGTTAAAGATTGAAGCAACTTGGGGATCATTGAAGATCAAGAGCAGGAGCAAGAGGGGAACATCAGATTTACAGACAACAGATTTCATTCTTTCCTCTACTTCTATTTTTTTTTCTTTTAATGTTTATTCAATTGTGGATTCTAGACTTTAATTCAATAACAATAGACTAAATTTATTGTTTAAGATTGCAACAGATCTTATTGCATAGCTTATTTTAGTATGTTTCTCTGTTAATTACTTTGATCTATTCTATGGATTATCTATTATAATTGCGTATAATTGTTTAATTATCTAGCTAACAATTACTGTGATAATTTATATGGATTTGGGAGATGAAATATAGATTCAAATATGATCGTAATAACATGTGATTGTGTTTTTTTGTAAGATGATGAATTCATGATTTGTGTTTAGGATAGGGATAGACCTTTACGCCACGTGTAATCTGATAGGGAACATGTACTTTAAATCTTTTTTAATTGTAATTCATATAGGAATACAGTCAATTAGTTAATTAGGCTGTTTGATTCAATTCTATCAACTGTGGATTTGGATTAATATATTTGTGATGCATCGGAAGGTGTTATAAATACTAATAAGTTCCTGATTAACAATCCAAAATAATGAGCATAATTAATAAGAAGTATTTTAATATAAGTGAAGTTGTGATTTGAAATCTCCATAACCTAATTTTCAACTAGTGGTAGTAGTAGTAGTAGCCTATTCAAGTCAAATTCAAGTGTGGTGCCCAATTTGTTCCATATGTCTAGCCTATTCTTCAAACTTAGGGGACAAAGTGGAAGATTGTTATATTTTCAAGGAAGTCATTTGCTTTACTTTTTCCTATTTCAGTCATTGAGGACAATGTCTAGTTTAAGTTTGGTGGCATTTTAGTGTCGTGCTGCATATAATTAGTTATTTGCATGGTAGTTCGTGGTTTTTTATGTGTTAGCATTGTGTGTTTTTATAGATTGCATATTATACATGGTAGTTAATTGCATATGCATATATGTGTTGCATTAGTATGTATTCATGTAGTATAATTGAATTTTTTTGCATGAATCTATGTGATCGGTTGGTGTGGTCTTGGCTTGACCAATGATGAGATTGGTATTTTATTTTAATTTGAACATAATTGATAATTGGTGCTTAACTCTAAATTGAATCATGATGGTAATCTAAGTTTTTCAGAAGCCTATGTAACTGTTAACACGTAGATTTGCTTATTTTAACTGATCATTTGGATCAAAGGAGTTCATAATTATCTTCTAGGGGAAAAATTAAAGTTCAAATTTTAATGACATCTGTAAATGTTGACATGAATGCTAAAAGGAACTATATAAACAAATTTGGGGGAATCTATGGGGCATTGATATTTAAAAAAAGAGAAAAAAAAAAAGAAAAATCAAGAAAATATTTATATATGCATTATTATATTGACTTGTTTGGTTCTGTGACATTTACTACTCGAATAAGTAAGCCTTAGAGGATGTCTCTACACCCAGCGTCCTAAGACCATCTGGTTTGGGATTCGTTGGTCGAAAGTTCACTAAATGGGTAGTTCTAAAAAGCCTAAGAGAATCAGACATTGTACAGTAAAGTTTTAGGAAAAAATGAAGTAGGAATAAAACTTCATAGGGACCCTCGGGCTTGTTAAATATATGATTTTGGCTGGAATTGTTGTGTTTTCAGAAATAATTGCTTTGAATGGTGAATTTTGCCTCTTAAGAAATAAATTATGAAATTCGATCAGTTTGGTTTTTAGTTGGTTGGAATAAGTAAACGATCACACACACACACACACACACACACACACACACACTACATAAGTAATGATGGGTTTAGATTGTCGGAGTGGTTTCAATTTTTGATTTGCATTGATTGGATGTTCTGTTTTCATTTCTTGAGGATATCTTTGAGGCATGTTGTTAAATTTCATACTGATTTATTGTCAGATTCATAGGAATTGTAGAGTATAGTTTACATGTGCATCACGTTTGGTTTTGTTATTTATAGCATTGGTTTATTTTGCTTGAGGACAAGCAAATGTTTAAGTTTGAGGGTATTTAATGAGTGGCTTTTATACCCATAAATTGAGTGCGTTTGAACTTAATCTTTTGAAAGTTTTAAGTGTTTGTGTCTATTCATGCATGTTTTACGTTCTTTTGTAGGAATTATGACAAAATTTACTTGGATCGACGTTTGGGGTTGCTAGATTCGCATTTTCGACTTGCCATTTACATTACAACTATTTAAGGATCAATTTCATCATTTTTCTAGCCCTTATTTCGAAAAACTCAAAGAATAAAAGTTGTAGATCTACGTCTCCTCTTATCAAAACATCTTGAATCATCAAAATCGAAATTCAAACGAAGAAGTTATGGCTATTTTCCCAAAAAACGTAAGAGTAGAAAATTCTCGAAAAGTGTTCAGCGTTGGGGCGCCCAAACCTAGGCTATTTGTTGTTTGAGCGCGCTTGAGGAAGATTTCGGTAGTGAAAGCAAAGATTAGGGGCGTTGGGGTAGGGCCATATCAAGTTGGGACGTGTTTTGGGCAAATTTTGATGCTTTTTTGACTCCAAATTGGATTAGGTTTCCTCCTAAGCTAGAAATTGGACTTGTAAGCTACAAATACATGATGTGAGGCATAAAATAGGGGGTATCAGATAGATTAGATTGTATAAAACACTCCATTAGATTATAACATAAACCCTAGTTTTATTGGATTGTTGGAGATTAAAGTAACTTGGGGATCATTGAAGATCAAGAGCAGGAGCAAGAGGGGAGCATCAGATTTGTAGACAACATATTTCATTCTTTCCTCTACTTCTATTTTTTTCTTTTAATGTTTATTCAATTATAGATTCTAGACTTTAATTCAATAACAATAGACTAAATTTCTTGTTTAAGATTGCAACATTTCTTATTGCATAGCTTATTTTAGTATGCTTCTTTGTTAATTATTGTGATATATTCTATGGATTGTCTATTATGATTGCGTATAATTGTTTAATTATCTAACTAACAATTACTGTGATAATTTATATGGATTTGGGATATGAAATATAGATCCAGATATGATCATAATAACATGTGATTGTGTTTTTTGTAAGGTGATGAAATTCATGATTTGTGTTTAGGATAGGGATATTCATTTACGCCGCGTGTAATATGATAGGGAACCTGTGCTTTAAATCCTTTTTAATTGTAATTCACATAGGAATATAGTCAATTAGTTAATTAGGTTGTTTGATTCAATTTTATCAAATGTGAATTTGGATTAATATGTTTGTGATGCATCGAAAGGTGGTTATAAATACTAATAAGTTATTGATTAACAATCCAGAATAATGAGCATAATTAATAAGAAGTATTTTAATATAAGTGAAACAATAAGTGAAGTTGTGATCTTAAATCTCCATAACCTGATTTTCAACTAGTGGTAGTAGTAGTAGTTTAATTATATATTTTAATTCACAGCATTAAATCAATTGTTTAAATAAAATTAGTTTGGTTAAGAACTAGTACTTGGTAATTTTTATTAAATAATTCCTCGTGGGAACGGTACTCTACTTTCACTTTATTACTTGTTGACCGTGTATACGTGCACGTATGTTTTGATTGTGAATCGTTCAACAAGTTTTTGGTACCGTCGCTGGGGAATTAGTTTAATAATTTTGCCAATATTAATATATATATATATATATATATTAATTGTTTACTGTGATTAAATATCAATTTTAGCTGTTAATTCAATGTAAAGCTGTAATATTCAAATTTGTGGACTAGATTTATCTAAATCTAGTCATACCTAACTCTTAACTGGTTCAAAAGTTGTAAAATTGGAAATGTTGAGCTAGAATGGCTAAGATTTATTTAAATATACTCCCTCTGTCCCATAGTTATAGACTGATTTTTTATTTTGAGATGTCCCAATATATAGGCTACTTACTATTTATAAAATTTAGTTGGTTCATTATTTTACTTTTATGCCCTTATAATAAATATTCAACCATTACTCTTTTTTTGAAGAAACAACATTCAATGTTGTTGTATTCTCAATAAAAGAATTCAACTTTTTAGGCTTTACTAATTTAAAATATTTTGTGTATAAAAGACAATTGTACCAACAATTACTAAAGTTAAGAGTTCCAATGTGATAAGTAAGGAGTAATTAATTTATTCATTAATTCCATATTAAGGGGTATATGTGGAAAATTTTTGTTAAAAATTATACTTAAACTGATTTTCTTAAACTATGTGCCAAAAGAAATCAGCCTATAACTATGGGACGGAGGGAGTAGTTTTCTTTCTAGTTTTGTAAATATTAAGCAACTGAGCGACCCTAGATCTGTATCTAGAGGAAGTTGGAAGCTTTGGCTACACGCATACAAGGATTTAACTGATGAATCATTTGTCTCGCGACGTTTATATTAAATATCTGTTTTATTTCAGTATATTTGTTGTGCTAGCTATTCATATGATATTATGTGAGCCTAGGAACCACGGATCTATGATCCAGCTGACGAATCTAGATCTGGTTCTCATGATGGACCATTTTCAGTTGTACAACTAGCTTGCAAATCATATGTGTGGTGTTCGGACATACTTTGATGGCTTTCACACCCATAAGATGCCCGACACTTATATGTATATTATTTTGTCAAAGATATTTCGTATCTCGAAAATAAAATCAAAATAAGCTGAATATAAAATAAAATGAAAGTATCAAATACCTCAATTACTATATGAGCATAATTGTTTGAAAATATGTTTTCAAAACATCATTTTATATGTCCTATATTAAAATTTAACTTTTATATAAGTCAAATCCTTTGTATATAAGTGCAAAAGAGGCATATCAGTACTTCCAAGTAAAGCACTTATGCTCAATTAGCTGCAACACACACATTTCAAATGAATTAGGAAATTGAAAAGACGCGGTAACTGTGTTTTCACGGAAGTCGTGAGGTGTCTAACACCTTTCTCCCGCTTAAGCAAGCCCCCAAACTCTATGAATCTCGATTTTCAAGACCCGTTAAACAGAGTCCAATAATTGGGCCATTTTGCAAAACCTTTCACAAACTCGATTGAATTGATACAACTATTTCACTCCTTCTAATTGGCGGCTCTGTAAAAATCAATATTTTCAAATCGTCGATATTTCATGTCGAAATCTTTTGTCAATTTCATTCTTTCAAACTAAATTCGAAACACATATAAAACATAAAAAATAAAAAATATTTAAAAAAGAAATTCCAAAAGAAAAATTTCCCGACGTCAACAAACTATATATACAATTACATACTTTCATTTACAATACCTACACTTACATATTGCCAATTACGATTAAATTCCAAATTGTACCTTAAACTTTAATTCAAAAATCAATTTGCATCATATTTTATAGTTATGATTAATTATATATTTTTTTAATTTAATATTTTAAGCATTTATTTGCATGGTACTTGGCCGACCCGTATGACTTGTCATGAGGTCGGGTTTGATCCTTAATGACAACAAGGTATGTGTGTGTCCACGTCAATATAGCAAAAAAGAAAAAAATGAATAAAAACCGAGTTGAGTTGTCACAAATTTGAAAATCATGAATTTATTAGCACTCTATTATGAACCCATTAATTATAGTAGAAAAGTCCACCATACTAACTACATCCGTGCGTATCACGTGACTACAAACCAAAACTCCGCCCACGACAATCGTCACATCAAATCCAACGCTCTGCAACACTCCACGTACACAGTTATCGAATCGACGAAACTTTTGGATTTGCCGCGCTCGCTCGGGGTCAGCCAAAGCAGCCGTAGGTTCGGATTTTGTCATTCATGAGCTAGGTTCGGAAACACCGAACCAGAATCACGCAACATAATCCTCAAATCCGAACCTCAAAACAAACGTGTCGCTCTTTCACCGCAAAACCGGAGGAGGAGAAATACTTCAATACTAAACGCACACACCTAGATTATAGCTCCCCCTACTTCTTCCGTCGATTCCGTTCCGATCAATCGCCGCCGGTTAATTCTCCATAGATTTCTCTCTCCTACTTCTTCATCTTCATATTCATATACTTATGATACAGAAATCAAGCTTAGTAGCTTTACTGTAGCTATGGCGAGTCTTTGATTTATCTGAGTAAGATTTTTTTGGACTCATTTTAACCTCTTTCTCTCTCTAAAACTTGCATCTTCATTATGTATGTTTTTATGCATTTATATGATATTCTTTATTTTGTTTGTGCTAATGATGTAACTAGTTATAAGCTGAATCGAAGATTTTAACCTTCGTTTGTTTTTGTGCATGTTTTTCGAGTGTGTATATAGATATGTATATGTGTATGCTCTGTTTATTATTTCTCCAAGAAATAAACTTGTGGGGTAGATCAGTTTCAAAGTTATTTGACCTTTCAAAATTACATATTTCTCTCTCTTACTAAGGTTGATATATGTGTTGACTGTTAGGATGAATTTGAATTTTAAACTGGAAATGGAAAAAAAAAACTTAATTGTTTCTTTAATTTAAATTTTGTTAGTAAATGAATTGGAAAGCTGTCAAATTTCACATGCAGATATGTGGATAGCTTTAACTCGAAGCACAAAAACAATTTATTTTGGGGCTTGATACAGAGTATTTCTGCAGCATCCGAATTTCTTTGAGTAGTTGCGGTTATGTCTAGTAGTAGAGAAATAGATCCGTTATTGAAGGATCTGAATGAGAAGAGTCAGAGTTTTCGTCGGAACGTGCTGTCATTAGCATCGGAGCTGAAGGAGGTTCGAAGCCGCCTTGCTACTAAGGAACAATCCTTTGTTCAGGAAACCCTAACAAGACAGGCATGTCAATTTGTTTGCTTAATTTGTTATAGTAGATGTGATTTAAATAATATATGTACTTGAGAAATGAAATGATTTCAACATTTTGCTCTTCTCTATAAAGTTAGTGTTGAGTGTGGGACCTTGTAATTTGTGACAAAAGTTATTTTATTTTTTCAGGGAGCGGAGATTAAAGCGAAAAACATGGAAGAAGAGATATCTAGATTAAGTAAGAGTTTAGATGAGAGAGATGGGCAGCTTCAAGCAACGGCTTCTAGTGCGGAGAAGGTATAATTATTGATTTATGCACGACTGTTTTATTTGAAAAATATTGATTTCTCTTTAAGATTTGCTTAAATGCTTCAAATCAACACCCAATTGCATAATTAAGGTTTTGCTGATCTTGACTGAGATAATCTGGTCCAAGTTTTGTGCATGTAAATAGGACTGTTTAGGTGCTTTTAACTTGTATTAGTATTCGATCCAATAAGACATCTCAGCTGCATATTTTCTGACTGCTTTTTGGATTTTGTTATTTGTTTTGTGGCGGAGATGGAATAGTCTCTAAAATATTGTGATAATATATTATTGTTTCACTTTATGGTTCATTGGTTTGCAGTTTGAATGGTTCAGAAATTTGTCTTACCAAATGAGAATAGATGGGAAAAGGAAGAATCTAAAAAAAAGTCTAAATCTTAATTAAATTAGTGATTTAGTTGGCAGCAGATGTTTCGCATTTACACAATATTCACTTTCTATTTTTTTTCTTTCAACCTTTTCATTCAAATATGAACACACACACATACACACACACTCGAATACAGATATATTGTGAATACACTTTCAGTCTTTTTTAGGATCCTTTTTAAAAAAGTATTTTTTAAGATAGTATAATTGTATTTAAATATTTGCTAGAATTCAATACTACTAAAAGATGTTTGACGGCAGCTTCCTTTTATGTTTTTTTTTGGATTCATTATAACCAGTTAGTTCAGAGTTGTTTAGCTAAAGTCCCAAGGACCTTAGATGGTTCTAATGAACTTTAGTTAAGTTGATTGATTAATTAAAACCAAACATAAATGCACTGTAGTATTGTTTAAACATTGCTCTGAAAGCTGCCAAGTTTAAATTTCAGGGCACAAAAATTTGTCCACAAACATTTTGCATAATATTGTATGTAGGAAATTCAATGGCTATTAGTATTAGATATTAACTGAACTGTTGGAGGCACCATATAAACTCAAAAGTCTACCCTATTTCGAGGAGTTGTGCGTGGTGCGCATAATAAAAGTATGTCTTTGTTGATAGAGATTCCAGCTCTCCCTCCCCCCTAAAGTAGTAATAACTGATAAATTGTTTGATGAATTTGTACGTGTATAATTTATAATTTTGTTTAACTATGTTAAGAAGTGGTCACTTTCCAAATCAACTTTAATTGCTTATAGTCAAATCAGTAATTATTAGAGAATAAAATTATAGATGTTATAAATTAAGTGGTTGTTGAAGGAATTAATTAGTGTAAAGTTGTTAATATTTTAGAATATGGCAATTATGTGATGTTTAACTTTATGTCTATTTCAGGATAGTTTTTCTTTTCTAAATTGGTGAAATAAAGGAATCATTTATTCCATTTACAAGGGATCAACAGCAAATTGTACTTTCTTTCCTTTCCTTTTTTCCCCACATCTTTTGTTTTTATTGGTCAATGTGATATTTGTACATTTTTGGCACCCACACATATTTCAGTATATGTAATCCTCAACATAGTTTTTTTTATGTGCGGCAGTACCTCAAGGACTTGGATGATCTTAGATCACAGCTCACAGTTATTCAAGCAACTGCAGATGCAAGTGATGCATTGGCTCAATCATCACAGGTCCAGTGTTTGGTTTTAGTGAAGGAGTTAGATGAGAAAAATAACTCCATAAAAGAACACGAAATTCGTGTTAATAGGTTGGCGGAGCAGTTAAATCTGTTGCAGAAGGATCTTCAAGCAAGGGAATCCTCCCAAAATCAACTGAAAGATGAAGTTATAAGAATGGAGCGTGACATTATGCAAGCATTGGAAAAAGCTGGACCAAGTAGTGATTGTGAGTTGAGGAGGATATTGGATGAGGTTTCACCAAAGAACTTTGACAAGATCAATAAGCTTTTAAGTGCTAAGGATGAAGAAATAGTCAAGCTGAGAGATGAAATTCGGATAATGTCTGCTCACTGGAAGCTCAAAACCAAGGAATTAGAATCACAGGTACGCTCATCTGGAGTTATATTTTAACATACTCTTTATCTTTTATAAACTACAGTTGTCTAATTAAATTATTCCATCGCTTGTATGGCTTTTGCCTATATTATGTGTCTCTTGAATTGTTCCTGTGACAGCTAGAGAAGCATCGGAGAGCTGATCAGGAGTTGAAGAAAAGGGTTTTAAAATTAGAGTTCTGTCTCCAGGAAGCTCGTGCACAAACACGCAAACTTCAAAGGGTAATGCAATCTATCTTCTGTTCAATTTTCTTAATTTGTGATTGAAACCTTATGCATGTACAGCTGATAAAACTTTTTGCTTGTTATAAGTTATACATTTCATGCCGCCCTGATATTAGGCTATTAGTGTGCAATTGTCCCTTTATATTTCTTTCTTGCTTAAGAGTTAAAGACCCTCGTGTGTGTATAAACTATGATTTCTGTATCTAAATGGTGGACTCTTTTTAAGTATGTAGCTTTTTAACATGGACTTGCATGCGATAGATAGTTTTCTATTTATAATAATGAAAGGGACCTTATATTTTGCCTGTACAAAACATTTCCATTTAAATAACAAAACTAATAAACTTTACCAAGTAAATCTTTGATATCTTCCAACTTCTCTTCTTAGTTGTCATTGTACTTATCGTAACAGATGGGAGAGCGGCGAGACAAAGCGCTAAAAGAATTGAGAGATCAGTTAGCAACAAAGCAACAAGCTGGAGTTTCAGGTGTTGATAAACAGAACTTTTGGGAAAGCTCTGGTTTCAAGATTGCGGTTTCCATGTCAATGGTGATCTTGCTCTTGTTTTCGAAGCGGTAATTTACTGTTGTTCTACTTAGGATTGTTGTACAAACTACAAAGCATTGGATTCCTTGGGGGATTAGAAGTCATCCAAAGGCAATTCAGCAAAGCCATAGATAGTTGTTCTAAATTGTAGTAATGGTCATTGTAGATGCCCCTTATTTTTTCACCCTCTGAAAAAAGATGAAACTCAGCCTTATATTTTTAGCTTTCTTATTTTAATTATAAATTTGTAGTTGTTGGAAGTGTATGATATATCAGTTTTAAAATAATATAGTTAGTATGCATATAGTTAATAATATACTTAGTATGCATATAGTTAATAATATACTTAGTATGCATATAGTTAATAATATACTTAAAATAATATACTTAGTATGCATATAGTTAATAATACTTAAAATAATATACTTAATAATATACTTAGTATGCATATAGTTTTAAAATAATATACTTAGTATGCATATAGTTAATATAGTTGTTCATGCCCCTGCTACTTGGAAGTATCTTTTTTCTGCACTTCCTCAATATTATTATTTGGGCCTTCTAATTGAATACTCTATCTTGCATGTTGTTTGCTGCTGCTGATCAAGGCACTCTTATATTCTTAAAACCCCAACATAATTTTGGGAAGTGGTTAGCATAAAGTTCATTTTTTAGGAAGTTGATCAATTGTCTTATGAGTGTGACACGATTTTATGTGTGTTAGCATTTTATTGGTCAATTGATGTTGCTACAGGCTACAAACTCCTAGTATGTATGTCATGTTTATAAAGTGAAATGTAATATTTACTCCGTAATTATTGGTTTAACGCAGATCTTACTAAATTATCGTTTTTAATTATGAAATTACCCATCCATACAATTATCTGCTGGCTAATGATAAGGTTCATTGGATCCTTTCTTAATTGATTCCCCCACCCCACCCCACCCCACCCCACCCCATGTATAATAACTTATAAGTATATTGCTAAGCTAGGTATAACGTGGTGTATAGAAATATCATTCTAGTTCAAGATACCATCACATGTGAATCAATGAATATTTATCATTGCTAATGTTTGTCAAAAACATTAACTGTCCAAATAATAAGCTACTGAATCCATTTCAAAATAGTTGAAACATAAGTAAACATTATTTGAAGATCGTTGTGCATATATATTATTATAAAATATCAAAATTCTGCTATGTATCACGATAAATTTACGTCGAATTATAATTGAGAAACTGATCTATATAAGATTAATAACAATCAAAAAATTAATGTAAGCATTCAACAATATATATCATTAAGTTTTTAAAATTAATTTCAAGAGTCATTCATCTTTACACTAAGAAAACATTTAAATATTGTAATCATTCTAAATTTGTACTCCATAATTTTAATAAACGTAAGATTTAATTCAATGCTACGCGTGCTTAAATTGATTTTTGACCATTGAAAATAAAGGATTCTAAACTTTAGGCTTGGGCTTGATTACAAGCCCAATTGATAGATCAATTAGACTCAACTGGGTCAAATAAGCTACCAGCCCTGAGTAATTTTACTCTTCCCTCCCAACTAAACGGAAAATAACAGCAAGACTCGGATAGTTGGTAATATAATTCAAATATGAGCACAAAAAATAATTTTAATAAAAATATGAGTAGAATTTGAGTAAAATTATATTTGACTCGTTTATAATTTAAATTAATCAAACTTTTAATTGTGATTCGATACGTATTGGATTGATACATATTCAAGTAGATACTTGATATATTCTCTTATAATATATACAAAATAAATAAAATTAGAATAATTAATTATTATTATTTTATTTTTAATTGTAATTTTATATTTATAATGTATAATAATGAATATATTTTTTAATTTCTAAATAAAATAATAAGTTTAATTTATAATTATATCTACTATAAATGTAATTACTCGAATTCGATTTTGAATTTAAAGTTAGTTTGAATATAATTCGATCTGATTTGAATTGAATTTGAGTAAGAGTCAAATAAAAATAGTATTTTTTAAATACAATTTTAATTCGAGTCAAATGTGAATACGAATATACTTAGCAAAACTCTCAACTCTCAATTAGGTTCAATTCGACTAGTTTAAGCATTAGCTCTCAGCATTATGGAGTGTGTTTCTTTTTAGTACTAGTCCTCTGTTTCCTGCCTGGCAATAAGGTAAAAAGTAGTATTACTTTCTTTCTGGTAGGGAGTCGGTTCATTTGTGCCTTGAAAACTAAAAGCTGCCATTTTTCAATGCCTTAACCATCACTAATTTGCTCTTTTACTTCTGGTGTTTTTTAGATCAAATGTTGAATTCAGATAATCAGTCATATTCAGAAGAAACCCAAGAAAAGAAAAAGAGTACCTTGCATTTTTTTCTGCCAAAATTTCCCTCACCAACTACTCATAACTCCATTTTCCCTTCCATTTCATTCCCCTTATTTTTTAATGTATCAAAACTCACCATGTTAATACAGTATTCATCTTGATGTCATTCTTGTCTATATGGTTCTTGAAGAAGAAGTGGGGGCAGAAGGTGGTGTTAAGAAAGCTCCATCTGAGCTTAGATTCAGACTCACATTTTCCACTACAGAGAATACCCAGATCGAAAATCTATAGAAGGTGGCTTTTTTTAAGCAAGGGTGGCTTAGAATTTGACTGATTTGGGTGTCTTTGGATGTGAAAATTTTTACTGGGTAATTTTTTTTATTAGAGAGATCTATAATGGTGTTTGTTTCATAGGTTAACATAGATGGTCCGCTGATGGGATTTCTGAGATCTGGGCTCTGAAAGTTGCTGTTTTGAATCTTTTCTTAAAAGGTAAGGGGATGTTTTTTTTTTGTGAAGCTGATTATTTTGCCTATTAGTTTAAGTAAAATTAACATTGAATTTTAATGAAGAACTTGTGTTAATGTGTTTAAAAAATGGTAATTTTATTATTGATCTGGTTACGTTGTTTGCCTTTTTCTTATGAAGTTGGATTTTGCCAATCACATTGTTTAAGTTATCTTAATTTGTTTCTACATGATTGATTATCTCTTTTCTACCAATTTTGTTAGCTTGGAAATGAAGTGATTCATGTTTGTAGCATTAATGAAGATTCAAATTACAAACTTGAATCATCATGAATTGATGTTAGTAAGAAAAATGCTAAAAATGGCTATAAAGTCTGAATTTTCTGCATGAATGACAGAACTGTATCAACACAAATGTATATATAAAGTTGCAATTTTCATGTTACTTGGGTTACCCCTGTAGGTCTCCATTGTGTGCAAAAGATGTCTACCGATCTAAACAGGGGATTATCCAAGAAAACTGCTATTTTTGGCCTCGAGGTCTGGGAAATTATTGGGATAATTGTGGGATTGTTTATTGTAGTTATCCTCCTGGCATTAGCTTTCTATCTTACTTCACAAAAGAAATTGAAAAGAACAGAAAAGATTCCCCTTAGCCAAATTCCAACCGTTTCAAAGGAAATAAAGGAAGTACGAGTGGAGCAAGTTTCTACAAATGAATTTGCTCCACGTGAAGGGATTCTTCTCACTATTCATGACAAATCAAGTGATAAAGAATCAGATAAAGTTTTGGTCCATCTCGGAATGGGAAAAAAGAAGAATGGAGATAATAGCAGCAGTCAATTAGGTTCTTTCGACCATCTGGACAAAGACGGTTGCAGGTCACAATCTGGAGAAGAAGGGAGTTCTGGTACATTTGCTGTGTATAAACCATCTTCGTCACATCCAATAACTGCCCCTTCTCCTTTAACTGGTCTGCCTGAATTTTCTCATTTGGGCTGGGGTCATTGGTTTACATTAAGAGATCTTGAAGTTGCAACAAATCGATTCTCAAAGGACAATGTTCTTGGTGAAGGTGAGTATGGTGTTGTTTATAGGGGACATTTAATTAATGGGAGCCCAGTGGCAATTAAGAAGCTCTTCAACAACCTGTAAGTTTAAAAATAGATTTCCTTCACAACTTTGTTCATTGCTTTATCTTTTCCCCTTATTCATCTTAGGTTAAATTTTGTTCCTGTTTTTAGGGGACAAGCAGAGAAAGAATTCAGTGTGGAGGTTGAAGCTATTGGTCATGTGCGCCACAAAAATTTGGTTAGACTGTTGGGATATTGCATTGAAGGAACTCATAGGTTTGATTTTCATTTTGAAAATGTTTTATATCAGGGATGAATCTGCCATGCTTTACAAAACCAAACAATTGATTAAAAATATTCATTTTATGTAGCCTAAAGCTAACTAACTGTGTTATGCTCTTAAAGTTTTGATTAGTAGCATGATGACATTGCTGGCAGTGTATGGTTTCCTTTTAGGCTTTTACATATCATGTACAGCTATTCCCATTTCATATTTTCTAACCATATCAGGATGCTAGTCTACGAGTATGTCAATAATGGGAATTTAGAACAATGGCTTCATGGATCTATGCGCCAGCATGGCTATCTTACTTGGGAGGCCAGGACGAAGGTTCTTCTTGGCACAGCTAAAACGTAAGTCAATACATCTCTACCGTTATCTTGACATTACAAATCTCATGTGATACATTAATTGCAGTCTTGCATACTTGCATGAAGCAATTGAGCCAAAAGTGGTGCACAGAGACATAAAGTCGAGCAATATATTGATTGATGATGACTTCAATGCCAAGGTTTCTGATTTTGGCCTTGCTAAGCTGCTTGGTGCTGGAAAAAGTCACATTACAACTCGGGTCATGGGAACGTTTGGGTCAGTATATTGTTTGTATTGTTTCTATGAATATTTCATGTTTTTTTTTGTTCTTGTGGCCAAAAAGGTGGTATTGTGAACTTCCTGTTTAAGTTAGACTGATCCAAAAGCATATTCATATTTCATTTTCAATTTATTTCCTTCAATTTATACAGGTATGTGGCTCCTGAATATGCAAATACTGGCCTTTTGAACGAAAAGAGTGATGTTTATAGTTTCGGGGTTTTGCTTCTAGAAGCAATCACAGGCAGAGATCCTGTAGACTATGGCCGTCCTGCTCAAGAGGTAAGCAATTATTATATAATTTGATATCCTTTTGAATTCTGAGACAAGATATTGTTTGAATTTTCACTACTAGACGACAGCTGAATAGTAACATTGTTCGGATTTAGTGTGAGCAGTATCATCATTTTTTGAAGAGAAATTAATCTGGATTGAAATTGTAGTTTACATTTTTGCCCCCACCTTTCTCATTTATTCTACAGATGGCAAAGTTTTTCATTAATGCGGACTTCATGTAAAAGCTAAGTAATCATGTAACGAAGTTAAAGATTTTTATCACTGCTACTTACCAGCAACACTTTGGATCGAAAAGTAAATGGAATTGTTCCGACATCTTATAAGTACATGCATGTCAAAAGTTTTATAGCTATATGCTATTGATCTATCCATTCTGATTCTACACTTTACACAAGTTTTCATTTGGATAATTTTTGTTTGCATCATTATTGGATGGAACTGTACATTTAATTAGTGTTTTCTTAATAAAGCTACCAAGCCAAGTTATTATGTTTCTTGATCAATAAAAGACTAATTTTTTAGTGGAAACCCTTTTTTCTGAGTTTGGTTTGGTTTTTCTTATTTCCAACATTCATGGATGCTTTAACTCCAGAGTTATGCAGTATTAATGAATGTAATCTTGTTTGCAGGTTAATCTAGTAGATTGGCTAAAAATGATGGTTGGAAGCAGGCGGTCAGAGGAAGTGATGGATCCAAACATTGAAACGAGGCCATCAACAAGAGCATTGAAGCGAGCCCTCTTAACTGCTTTACGGTGTGTTGATCCAGATTCTGACAAGAGGCCCAAGATGAGCCAAGTTACTCGTATGCTTGAATCAGAGGAATATCCCATACCAAGGGAGGTCAGTTTGGTTTTCTCTGTACATGTGCATCAATGAAATTTGAATTTTAGTATAAAGAAACTTGATATGCAGTTTCTTAAACCATCACCTCCCTAGTGCTAACTCTAGCTTTTGATCAGTATATTCAATTTATAGTATCTCATGTCTGCCATTTGCCTAGGTTTTTCTCTTTAATGAATGTAGCTTAGGCCTTGGTGTTCATGCCACATAAATGCCAGTTGCCAAATTATCTCAAAATTCCATGCAAGCACAGGATCCAACTAACATCTTTTAGTGAAACACTAGTACTCGAAAGTTAAAAATATCCCAATGCATCAATCATAAAGGACAACTTTATACCTTAAAGATACTTATAGAGCCAAAACTTCTGTCCTGCGGTTACAGTTTCTATGAACTATTTGCACCTTCATGATTCATTCTGACCTGGGTCAGAGCAGGACCCAGAAAGCCACTAAGCCTGGTCCTATGATGGGACTAGTGGAAGACAATGGGTTGTTCCACCATTCACTTTGGGATAGTTGAGGGATTTTTTTTTGAAGCATTAGTCAAGGGTTTTGATGAGGTCTTCACTTTAGTAATATCTTGACCACTCCAGAGTCCAGGGGAGAGAGAGAGAGAGGTTTTTTTGGGGTAAGAGGCAAGTATGAGAAATGTCGGAGATTTTCTGCTATAGGTGATAGTCAAATAAGCTTTTTAGAAATATTTTTTTATCATGTTGCAGCTGCTCCCTCTGTACTGACAACTATATAAACATATAAAAGGTCTATCATTCATCACTGATTACTCTCAGACAGTAGAGACTTCAGCAACTTGTCCATACTTGGTGACTTAGAAGATTTAATCTTAACAAGGAAGATCAAAGATTTTTTTTTTTGCTCGTGTAGTTAGTTGGTTTTATGTTCATATGTGGTAAACCTTTTTCCATCTTTTACTTTCTCAACTTCATGTTACTTCCCTAAGTGCGTACAATGCAAGCTCGCTTTCTATAACCCTTTTGTAAAACCTTAATTACAGCTCTTAGGTATAAATGTTAAAAATAGTTTGACATGGATTTTTTGATCGTCTATTTTTAGGATCGAAGGCATCGAAGAACTCAAACAGGTAGCATGGACATTGAATCCCAGAGGGAGAACTATGACACTGACAAAAGTGAAAATCCAGATCCAAGATCAGAGAGCAAAAGGAACTAAGACAACATAACCAAATATGCTATCATCTAAAGGACCCGAGCCTCATATCCATTGAGTGGTAATTCTTACTACATTTTCAACCTTGTAAATATGTGGAATTTACAAGACTAAGCTTATATGTGCAAGGACGTCAAGAAGCGAAAGGGGTGAGTTGGGTGAGGAACCCCTTGGGGGAAGAGGTTCCGAGCATTGGTGTCTGCAGGAGAAACGTTTTTGTTCGTTCTTGAACTTGCTTTCCTTTGCCCTTATCCCCTATTCTTTCTTTTTTCCTTTCAGTGCATGATTTTTTTTGGTATAGGCAAAATCCCAAAAGCTATGTAAAGATGATTGTTGTGTGTGCAAGTGACTGAAAACATTTGTTTTAAGATTTTTTTATTTTATTTGGGTGGGTGGTGGGGAGGTGGGGGGTGGTAGCTGAGGGGATTGGCTGTGTACAGGTTCAGATTTAATTTGCAATTCAATATTGTCTGCTGTATTTCTCTGGTTTTTGTTAACGGTGATTAAAAAAAATGAAAGGTAAGGCATGTCATTATGTTGGCACATATAATCAGCAGTTCCACCAACTTATTATCAAAAGATTATCAATTTCGAGTTTCAGAAACTAAAATGCTTCCTCTGGCAAAGAATACGGACTACTTGATCCGTAAACTACAAAGAAAATAGTACAAGGGGAAGTATAAAATAGGTTAACTAAATATTTTTATTTAAAGTCCTTTTATTTTAAGACAAAAATATATCTATTTTTTTAACCAGTGGACACAATGATATAGTTTAAAAATTAATACAAATCTATGAATAATTAATTAACCAGTGGACACAATGATATAGTTTAACAAGACGTTATTGTAATTTCTACTTTGAATGCCTTGTTGCATCCGAGTCATCTGACAATCCATGTCCAAAAACATGGAATTGCAAGTAAAAGTGAATTTTATGTTCAATACAATGTTGATATGTACAGTAGTAAAGTCAAAAATAATGTTTAGTGGGGTTAAAATTTTTTATAAATAATTTGGCTGGGGTTCGAAGGCAGTGCTTTTGAGAATTTTTTTTTAATACTTTTGTACTTTTAGACACACACACACATATATATATATATACAATATATTACAATGATAATATAATGAGTAATAATATGGTATACACTATATTGACTTATAATAAAATTTTTTAATAACAATTGTTCATTAGTAATTAATTTATTAATTATTTTTTTAAAATAATATAAATTAGATTATTATTTAGTTTAAAATGTTATAGAGAGATATACATATATTTAGAGGATACGAGTCATATGTGGTTAAAATTTGATTGATAAAATTATAAATTTTCAATTTGACCCCGTATTGTATAAAATTTTAATGGGGTCAATTTATATATAATACTTAAAATTTTTTAAATCTACCTTAAATTATAAAGTAATTATTTTTTCAATGGGGTCAGTTGACCCCACAATATACTTATGTGGTTTCGCCTTTGAACACGTAGACGAAGAGATTATCCTCCCACTTATGTACTGTATTATCTCAAAAAAAAATAATGGCTGTCAATTTCTTTTATATATATATATATATATATATATATATATATATATATGTTATAAAAGATTACTAAAATTAAAAATAAAATGATTAGAGAAAAGAGACAATGATTAGAGAAAAGAGACATGTCTCATAATATTTTTATATATCCATCTTCCATTCTCTTTTACAATGCTCTTATTTATAAATATATGGACTTGAAAGTTTCAAAACTCAAAAGTCATTAGTTTAAAACTTAATGAACATGGGAGTAACTTAATGAACTTGGGAGTTTCAAAATACCAAAGATCATTACAATTAAATATAAATCTAGACATCCATAAATATATATGTTATAATTTTATAACACTCCCCCTTGGATGTCTATTGTATAGCCATACACATAGAAAGTTGTCTCATTAAAAACCTTACCAGAAAAAACTCAATGGGAAAAAACCTTGGTTAAGGGAAAAAGAGTGCAGCGCGTATTAGCTCCCCCCCTCATGAATGTATCTTTAAGTCCTTCAGCTGTCACATTTCATTATTGTGACGCAATCCTTCAAACATTGTAGTTGGTAATGCTTTACTGAACAAAACTGCTAGATTATCTTTTGATCGAATATGTGATGTATCCTCCCTTTAATTGAGCTATACATGCAGCATTGTCTTCATATAGAATGGATGGAGTCCTTTTATAGTAATTTTCTAAGAATATGTTATAGTAATTTTCTAAGAATATGCCTCGTTAAAAATCTTACCAAATAAAAACTCAGTGGGAAAATTTTTGGCTAAAGAAAAGAGTACAATATTCTTGTATAACTTCTAGTGCCTTGGGATTGTCTCATTAAGACCTTATAAAGGAAAACCCAGTGAAAAAAAATCTTAGCGAAGGAAAAAGAGTACAATCAACACATATCCTTTTTACTCCCCTTCATAAGTACATAGAATTTTCATTGTTCATGGTAAAAATATCATTAAGTCGAAGCATGCCAATATTGTGCACCATCTTTTTCAAAATCATAGTTGGTAAGGACTTAATGAATCTATCAACCAAATTATCACATGATCATATATGCTTGATATCAATATCGCCATTCTTCTGGGGCTCATGTGTATAAAATAATTTTGCTGCAATATGCTTGGTTCTATCACCCATGATATAGCATCCTCTAATTTGAGTGATACAAGCGACATTATCTTCATATAATATCGTTGGACTATTTATAATTGATGATAATCCACAGTTCACACAAATATGTTGAATTACTGATCTCAACTAAATACATTCACAACTTACTTCATAAATTGTGATAATTTCTGCATCAGCAGATCCAACTAACTGTGGTTTTGATCCATATTGCTTGTAAGTTAACTGCAAATGCTATATCAGATCATGAGAAATTTTGCAATATACATCAAAGCACCAATTGTACAAAGATATGGTACTTTAGGACCAAGAATTTCTTCATTATTTTTGTGTGGTCAAAACAGATCTTTCTTGATATCAAGTGACCAATCTATCATTGAAGTACTTAAAGGATTAACATTATCCATGTAAAGTTTACTTCAAGACTTTTTCTATGTATGTTGATTGATGAACAAGAATTCCATAGCTCAATTTGTAGGTCAAGACAAAAATTTGTCTTACCAATATCTTTCATCTCAAATTTGTTGTTTTTATCGACTCTTCTGGAGAAAGATCTTTCATCAATAAATACAGTAATAATAGCAAATCCATATTATGATCTTTTGATAAAAATACATGCACAAATTGAATTATTCTCAAATCCTTCTTTCAAAAGATATCTACTCAGGCGATTATACCACAATATCCATCTGGATTGCTTTAACCCATATAAAGATCTTTCTAGCTTAAAATACATACTTCGAGATATAGAATTATATGCTTCAGAAATTTTATATCCTTCAGGGATTTTCATGTATATATGATCATTATCTAATGATCCATACAATTATATGCTTCAGGCATTTTATATCATTCAGGGATTTTCATGTATATATGATCATTATCTAATGATCCATACAGATATGTTGTAACAACATTCATTAATCGCATATCCAAAATTTTCATTTGCTACCAAGCTAATTAAAAATCTGAATATAATTGTGTCCATTACAGGAGCATATGTTTCTTCATAATTAATACTACGTCTCTGCGAGAAACCTTGTGCTACAAGTCACGCTTTGTACCATATAATTTCATTTTTCTTATTTCGTACAAATACTCATTTGTATCCAACAGGCATTACACCTTCAGGTGTTCGGACTACAGGTCCAAAAACTTCACGCTTACTTTGTGAATTTAGTTATACTTGAATCGCCTCTTTCCACATTGGCCAAACATTTTTACGTTGAACATTCATCAATAATTTGTAATTCATATTCATGATCATTACTTCTGGTAATATCAAGAACAACTTTATATAAAAATATGTTGTCGACAATAATTTTATTTCTATCCAATATATCTGTCTCCTGTATAAACATAATGTATCGAGATCTCGTTATTTTCAGGTACCTGATCCTCTTCAGGGGATAACTCATCCTCTTTAGGAGATAACTCTTCAAGAGTTTTATTTACAAGAGATTTTTTTTCATAAGTTTTGGATAGATCAATAATTTTTGTAACCTGTTTCATGGGTATAACCTCTTTATAGGCTGCAACTTGTTTTTCTTGTACTTTCTTCTTCTAGGAAATTTTATTTTTTAACACCGATATATCTTCCACGCTCTAGGTGTGGTTTCAGTTTGCTGTTGTATTAACTGATTGTCCTACAAGGACTTCAATCTCTGCTAGAGTATTATCAACTAAAATGTGAGATATCACACTTTTCTTATTATCGGTGAATAATTCTGTTAATTGATTTGTAATTCATTGCAAATGAATAATCCTTTGAACTTCTAGTTCATATTGATTTGTATGAGAATCAGGATTAAATAACGTTGAAACATTTCAATTAATCTCCCATCGTGCTTCAGGAAACGATCTCACATCGTGCTTTAGGCAACGAAACATTCCAATTAATCTCCAGTCGTGCTTCAGGCAACGATCTAACGTCGTGCTTCAGGCAATGACTTTTCTCCCCCTAATGGTGGGAAGACTGTTTTATTAAAATGACAATCCTCAAATTATACCTTAAAAATATCACTTATTGAGATTATGAATAGCATGACCCCAAGCATGTATTGGTAATTTACTTTGATATAATCAACAAGTAAAGGAATCTTCTGGTTCCTTACAGGATGTTCATGGGAGTTTTCAATAATTCAACGCAACATTATCGATTCTGGATGATCAATACGATTATTCCAAATCATAAAAATATTTGGATCCGAACATTTCTGGTGTATTGTACACTTCTGGTATATTACAACATTTGTTTCAACCATTCTCATTTTAGTATAATATAACCCAGAAGAGAAAATATACAGCTTTTCTAATATGAGCTTTTGGCCCGATACTATTGAAGTAATATAAAGAAATTCTTCACTGCCTTCAATATTATAGCATGCCCCCAAATAGAGACAGAAAGTTTTGTTCTCATGAGCAATGGTCTTGCAATTAACTGGAGGTGTTTAATAAATGATTCAGCAAGACCATTCTGAGTATGAACATGGGCAACAAAATGGTCATTATTTATCCCAAGTGACATGCAATAATCATTAAATGTTTGGGATGTAAATTCACCAGCATTGTCATGACGAATAGTCTTGATTGTATTATCCGAAAATTGTGCTCGTAATCTAATAATTTGAGCAAATAATCTCACAAACGCCAGGTTGCGAGTTGATAATAAGCACACATGTGACTATCTTGTAGATGCATCTATTAAAACCATAAAATATTTAAATGGTCAACTTGATGGGTGAATAGGCCCACAAATATCTCCTTGAATACGTTCAAGAAACTTTGGAGATTCAATCCCAATTTTAGCTGGTGAAGGTCTAATGACCAATTTGCCTTGAGGACAAGCAGCACATGAGAATTCCTTAAATTAAAGAATCTTCTGGTTCTTCAATGGATGACCATTATAACGTATATCTTTAAAGCTGAGCAAATTTCTTGTTTGACTCAAAAGAATATAAAGAATCATCAAGGAAACCATAGATATCAAAATTAGTTATATCTACTCCATTTGAAAAGTCAAAATAATTCATAGGATCTTCAGGATCATTATGAACAATAAAGTTTATTTCAATTCCATTTTCTTTTCTTTTATGGAGTCTTGGTACATGAGACGCCCCCAAAATAGGTATACATCACCTATTCTGAGGACAAATACAATCTTAAATATACAACAAGAGAGCTGTGAGTTTTAATACAAACATTATCTTCTAGACAATATCCACTCTCAGAATAAGTCCTCATTACATTTATTAACACATTTATTTAACGAGAATAGTGAGGACTACTAATACTATCATCCGGACCGTCACTCCGTTCCCCGACTAGTCCATTACGTTTCTCATTTTCTGAAGAGAACGGTGAAAGAAAGGTGAGCTCAACTAGCCCAAGAGGAAATATTATGACTAAGATAATGTAGAATAAATTATCATTAGTCTTCAACAATGTTAAACCGATAAAATACAATAGACATCAAGTTTAAGCTGCAATGAACATGCAATCCATTAAAAGAGTCAAGTAGAGAATAAAATCTACTATCTTTTATGATTTAAAAGGTTTTCATCACTTTTATCATTGAGACTAAACAATAAATAATCCACATCATCCCCACGCACTACTACCGAGGATATTCATTAGTATCACAACCATAATTTATCCATGCACTACGGGCCAATGATATTTGTGTATTCATCAATGGTCATGATCATGCCAACAAGCGCCCATCAATGCACTACACAGCCAATGAGGACTTTTACCACATCATTTGTAACATTACGGTCATGATTACTTAGAATAATCCACGTAAGTCATAATCATACCAAGTCCATCATATGCACTACGGGCCATATATGACTTTCAACAAAATATAAATATGAGGATAATGAAAATAATATAAGAATTCAATAAAACAAGTTCAAGAATTAATTTATTCAGGAACTAATAACGTCCAAATTGTCAACATGATACTTCTTTGTAGAGTAAAATTCACGAATGCTCAGAAGAATATTTCCATGAAATGATACTGGATGAAGCGCAAATATCAAGGATATTTCACTAATTTCATGGAGTATAAAAGTCAAAATTTTAATCAACTGAGTATAATAAAGAATGGAATAACAAAAAAAATCACTATACATGCGGTACTTCGCATGGACATGTTATTCCAATAGAATAATAAATAACAGAACCAGGTTAGGCGTAATACGCACCGACAAGATATTCCAAAAGAATAATAAAGAATGGAATAACAACAGAAATCACCATGCATACGGTACTTGGCGTAGGCAAAAGTTATTCCAATAGAATAATAAATAACGGAACCGGTCCGGCGTAAAATGCATGACATGGATATTCCAAATGAATAATAAAAAGGCGAAACCAGTCCGGTAAAAGCGCATTGCAGACGAGGATATTCCAATGTAATAATAAAGAATGGAATAATAATGAGAATTTTACCATGTATGCAGATGCTTGCATGAGGCCAGTTATTCCAAAGAGAATAATAAATAATGGAATAACAAAAGAATTTAACCAAGTATAGGGTAGAGCACAGATACAAAAGTTATTCCAATGAATAATAAAGAATGGAATAGCGAGAAGTTCTCTTCATGAATATGAAAAAAATAATACCCCTTACCTTATAAAGAAGAGTACTCACCGGTAGAGGCGGTGATATACTTGAAGAAACTTGCACTATGCTCAAAGCTTTCTTAAACGCTAAAGAAATACGCCAAGATAGAAGAATAATTCTCTCTACGGTTTCTCTCTAGAGTTTCGGTGAATTCGTAAGAAATAATGAAGGAATGAGCTTCTATTTATAGAAGAATGGGTGAATAATAACTAATCCATGAACGGTATCGGATCGATTTACTTTAAACCAGATGGCCTAGATTGGTTTACAATAAAATATAATATATTCTATTTATAATCTAATAAAACGAATAACTTTTAAAAAGATTTTACTATGTAAACACTACGGGCATTATACAAATACTATGCATAATAAAATATAATATATTCTAATTATTGTCTAATAAAACGAATAAATTTATAAAAGTATTTTGTTTTATATAAAAAGATTTTCTGTTTTATTACATTAATAATACTAATAAAACAAAACTTCATCATCATTATTATTATTCACATTATTAATCAACCAGGTAGTTCCCAGGAAAGCGGGGGCTTTCCAATAAGGATTTCTCCATATTGGCGCGCAATTAGGTGACCAAACCTCTCCTTGGCAAAACTTCTAGACATCGTTAATATTGCAAATAATAACAATTACTGAAGCAATAATTGAACAAAACTGAGTGACTTCTCACGTAACCATTAATAATCAATATCGCTGCTACTTATGCGACCCACGCGTATTCTCGCATACTTTTTAACACTTTGGGTGTTTCAACAATTAACGGTAAAACTTCCGCCGTTATTTTCATAAAAATATTTTTGTCGTTTTCTCAATTCGACAATAATTTCGTTGTGGGGTCCACTAATAATTGTGCCGTCGTACGAATATTCCCCGACCAATCGAATATTATAAACAACTTATGTACTTTGCAAAATTTTTAAATATTACCCACAACTATAACATTATATCAAATTCATTCCATAATATTTAAAAATGATAATTATAGAAAATTCATCTTTATTTATAAAAGTTGGGGTCTTACAGTACAAATCTATATACCAAATGTTTAGGAGTACGACACGTACATTCCTTTTCTATATTGATTGTTCCTTTCACGTCCACTATCACAATCATAATTTTCTCTATGATTATCAAATGAGGTTCCATTCACTTCAGGGAATGTAATAGAATCGGTTGAGCGAGATTGTTGGTTTTTCAACAAAAACTCATTATTTTGTACAGCTACTAGAATACATAATTTCACTTCTGGAAACATAGTTTCCTTTATCGCTTCAGGAAATATTTTATAAATTTACAGTCTCGATATTGCTACTGCAGGAGCATATTCGAGGCATGAAATATAATAAATATTTTCTCTAACATGTCTTCATCAGTGTTTTTCACTCAACACTTTTCAAAAGCTTGCAACTTCAGGTGCAACCAATTATAATGAGCCTTTAAATTCTTTCCTTTAAATCATTTCATAAGACAAGTGAGTCTTTTACTGTAATGTACTCAATTTTTAATTTTTCATGGAGATGATAGCGAATAAAAATCATTAATTTTGCATGATCCTGCAGGAATGCATGATTGTCAACTATAATTATATCTCCAAGGTTCTTTGCCTTTATATGAATCTCAGCATCAAAATTCCATTACAAATAATTCTTGCTCGATATAAATCAAGGGCAACAAATTCAAATTTATAAGATTTGAATATTAAATAACTAAATATATTCCCCATCAAATAATAAAACACGAAACTAAATTTGTCCACTAAAAATAATAAACCAATACTATTAAGCATATTTGTCATTGTAACTTCATACAAAAATTTATCAAAAGGTCATTAGAAATATATCAAATATGCTACCATGCATGCCAAAAGAAAATATATCAAAAATTATTAGAAATATATCAAATATGCTATCATGCATGCCAAAAGGAAATATATCAAAAATCATTAGAAATATATCAATTTTTTTTAAAGATTGTTTTAGTACGGAAACTAGAAAGTACCCTTTTGAAGATTATATCTTCTAGTTGTTATCTGCCGAGATATGAAAATATCTAAAAATATAATCATCATGTATTTTATCGGATCCCTTTTGATTTATTTAGATTGGAAGGAATGCAAAATTACAATACACTTTTATAAAAATAAACACTGCACAATAATTGAGGTTAGATATTTTACCGTATAACAAGACAATTTGAGGGTGGTGTGATGATGACTTACATATGAGTATAACAGTCATTAGCATGCTAGAACCAAGAACAACAAACTCTAATAATAGATTATGAATGGAATAACATGCAGTATGTTATACTAAAATTTTTTTTGCGTATCCATATATATATATATAATAGATAAATATACCTTCTCCTTCAAATCAAATATGATTATCTTCAAGACGATTGTGAGAAGCAATTCGTGCTGATAACGTGTTATAAAAGATTACTAAAATTAAGAATAAAATGATTAGAGAAAGGAGACAATGATTAGAAAAAAGAGACATGTCTCATAATATTTTCATATATCCATCTTCCATTCTCTTTTACAATGCTCTTATTTAAAGATATATGGACTTGGAAGTTTCAAAACTCAAAAATCATGAGTTTTAACTTAATGAACATGGGAGTTACTTAATGAACTTGGGAGTTTCAAAATATCAAAGATTATTATAATTAAATATAATTTTAGACATCCATAAATATATATATTATAATTTTATAACAATATATATATATATATATATATATATATATATATATTATTTTTTGTTTCATTAAGAACTCCGTACATTTAAAGAACTCAGCCCCACAATCGGTTGCTTATCATATATATCGATTTGAATTACATGCTAACACGAAAGACATAAAATAAGAGAGATAGTATTAAGTATAAATAATTTTTGTATCATAAATAAATTGACACGTTTAATACAAGATTTAAATATATCAGACGTTTAACATGATTAACATGTTTATTTAAACTAATTAAAAAATAAATATGATATGGAGTTATAATTTATTTAAATATTGAATTTTTATTTATTTTTAAGCATATTATCTTATACTTTGTTAAATATATATTATTGTAATGAATAAATAGCAAGCCTGGTTGCCGAGGTGCTTTACAGTCCCTGGATTTTACTAGCGAAGATTCAATTTCAATTTTCTTGCTTCCGGTGGTTATTTGAGTAAGGCTCAGCCATTAGCTTGTGAATAACGTTATATTTTTTTATTTTAAAATTTTAATTTGTCTACTAAATGGTTAAATGAGTTAACACCTTAAACACTACTGTTTTCATTCAATTTTTTTTTTTTAAATTATTTTATTTTATTTGTCGTTTATAATTTTTTAAAAGAATAAATTATTTATTTTTCTATATCACCCCTAACTTGTCTCATTATCGCAATAAATATTCTCCCTTATATTAATAATTTTTAACTTCTCATAAAGGAGTAATGATAAAATTTTATATAAATTTTAATTTCTAAATGATAATATTAAATGATTTTCTTAATTTATAGATATAAAATTAAAAAGATTAATGGAATGGAGGTAGTATTAATATATATGAGTTATTATTAGTATTGAGTATATTGACAAGATTAATTAAATGACTTGCATGAGTTGAAATACTTATGACTTGCATGAGTCGCCCTTACTTTGAATGCCTTATTGCATCCGAGTCATCTTTCCATGTCCAGAAAATAGTGTCCGTCAGTTTTTTTACTATATTTTTAATTTGAAAGAAGCAGTCTTTGAAAACATGGTGATGTTTGATGCTGAAAAGACCTTTGAAACCTCTAATTTGTACACATGGAAACCGTTGGATATTATAACTAACCATGTCCAAATCATTCTTTTTAGCGGCTTGTGGTTAAGTTGTTTGATTTTCGTTTGTAAATAATTTCTGGGTTTGTTTCAACATTCTTTAAATTATGGAAAAAATTGAACTTCACCCATATGATCTGATACCAAATGCATTTCTGTAGACTCCCTGTATGAAGAAATGACTGACTGATAATATCTCCAAATGCAAGTCAGTCTTAAAGCAGCATAGTCTGAAGTGGCTAAGTAACATTAATTTTGATGAGCCACAGATATAAAGAACCTAATAGATTAATGTTTGCGACTACCAGAATTATTAAGGGGCTACTAGTGTTGTGGTTGGTTTGGAGCACAAAAATTCAGATCTTTGTCAACTCGGATGTAAATGTAGGGGAAAATGAGGGCTGGCATGGCTTCAAGGTCTTAATGTTTGATATACCAAGGGGGTTTTGCTTATTGGGGTGCCAATTGATCAGCAAATTCTGGATAAAGAGGCATTTTCTAATTTGGGTTATCTTTGAACAATTAGATAAGGAGGATTTTGGTGAGTGTGAATCGTACAAGAAGATATTGTTTTATTTGTATTATGGGGGACATGTGTGGCATGCTGCTGACAAATTCAATATGGTGGGCTAACTGCTAACGTGTTGTGGATCATGCAAGGTTACTACTTACTTGGGAGAGCTGTAGAGTTCAATCAACTAGTTTTAAACACAAGGTACATATCAATTATTGAGAAATGAGTACTTCTATATATTGCGATAAAGACATATCAGTTCTTGTTGCGACTATAAATTAATACCGATACATAGGTAATTGA
Organism: Panax ginseng; assembly: GCA_020205605.1. Classification (NCBI taxonomy): domain Eukaryota; kingdom Viridiplantae; phylum Streptophyta; class Magnoliopsida; order Apiales; family Araliaceae; genus Panax; species Panax ginseng. Next base: position 142,333,960 of record CM035134.1, on the reverse strand, counting down.
TTAATGTGTTTACTCGCAACAAGCGTCATACAAAAATTTTCCGTAAGAAAAATATTTGTTAGTCTTTAAATATTTATATTTTTGGAGCTCTTTTTGACTACTTATGGGGATATCAGTAGGTGCATTAAACTACTGAATAATGACGATGTTTCAGTTTTGAACATATTTGATAAACACATACCTTTTAAATTATCATAAGAAGACAATTATGGTTACATGCCTCTGGATATTAATGGCTTTTTATATTATGAATGAACTGTCATGCTCTAATTTTGTTGTTTTGTTCATTTGGAATTTGCATGTCATTTGAGTTCAGTAATCACGGTATCCCCAAAATCCGGATTCAAACATGGAATTCCAAGAAGCTTCTTTTTATATAACATAGGGACAATGTTCCTTACTTTTAAAGGGATGCAGTGAGTTGGGGAAAGTGATTTATACTTAAGAATTTTATTAGTAATCTATTGTTTAAAATATTAGAAGGCATGGATTTCTTGTTTTTTGCTTAGCATTAGTTGTTTTGCTGGTTTTGGTTAGTCTAGATGAATTTTTAATATGAAAAATAAACAAAATACTTAGGGGGTCATGCCCCCACCTCGAGGGGTGGACTCACTCAAAAGGGCTTATAGCAAAGAGGGTGTCCAATTTTATAACCACAGCCAAGATTGATCATATACATATTGTAAATGTATTATTTTTAATCAATAAATTGTTTATTCTAGTTTCTTGGATACTTCTGTAGTACTGTGTATACATTATTATACGTTATCCTTTTTTTTCTTGATAGGATAAAGTACAGTAATATATATCACACAATTAGACATTGTCCTTAAATTTGATGTATGGGGGAGCTGCGATGAAGTTATTTCAGGGACTAGTGTAATTCTGGTATGGGTTTTAGCTCCTCAGACATACTGTAGTATCAGTCACACGAGGCAACTATATTATATATACCTGGCAACTATATTATATATACCTGGCAACTTGTCTCTTTATGCAAATACTTATTTTGCAACCATGCTTGTGAGGGTGCATCTAATGGAACTATGGAAGTCCTGCAACCATGCTTGTGGATGCATTCCATGAGTCTACATGCAGCAAAATTTAGTTTGGAACGTTTTTGTTAGTGTGCATGCTGCAAAATTTAATTATGTAACTCATTATTTATATATGATTTCAGAAATGTTCTTGGTGGGGCGGCTTAGTAATATGCACCTCATTTCCTGTAGTGCATGAGGAAGGCCTTTGTTTATTCTAGATTGCCTAAAAAGCCATGCTGCAGGTCTTATGTTAGGTGTAACATTTAAAAAGTTGTAAAACTTTTTTGTGCAAGGAATTGTGCTTTCTTCTTGAAATCATCTATTTCGATTAACAGGTTAAAAACACAGTTATTTTCTGTATTTTTGCCACATCAAATAACCATCATACTAGTCTTGCCTTTACGATTAGTCATAGAAAGCACTGAAAATCATATCAAACAGCAGTTTGATATGATGTACTAACGGGAAGTCCTAACAGGTGGGTTGGGTTGATCTTATTTTGTTTAATTTATACTTATGTAGGTTGACCATAAAATATTTTTACTGCATTTCTATTGATTCTGTCCACACATGGAACAAAATGTTGAAGTACTTGACAGTTATGACAAGCTGACAAATAAACAATAGAAAAAAATAATAATAAAAAATGACTCAGGCTCTGACTTAGAGGCTTCACTATGCTATTTGATTTAATAATAGCATATAAAAATACCAAGGGATTACATAATTGTCTTGCCAACGAAATAACTGATGCTCTTTAATTTCCTATCCAAATTTGGTATACTCTTTTAAATTCTTGCAAATTACGACAAAATCATCACTTTTTAACTGCATTTCTCATGGCAATTGACATGGTGGTGTACTTGGATTTTGGCTAAATGAATGATCACTCAACTTACAGAATATATAGCTAAAGTATCTTAGTTAATTAGTTTATCTTTATCTATATAGACACAATTAGATGATGACAATTTTTTTCTTTTTGCAATGAAAGTATCCAAGCCTCTTATTTTTATCTGGCTTCTATACATACAGTAAATCTAGCTTCTGTGCAAGAGAAGATCACATGGTACCTGTTATGATCTGGAGTATAATGATAATAGTTTTATATTTAAAGAATAGAGAGAAGATAATAATGTATCCCAATCCTGATATGTTACGTGCTACAAATATTTCTGTTAAAATTGATATATGACAAGGTTATCGCCTTAACTAACTTTGTAACTCCAAATCTATAATACTTTTATGGGATTACTTACTTCTTGTGCCTAAATTAGTTATCCATTTGAAAAAATTAGGGTTGTTTGTAAGATTTAAAAAAAATATGGAATACATCATATATGCTTTCTAATATTTAACCAGGGATGTTCTAGTAAAATAAAATTCTTCTATTTGGTAGCCCTCAATTCCCATTAGATATAATAGAAAAAAGAAAACAAAAACAAAAATAAGCTTATAATATTTTATACTTGAAGATCAAGTTAATTGTTAACAGTGCTAGATTGTGCAGCAGACTAATGGTAGATCTTAAGCTGTGATTTAGGCCCTAAATAATTCATTTTGGATTAAATTTTCAATGCTGATGATGGGAGAAAAAGGAAGACAATTTCTTCACAGGAAAGTCATTGTTACTTTATATAAATAGAAGTCAACTAGTCTGTCTTTGTAACTTTAGCTAGTAAGATTCTTAATTACACCCTTTTCTATTTTCCCCCTCCCACGTTTGGGAAGAGGCTTTAATTAATTGTTAGCTGATAGATAAAACATGTATCTCTCTTTGTTTCTCTCGTACACAATCACTTACTCAGATAGAGGTTTGATGTCCTAGAGCACGGTGTATTCCTGCTTTCATTTTTAACTTTAATATACAAAAAATGTAAGATGATGCATTCCCTTACCTAATCATATTTTGTTGTCTTAATCACGGAGAAGACTTTGTTATATATATATGTGCACACATGTATATAACTTTTATGTCTCTCTTCCTACCAGTGCCGGTTTGAAGCTCTGCAAGGTTGTTCAATATGGCTCAGTTAGTTGGTGCAGATGAAATACAGTCACTGAGAACAGAGCTCTCAGAGGTAGGAAGAAGTTTGAGATCATCTTTCCGGCATCATACCTCCAGTTTCCGAAGCAATTCAAATTTAAGTTCTTTGAAGGATAATGCTGATGTTGAATTTGTGAAACAATGGGCTGAAATTAATAGATTGCCTACTTTTGAACGTTTGAGGTCATCACTAATTGATGATGATGATGATGAAGATGAAGGAGATAGAGTTGATGCTAAAGGGAAGCGATTAATTGATGTTACTAAGCTTGGTTCTTTAGAAAGGCATTTGTTCATTGAGAAGCTCATCAAGCACATTGAGAACGACAACCTTCGTTTGTTGCACAAACTTAGAAAACGAATAGACAAGTAAGCAATTTTTTTTCTCTCTAAATATACATAAATGTAGATAGCAAAAATTAAGAAAGCAAAAATGGTACATAATACCAATATGGATATGCTGAACATTTGGTGCACAGCACTGCTCAAACACACAATTATGGATATATTTAATAGTCTTAGTTTTTCTGCTGATGTATTTGACCCTCTGCTGATTTTTCCTTCTTCCTCTTCATTCTCTGTGCATATTAGTTCTTTATCAGTTTAACTTTTTAAGCATGAATGAGTGATTAATTGGGTTAAAGTTTCAAATGATTCTTGTAGAGTTGGTGTAAAGTTACCCACTGTTGAGGTGAGATATAAAAATATGCACGTGCAAGCAGAGTGTGAGGTAGTTCATGGCAAGCCCCTCCCTACTCTATGGAATTCTCTCCAAAGCATGATTTCTGTAAGTAACTTACTTTTTCTTGAAGTAAATTTATAGGTTTACCATTAATTCAAAGTATTTAATGTGTAATTTGGACTGTCAAGATTAATTAGATAGACTTTTAAATTTACTTGTGAAATTCTTTAACAGGACATTACCAAGCTTACTGGATTCAAGTCAAAAGAGGCCAAGATAAACATCATTAATAATGTCAGTGGTATCATTAAGCCTGGAAGGTAGCAACAGAACTTCATCAATGTTAATTTTACGCAATTTAACTCAACAGAGATTTATGCCAATAACAATTCCTTCTAACTTTCCGGAACTAGCAAATATTTACTTCAACTATTTGAAACTGCCTTTTTTTTTATTTACCATATACTCCTTTTTCATATATTATCTGAAAGAAATATTTCAAATTGTTAGTATCATTAAGCCTGGAAGATAGCAACAGAACATCATCAATGTTAATTTTATGCAATTTAACTGTGCCAATAAGAACTAGCAAAGCTTTACTTCAACTATTTGAGACTGCCTTTTTTTTTATTTACCACATAATACTTATTCATATATTATCTGAAAGAAATATTTCAAATTGTTAGCATGCATTATGCAGGAACTACTTATTTGTATTTTTGTGCCGACTGTCTGTTTCTACTGCCTTCTACAGTCCCTTTTGGTAATATTGTAGAAGTGCAAGAATCAACTCATTAATCTTTGTTTTTAACCAAATCATATAGTACTTTTATTATCTTGTGGATTGTTAGTATTTATCCAACTTCTCAAGAGTCAAGAATGTATTCACTTCTCTTTTCTATCTAAAACAAGAATAGATTTATTTCTGGTTCTGTCATTTCTTGTCTTGCTACTCACTTGAAGCCTCAACATCCTTATGCCAATTATGGATAAATTGTTTCTTGGCTATTTAGCGTCTTATAGCAGGAACATATCTGTCTCTTATGACCATTAATATTTTATCTTTAAAGTCAATAGGTATGTTAATATTGTACAGTCCGGAGATTCCAAACTTTTCTGGTGATTGAATCTATTTAAGCTTTTATAATAGGCCATCGTAAATTAAAAAATTGCTTTAGTTATCATAGGATACATCGGAATTGTACGATTATTTAGTTCATCCTTGCCATTTATTAAGTGAAAATAAAGAACAATTGTTTGAGTTATTAGTTGGAACACTAGGTTTAATGTACCTCATAGAAATAGAATTATGGAAAGTTTGTTGATTGAACTTTTTCAATATAATACTTCACATATTGTTCGAGATTTCAAGGTTGGAATCCTATTAAATTGTGTCATCAGGTAACTAGGAGTTATGCAATTTTAACACTAACATTATTGTCCATCATTTTTCTCAAGTAGATCATTGCAGTGGTAAAATGACATGCTTAAACGGGATGCAAAATAGTTTTTATATAATTAAAAAAAACCTTTTCATCAAGGTTAGCTAGGATAATTCAGGTAATCGAATTGCTTACCTCTTTTATTTATTTTTATTTCTATTTTTATGCAGAATGACTTTACTGCTTGGTCCTCCAGGATGTGGGAAGACCTCTTTCTTGAAAGCACTTTCTGGAAACCTAGACAAATCTCTAAAGGTACCTCACTTTGTTATTCATTCATCTAGTATAGCACATTGTAAAATCTAATAGAAAAAAGTATTGTGAATCGAATAGCTATCAATAAAGAAAGAATAATCCAAAAGGGTACTTGTTCTAATCTTGTAATGAATATGAAAGCTTTCTGGATTCTATTGTGTCACTATTTCTTCATTCACATATAGTGCAGGTGTTCTACACGCCTTGAATAGACTTCCTAGCTCCACACTATATACTGTATTCAAGTGATTTACTTAATCTGAATTTAGGTTTCACTTAATCATGGTTTGGAACTTTTCTCTTGGATAATTTGATCTCTCTCTAGTAACAGGTTAATGATATTTAATTTCTAATAGTAGTTACTAAATGTTGCTTTTTCACAATTCACATATATTCCGAAGTTCTTCGCATTCTATTCTACTGCATTCGCTATTACCTCCATATGTTTGTCAGTTGTTCTGCTAAGACCTTTGGAAAAGGAAAAACTGAGATTTTAAGCACCCACATTCAGTGTGCCAAAGTTTGAACTTAAGTGCATTATACACGTCTAAATGGGATTTTGAGTTCTACATTGATTATAATCCAGAGCTATTGTATTAAAATCCATATCCTTTTCATAACTTTGCCTGTCTGCCTTTCTCTCGACAGATTACCGGGGAAATCTCTTACAATGGGTACAAACTTGAAGAGTTTGTACCCCAGAAAACCTCTGCTTATACAAACCAATATGATCTACATATCCCTGAGATGACTGTTAGGGAAACACTTGATTTTTCAGCGCGCTGTCAGGGTATTGGAAGTCGAGCAGGTAACCCTGCATTGTCACACAACAACTCAATTTTAGTCTGGATTTCTTGTCAGTATATCATAGTACTTTAAAGTAATTTTTCTTCCCGTTTGTGCAGAGACAATGACTGAGGTGATCAGAAGGGAGAAAGAGGCGGGAATCGTTCCAGATCCAGATATAGATACTTATATGAAGGTACTATAATATCTACTTTCCTGTCAATTCTTCTGGAGTTACTATACTGCTTCGTGTGCGATTCTCTAATGCTCTATTTAGTTATCAAAAGAAGAAAATGGAAGAAAAAAGAATCTTCAGTCCTCTAAATCCTACTGAAATCTAGAATGAATTACTTCTGTTTAGCGTTTCTCCTAATGATAAGTAATGATTGTAAATTTGTGGTATGGTGATGGTCCTGATGAACGTAGGATGAGAGCTGGTGGTGATACATGAAAACAACTACCTTTCACTTATTTCAAATAGTATTTTGTTCTACTCTTTTAATTTTTATTTTCCCCCTCTTATGGATTGACAACAACTTGCAACTAAAACACGTGTGGAAGAGTATGTTGCTGATTATTACCTATCAAAACAGGCTGCCTATAGAAAAAGGAAAAACAAAAGGGGGGAAAAACTGGCTTACAAAAAGTAAGAAAAATATCATGTAATCATATCAAAACCTAAAGACCATGTTACAGACTTAACAAGAGAAGTCATTATTTAAAAGTAAAGGGGAAAGAAACATACATCTCCAGCAAGTCAATTTAAATCTCCATTCCATATTGTAAGGTCATGCATAAGATTGTTGATATTTTCTATTCAGTTAGCAAGCTTATTTCTAGAGACGCTTTAACTCTGTTAACTTTTTCAGGCAATTTCTGTTGAAGGACAAAAGGCAACTATTCAGACCGACTACATTCTAAAAGTAATTCTCTTTAGTTGATTTCAAGCTTCTAATGTTTAATTTCTCATTTGGATATGCTGTTGACGATTTGCACATTGTTCACATGGTTTTGCAGATTCTTGGCCTTGACATATGTACGGACATACTAGTTGGAGATGCCATGAGAAGAGGCATATCTGGTGGTCAGAAGAAAAGATTGACCACAGGTAATATGAATACATTGTTGGCAGCATAAGGATATGCGGCTTCCTTACTTTATACAAAATGTCATACTTAAACCTTGCATTTCAACTTCATGACTATAACTCCATGCTAGTATATGGATGGAAGATTTGTGAGAAATAAATGTAATTTGTATTCTGTAGGGGAGATGATCGTTGGCCCCACAAAAGCATTGTTTATGGATGAAATATCAAATGGATTAGACAGCTCCACCACGTATCAGATTATTGCTTGTCTTCAACAACTGGCTCACATCACAGATGTTACTATACTTGTGTCTCTTCTTCAGCCAGCACCAGAAACCTTTGATATGTTTGATGACATTATATTGATGGCAGAAGGAAAGATTGTGTACCATGGATCCCGTAATAATATTTTAGAATTTTTTGAGGGCTGCGGCTTTAGGTGCCCTGAAAGGAAAGGGGTAGCTGACTTTCTGCAGGAGGTAACTTTGTCGTATCTCATATCAGTTTCGTTTTCATTCTATCAATTTCTCAGTGGAACTATTAACACTTTTGACTGTTTGGCAGGTTATTTCTAGAAAAGATCAGGCACAGTACTGGCACAGAACTGAACAAACTCATTCATACGTGTCTGTCGATACACTGTCTAAAAAGTTTAAGGAATCTTCATTTGGGAAGAAGCTAGATGAGGCAATCTCTGAGGCATTTACTAAGTCACAGAACCATAAAAATTCTGTTTCTTTTAGTGTATACTCTCTTTCAAAATGGACTCTATTTAAAGCATGCATGTCAAGGGAAGTTATTCTGATGAGGAGGAATTCGTTCATTTATATATTCAAATCAGTTCAGGTATCTTCATCAACTTCTTTATTTTGGCGATACATTTTCTTTAAGTGATGATCATTTGTACCTGTGGAACTATTTAAAAAAAAAAAATTAGGTGCGAATGCTTGTAATATATTAAAGAAAATGTTTGAAATTTCTTTTGTGCAGCTTGTCATAATCGCATCTATTACAATGACTGTTTTTTTGCGCACTCGGATGGAGGTTGATGTTGTTCATGCAAACAAATATTTGGGTTCACTATTCTATTCTCTCATCATTCTTCTAGTTGATGGATTTCCGGAGCTGACCATGACTGTAGCAAGACTTTCAGTTTTCTACAAACAGAGAGAATTGTGTTTCTACCCGGCTTGGGCATACGCAATTCCAGCTGCCATTCTGAAGATTCCTCTTTCAGTCTTGGAAGCTGTAGTGTGGGTGTGTCTAACTTACTATGTCATCGGGTACAGCCCTGAGCCAGAGAGGTGAGTGTGGCATTAAAAGGCTTTGATTTTATTGGTCCTAAATAGTTTCTCTCATTTTCTTCATTATTTCTCTGATTGAGCAAGTGCTATACCTCCTTCTAGATAGGGTGATTGCCTCTCCCAGTTAAAATAACTCAAACTTTTGATTAATTTCCATTATCACCTGTTGTTTAATAGGTTTTTCCGTCATTTAGTTCTACTGTTTGCTGTGCACTGGGCATCAATATCCATGTTCCGTTTCTTGGCATCAGTCTGCCGGACTGTGGTTGCTACCACAACAGCTGGTAGTGTGTCAATATTATTTGTATTAGTATTTGGTGGCTTCATCATCCCAAAACGTAAGGTTTTGACATTTTATTCTCCATTGATAAAGGATAATTGTCTCCAAACTGAACTTAAGCTTGGTTATTGTTGCAGCCTCAATGCCAGTTTGGTTGAAGTGGGCATTTTGGGTTTCTCCACTGACATATGGTGAGATAGGCCTTACTGTAAATGAATTTCATGCTCCACGATGGCAAAAGGTGAGTGTTTCTGTTGAATCTGTTAACTATGGCAGTGTTAAACCAGAATGCGAGTAACTTAATTTCATTTTGATAGAGTTGTTCATATGCAATAAGGTAGACCAATTATTTTCTACTTTAACATCATTTATCCTTGCCCAAAATTTACAACGAATAGGAACAATATGCTTTAGTTGACAACAAAAGGCAACTCCTATTTACTGATCTAACCTATCATGAACAGCATTCTTGTCAAATAGTGCATATTTATGTGTGGTAACAAGCAGACCATCTACTCCTTGCCCATTCTTTAGTCCTTGAGATGTTCAGAATGAATATATTTTCACCATGCATTGATTATCATTAATTGATCAGAACCTAACCTATACACTCTGTATCTTTAATTACTGACATCATAAATGTTCTGATTCTAGTTCAAGTTTCTGTTCTTGAATTTGTCTATAATATTTCTTTATCTGTTTGGTACGTGTTGTATTATTGATATTTATCCCAAATAAAATCTTCTAGCAAGTATCACACTCATAATATTAATCTTCATATGAGATGCTTATAATTCTGGGGTTTGATCTTGGTACTTTGGAATCTCAATATGTTACATACTTTAAATCCTATTAACATATGCTTTTGTTTAACCTATTGTTAAGTATAGCTTATTATTTCGAAAAAGATGGTCATGCACGTTGAAACATCCAACTCAACACCCATTAGAAATGAATAGAGAAGCCAACAAGTTTTATATATCGAGCCTTTATATTCTCAACATGCCCCCTCCATTGTGGTGTGATTTTGAGACAAACATAGGGGCTGTTGGGCCTTACATGTGAATGAAATTGTATACTCTAATACCATGTTGAATCATCCAACTCAAAACAATTGACAATGAGAAGAGTAGCCCGCAAGGTTTATACATTTCTCATTATGGCTTTGCTTTTATATATCTGTTGTGGTACTCACAAAAGTGGGCTACTTAGTCATTCTCTAATTACCAATTTTCTTGTGTAGATGCTCTCCACAAACACAACAATAGGGAAAGAAACCCTTGAGAGCCGTGGGTTAGACTTTGACGGATACTTTTTCTGGATATCACTTGGTGCCTTATTCGGATTTATATTATTATTCAACATTGGATTTATTTTGGCCTTAAGTTTCTTAAAGCGTAAGTTAATCTTTTTTCATAGAATGTCAACTTGAGAATTTGCAGTCATATATGTTTGTTTACATCTTAAAATCCATCCAGCTCCTGGTTCTCGTGCTATTATTTCAAGTGAAAAGCTCTCACAAATACAAGGAAGTGAAGAATCTACCAAAACTGACCATATTGAGGAGAAATCCAGAAATAAAGGTCAGATAATTCTCTCCACCATTTTATCCTAGAATCTTCTCCATCAAGCCCTATTAATTTCTTCTTTAACATAATAAGGGTGCTGCTTTTTTCGAATTTACAGGAAGAATGGTTCTACCTTTTGAACCGGTTAGCGTAGTGTTCCAAGATATCCAATACTATGTGGACACCCCTTTGGTAATAATAGAAACCCGTCTCATCTATATATATATATTCATGGTTGTACGGTAACTGGACCCTTTCAGATCAATTTACTTTGGTAGTTCTGTCCTATTTTGGTGTTTTCAGGAAATGAGAGAGCGCGGATTCAGTGAGAAAAAACTCCAACTTCTTTGTGACATTACTGGTGCCTTCAGACCTGGTGTTCTTACAGCATTGATGGGCGTTAGTGGAGCTGGTAAAACAACACTTCTTGATGTTCTTGCTGGAAGAAAAACAAGTGGCACCATCAAAGGGGAAATTAAGATTGGAGGGTACCCCAAGGTTCAAGAGACATTTGCTAGGATTTCAGGATACTGTGAGCAAACTGACATACATTCTCCGCAAGTTACTATAGAAGAATCAGTTACTTTTTCTGCTTGGCTACGTCTTCATCCTCAGATTGATTCAAAAACTAAATCTGTATGATTTTTCTCTTTAGAAGTTGAATTTACTGCTCCTTTTTATATACAAGTTTGATATTCTACTTTTTTTAAATAAAAAAAATTGATCGTCTTTGCAGGATTTTGTGAAAGATGTCCTTGAGACTGTTGAGCTCGATGGATTAAAAGATGCCTTGGTTGGCATTCCTGGTGTTAGTGGTCTATCAACTGAGCAACGCAAGCGTCTTACCATAGCTGTGGAGCTTGTTTCTAACCCCTCAATTATTTTCATGGATGAACCTACAACTGGATTGGATGCAAGATCAGCAGCTATTGTCATGCGTGCTGTGAAGAATGTGGTTGATACTGGTAGAACAATTGTTTGCACCATTCACCAGCCGAGTATTGACATATTTGAAGCATTTGATGAGGTAGGATACAATTGACCAGCTGTTATAGAAAACTTCATACCGTAAGTATTATTATGGCAACTGAAGGGGATATAATGCCGTGAAATCAAGAGTGTTTATAAATTGGTTAACGATCAATTGAATAAGAAACTTTGATATAAGGGGTTGGTTCATCCTACCTAACAACAAGTCTTTTACTATTTGAATATAAGAAACTTTGGTATAACGCATCCATAACATTATTCTTTGCATGTAGTTAATTCTGTTGAAATCTGGCGGACGTGTGATTTACTCTGGACCATTGGGCAAACACTCGAGTAAAGTTATTGAGTACTTTGAGGTCAGTTTTCACAGAGCATAATAAGATTTTTGACAAGTTTTCAGTTTCCTTTTCTCACATATTACATGCTTTTCAACATTCAATTTATATTATTTTCATTTTACCATAACAGGGAATCTCAGGAGTGCCAAATATCAGAAATAATTACAATCCAGCAACATGGATGTTAGAGGTCACTTCTAAATCTGCAGAAGCTGAGCTTGGCCTAGATTTCGCCCAAGTTTATGAGAGTTCTATTTTACACGAGTGAGTTCAGTTCCTAGCACTTATTTGGGTTGGTTAAATTTATGGTTTAAAAATTTATTACAAACTTGCTTGGACTATTTGGCCAAAGTGTGTGAAGAACTTCTTTGATCTGGTTAGTTTTGTAAACTTGCTCGGTCTGTCTATGATCTAATTTGTCGTTGTTGCATTACCTGCTTGTATCTTGTTTCAGAGATGCATCATAAGCTCTAACTGTTTATTCAGTTCCATTATCTAATATTGGGAGATTCCACAAAGATTAAAGTTCATATTGTTGCTAATATTAGTATATATGGTGGTTCCTGTGCGAGTCTTGTTGCATCTATAGTAAACCTTCCATTATAGGATAGTGAAACAGGATAAATTAAACAAACTTGTTGGAAATTTGCTTCTTTAATGCATTAGTTTTGGTCAACTTTGAGATTAATTTAATGCTAATTAAAGAGCATTAAATTAACATTAATGAGATGTTAATTATAGTGCTCATGTAGGAGTACATAGTGGTATTAAACTTGATTCAAGATGGAATCATTTAATAGGAGATTCAGAGTCCCAAAGTTGAGGATTCAACAAGGTTTAAAGGAAGCAATGTTGTTTGATAAACACTTGTTCCTCATAGGAGAAATGACTAAATGTACATGGGTATATAGTATTCATGTGACAAGTTAATTTACTTGTGGAACAAAAATAAATGCATGGACATTGGACTCCTTGTGGCGTGGCACCTGAGGCCTGGCAGCGTGCACGATTGCATTGCAAAGTCGCAGTGGCGCTTTAGGTGCACTTCGCGCGTGCGCGTCGACGCTAGGAGCCCGTGTTTTGGGTCGGATCTATTCTTTTTGACCCGTGCCCATTCTGTTTATTGGAAATTGATCGCAACCTTTTCATTGGTCAGGTGCAATGTGGACCATTAGATTGTGCACGGTTTTTAATAGATATATCTGTCATCTAGACAGTTATAATTTGGACCATTCAAATGAATTGGTTATGATCTAATGGCTCCTAAACAAATCACATCAGTGTGTTTCCCTCTCATCCTTTCTATCACTTAAATTTCTCTCTTTCTTCTTTTCTTAAATACTGCTTCTATATTCAATAATTCAAAGAAGAGTTCGTTGATAATTATCAAGTTTGCTACTTGCTATTCTCAGAGTTGTGACTTGTTGTATCCTGAGAAGTAATTTGTCTGCATCCACAACAACTTTAATTTATCAAAGGGAGACGAATAAAACTTTAAGGATCATCAGCATAGTCTGCATTTTCAATTGGAATTCCTGACTTGTTGTTTGTTGTCTCAAGCATGATTTTTTTGATTTACATTGTAGGTTACATCAGTACGCGTTTGCATCAAAAGAGGTAGTGAAGAGCTTGTTGTTTGTTGTCATTTTGATTGTAGGGGCAATAAAGAGCTAGTGAAGAGCTTGAGTATTCCACCTCCAGGTTCAAAAGAGTTGTATTTTCCCACGCGCTTTTCGCAAAATGGTTGGGGACAGTTTAAATCCTGCCTATGGAAACAACATTTGTCTTATTGGAGAAGCCCTTCATACAATTTGATGCGCTCTATGCATATGATTTTCTCGTCTCTTCTTTTTGGCATACTCTTTTGGGATCAAGGGCAGAAGATGTAAGTAAACAAATTTTAAGTTATGTTTAACCTCAATATAAAAGACTTGCATATGCTACTTTTTGATCGACCACCTTCCTTAAACTCCAATAACTAAATCTGTGCAATGAGTTTCTAATATTTTTTCACTTGAAGGACTTTATTCAGATGACTGACATTGATATATATAATTTTTATTTGACAGAGATAACCAACAGAGTTTGTTCAGTATATTTGGTTCAATGTTTTCCTCTACTATATTTGCTGGCATTAACAATGCCTCTTCAGTTCTACCATATGTCTCCACAGAACGAAATGTTCTGTATCGAGAAAGATTTGCTGGGATGTACGCTCCTTGGGCTTATGCACTTGCGCAGGTATAAACTTTTGGCAACTTGTTGAGTTCTTATTATGCAACTTGATCCTGTCAAATATTGGATCATGGGTTAACATAATTAACAACAACCACCCAAAAAAAGAAGAAGAAAAAGTATGGTTGCATTGTTTTTTCCCCTTTTTAACCAACTTTGAAGGATAATAACTTACCTTTTGTGCTTATTGAAATGTGTGATTATTTTGTAGGTGACAATTGAGGTTCCTTATCTCTTTGCCCAATCACTTGTATATGTGATTATTACATATCCAATGATTGGATATTATTGGTCAGCTTACAAAGTGTTGTGGTTCTTCTACTCCATGTTCTGTACATTGTTGTACTTCACTTATATGGGAATGATGATTGTTTCAATCACACCTACCTTCCCAGTAGCTGCAATTCTACAATCTTCCTTTTACACTATGTTCAACCTCTTCTCTGGATTTATAATTCCTCAACCGGTAAGCTATTTATTAGGAAACAATATTCCCAACGCTAGAAATAGCGCAAGTTACAATATGAATTACACATAGTACAACTGTGTAATGCATGCCTTGCGTTGGAAATATCATTCCCCTATTTATCTATACTTCGCTAGAAATGATATTTTCAACATTGAAACTACCAGTTCTAGCACAAGGTACGACATGCATGAGAGAATATAATTTTCCTATTTATTTTCTATGTTGTTAGTCACAAGAAAAGTACTGGGGAATGAAAAAATGATTGACAAATTTTGACCAAATTATTGTGTTATTTTTGTTTGTTGCAGCAAATTCCAAAGTGGTGGTTATGGTTTTACTATCTCATACCAACATCTTGGACACTAAATGGCATGCTCTCCTCCCAGTATGGAGACATAGAGAAGAAGATTTTGGCATTTGGAGAAAGAAAAACTGTTGCTGCCTTTTTAAAAGATTACTTTGGATTTCACCATGATAGATTACCTTTAGTTGGTGTGATTATGATGTTATACCCTATTGTTTTTGCTTCTATATTTGCTTATTGTATTGGGAAGTTAAATTTTCAAAGAAGGTGAATATTGTAAAGTCATTTTTATTACTGTTAATAAAGGTAACCTAAGGGTTCCTACATTCAATTATTTGTTCTTATCATGTGTGAATATATATATTTAATATCATTATAGATTTATTGTCACATATTCTAAGTTCTTTTTAATTTGTTCTTATCATATCCCTGTGGATATATAGATATATACAGACATTTAATTCAGGATCCATTTTTATTCAATATCTATTCATAAAATAATTAAGTAAAATTTAGTAGTAATGACAGGATAATTTATTTACAGTAACAAATTTAAATATATGCACATGTCATTTGTTTTTGTGGAACAGATATTTTCTAGAAGTGGAATTCTTTTGTAAAACGGAAGGAGAGAGTACTATATAAGCTCAACTAGAATGTAGTACTTTTTGTCCGATCTAGTATCAACAATCTGCTGGAAAAAAAGAGAGAATTCAATGGCAAAGCTAATTTCTTCATCTTTCTTGTTTTTGCTTGGTTTTTTCCTTTGCATGTTCGCTTTCTCAAGTTGCTGGCAGGATGAGTACCCTTCACCGGGGCTAGTAAGTCCGATTAACCCTTTTGAATATATATATATATATATATATATATACCGGTTTTTAGTTATGGCGATGGTTCATACCGTTGCTATAGCTCCAAAAAAATCGTCGTCATCCATCAACAGACTGGTCCATTGGAGAACCAACATATATATATATATATATATATATATATATATATATATATATATTCTAATTTCCTCAAAAAGTCTCAATTTGACCTTTCAATCTATCTGGTCAATTTTTGAAATTTTAAAAATTTCGTAATTCATGTAAGTTTTAAAATTCCAAATTTTATAGTTAGTAGTACATTTAGATAATTTTAAATCATTGCATAAACTAAAATCAAATTAATTTATATCAATTTTAAATTGTAAGATTTCACAAATTTCTTTAAGAATTAATTCTGAGTGAGGCTCTTTTTGTTGGACAAATGGAGTATATTAGAGCACAAAACAAAATTTATGGATTTACTTCTCATCTTTTTCATCACATTCACTAAATTCTCTTCTTTAAATTATTGAAATTGATATTTTCATGAGCAAAAGTAATCGTTCCACAATATCCTTCTCACATGAATAATAAAAGGTCCCACCCACATCGTTTTAAAAATATCAATTCTCTAAATTATTCTTTATATTTTCTTCTTTTTATTTATTTATTTACATTTACTGTTATGAGAGTCCTATGTGCAGGTTCTCCTAAACTTGTACATTGTTATATACGTATTTATTTTATTAAGTAATTTAAGCTTTTTATTGAGACAAATGACAAATATATTTTATTCGTGCATGAATGTTTTAATATAATTTCTTTAAATTGTCTCCCAGAGTATTTAAGAGGAATTTGTTTTTGAAATTATGTGTTTGCCAATTTTTTTTTGCACGTGGTGTGACCATTAAATAGCCTAAATAAATTGCTAAAATTAGATATGTCAATTGAAGTGTTGAAAAAAAAAACGTGAGAGAAAGTTCAATACTTCAATGGCACTTCTAAATTTGTCCTCTTCTTTTAATTAATATTCTTCTTCTTTTTTTTTTTAGTCTTATGTATTACTTTTTGTTTGTCTTACAAGTCTATATGTATATGAGATGTATACAGCGATATTAACAAATTAAAAAGTTGCTAAGGCTAAGGTTGTGTTCTCAATGGACAAGTCCTAAAGCCCATAACAGGCATGTTCTTTATCTATACCTAGTTAGTTATATGCAGATTGGATTTTTCTTATATATGTATATATATTAGTCCTTAACCTTTTTAAGAAAATAGGATTCAACAACTTAAATAAAAATAAAGCTCATAATTAATTTTTTTTGTTTTGCTTTTTGGAGAAAATTCGTTTCGGATTAATTTGATCCGACTTACTAATAAGTTTGAACTCATGTGTTAATGCATGATCCATGCAGGAATATGTTACTTGGTGTGTGGCCAAAAAGACTATTTCTGATGAAAAATTAAAAGAATCTGTAGGGATTATCTGTGCGCAACTGGATTGTAATGAAATAAACATGGGTGGATCATGTTATGAGCCTAATACTTGGCAAAATCATGCTTCTTATGCTCTTAATCTCTATTATAAGAGTGCTGGTGAGTGCAAGTCTCGATGCGTCGTAAGACCGACTATCAAAAATCCATGTAAGTTTTTCTTTTTTATATACACCGCACCCACCAGTGTTCTATTATATATTTTGTACCGTATGATGAGTATATATAATAGATATTTCTAGTCCGCTTGGGCGCTAATTAAACACCTTTTTCGGACGTCCCCTATGTTTGCCTAACAATTTTTAAAACACGTTGTCATATTTAAGTACAATTAGTACGTACTTGGTGCGCAGCTATTTGTGACATTTACTATAGTCATGTGTTTTTTATTTTTAATATATATATTTCTGTGTATATAATATTTTGTCTAATTAATTTACTTTTTTTTTTGGTTTGATGCAGCTTATGGTAGTTGTAAATTCTAAACCTGAAGACCCGACGGTTCCGGGTGTGTTTGAGACTATTTCACATCTGTTGGAAATGGTTGTCTATTATGAAATATTTTTCTTAATTAACAATTAAGAAAAATACTTTCGTAGAGTTTGAATTATTATTTACAGTGGGAAATATATTTCTAGAAACCTGGTTTAAAAGTTTGATTCATGTTCTTAATTTTAAGTATTCTATTATTTTTGTTTCATAGTGATTGATTCTGAATAATAAAATTTGAAAGTTATGGTAATTGTATGTGGATTATTGGTCATATATAATCTGTTGCATGTATATCAGTATATGCGGAATTAATAGCGCATATATATATATATATATATATGTTATTAATTACTTATCCTAATTTTTGAATAGGAACAATATCTTTCTAAGTTTTAGGTAAATGAACTTAATTGATTAATATGATATATATAGTGTTATGATATGTGTTGTGACTTTGTTCCAAACCATCTTGCGATATAAGTAGTGCACAAGTATTAAGGTAATGATTATATAACATTAATTATAATATCATTTGTCTATATTACTCTTATATTGGAATAAGAAATTGATATTTATTGGACATAAAATAGTGAGAGAACCAAAGTTACATTTAATACTTGGGCTAATATTAAAAATTAAGCAATTAATGTTTACTTGAAATTCTCAAACGACTTATATTAGGGAACAAAAATATTTCTCTAAAACGACTTATATAAAGGAACGGAGGTAGTAATTCTCAGCTTCTAGCTCAATTTCCAATTGAAATAAGTGCCTCAATCGCCTAATTCTGAATTTTAATTTCCACTGCCACATCTTGGAAAATTAATATTCTTTAAAACATATATATATATATACATACTAGTAATTGTTCGTGTCTGAAGGCACGACGTAACAAAACCCCTTTCTCTCCGTTTCAACGATTCCATTTTCATTTCCTTTCTCTCCTCCTTCCTTTTCCACCATCATTTCCCGTACAAATCAATTAGAATGAATCTGAACCGTCCTTGTAATTTTCCGCACAACTCAATTAGAATGAATCTAAACCGTTTTTTAATTTTCCGCCCAAAATCAAAATGGATTCTATCTTATTAATATAGATATCTTCTGCCCATTGATCTTTCCAAAAAAAGTGTTTTCTCCATGCATTACGTAGCCCCAACACCCAACTTTGTCACATCAAATCTCATCCTACAATTGTTATATTTGTTTGTACTTGAACTAAATAATTTAATATCAATTTTGAATTTCATAAATTGTCTTTAAAAAGTCAAACTATATATCAATAATTTTGGAATGGATTGAGTAGCAAATATGAGCCCCATAATGGGATATATATTAAGACAACGTAAAAATTAGCAATATCTACATGTGTTTTTGATATTTTTATACATGATTCTCTTTCACATGAAAGTGTGACCCACTTTATATTTTTGAGAGAGGATCGTGTAAAAATATTAAATTCCTAAATATATACATCTCAAAGCTATATGAAATTTAAAAATAAAAAAGAATTCAAAAAGAATTTATTCGATTACCCACATTAACTATGATATGAATAGACTCTTTTCTCTCTTTTTCTATACTTTTATTTTTATTTTCCCTTTATTATCACCCCCGAATTAATCTCATTTTTCCAAATTACTTCAGTCTTTTACCAAAATCACTCTCAATCTTTCTTTTGATAGTTTACAAATTTACAAAAAAAAATTTCAAAAATTCAGTGCTGTCTATGCCGACTACATATTAGATTGTCCCCTGATTGCACATGTTTTTTTGGGGCCGACAATTACAATTTTCCCTTTTTCTTTTAATTTACAGTTTATAAAAAAAGTTTCATTTAAAAAATTTGTACATCAAAAATATATAATTTTTCATATTTATTGATAAAATAATTAAGTTAAAGTTTAGTAGTAATGACAGTAATTATGATAACATATTTAGAAACTTGTGTCATTTTATATTGCTATTAATAAAAGATAACTTTTTTATAGAACAAATATTATTTACAAATGAATTTTTTTTTCTGTAAAACAGGAGTATATCTTAAGTAGGATGGGGATAGTACTATAGTCTTTGCTATATGTATATTGCGATAAATTAATTTATACTAAATTATAATTATGAAACGTATTAATAAATGAGATTAAATAAAATTATAAAAGCACACCATTTATTATATATCTTTCGAAAAAAATTATCATTAATTTTATCCACAACATACGATCAAAAAAATCGACGAAAAATACTATCAGAGATAATGAAGCAATAACTGATCATGCTTCTGCACATGTACGCAAATTCAAGATGGTTCAATGTTGAAATTAGGCCTAATAAAATATGGTTATGGGTTGGTTTTGATTTATAAAATTTGGTTATAATTTCATTTAATAATTAAAATCATATTAACTATTTTTAATATGGGTTGTGTTAGTTGGAATAATATAATTATGGTGCAAATATAGGTCAACCTATATTTTAAATTTTAAATTTATACCAGTATTATGATTCAATTAAATAAATTATTATTAGATATGTCATATATACATAATCACTAAGCATTTTATTTTTTAGGAGTTTGGGGGGTGGGGGTGGAGAGTGCATACATAATCACTGAATATTTTTTTTTTGGGGATTTGGGGGGATGTATACATAATCACTATAATTTTAGGGAACATATCAATCAATAATTTAATTTCCGTTATTTAGGGCTAAAAATAATTTTGGAATTCTTAAACCTGATAACAAAAAAATTAAGCCCTAACCTGTAAATTGAAAGAGCTTAACTATGGAGGAAGAAGAAGACCCCAGCCGACACCAACACTCCGAACCCAAGTCACCGCCACCGCCGATACCACCACACAGTAACAGTCTCAATCGGATTCACCTCCTTAAATGAGCTATGGACCAAATGCGGGAGCTTAGAGAAGGAAGAAATATGGAGGAGATGAGAAGGAGAAGAAATATGGAGGAGAGATTAGATGGAGGAGTTATGGACCATGTCAGGAATAAGCATGAGAATGATATTCCTATTTACATATGATTTGATTATGATATATATATATATATATATATATATATATATATATATATATATATATAAATGAATATGCAAGTATGCTTGCATTAAGAAAAGTTGTAAAGTCCCTTGATAGATAATAGAAACATATGTACAAGGACTTAGAATAAATTGATCAAATGTGTTAGGTTGATTCTACATAAGTAAAACAGCTTTGTAAAGTCCTTAAAAAGAAATGATGTACAAGGACTATTGTGACGCTCCAAAAATAGGTATACATCACCCATCTTGAGTCGCCAAATACATGGTACAAAATTCAAATACAACTAAATTATACAACAGTCGTGTATAGTACGACAAAATACATGCTGTGAGTTTTAATACAAATATTGTCTTCTAGACAATATCCACTCTCAAAAAAAGTCCTCATTACATTTATTGTCACACTATTTAACAGAATAGTGAGGACTATTAGCTAATACTATCATCCGGACCATCACTCCGTTCCCAGGCTAAATCTAGCTACGTTTCTCATTTTCAAGAGAAAAAAGTGAAAGAAAGGGTGAGCTCAACTAGCCCAAAGAAGAAATATTATGACTAAGATAATGCGAATAAATTATCATTAGTCTTCAACAATGTTAAACCGATAATATACAATAGACATCAAGTTTAACTGCATGATGAACAAGCAATCCATTAAAAGAGTCAAGTAGAGAATAAAGTCTACTATCTTTTATGATTTAAAAGGTTTTTCATCACTTTTATCCCAGGACTCAAATTTTAATAAATAATCCACATCATCCCCTCAAGACACTACGACCAAGGATATTCATTAGGGTCACGACCACAAATTCCATTCACTACGGGCCAAGGATATTTGTATATTCATCAATGGTCATGATCATGCCAACAACTGTCCATTAATGCACTACGGGCCAATGAGGACTTTTACCACATCATTTGTAACATTACGGTCATGATTATACCGAATAATTCCTGGTCATAAT
This sequence comes from Panax ginseng, assembly GCA_020205605.1. NCBI lineage: Eukaryota > Viridiplantae > Streptophyta > Magnoliopsida > Apiales > Araliaceae > Panax > Panax ginseng. The sequence goes on along the minus strand of CM035134.1, from coordinate 142,312,312 downwards.
CATACCAAGTCCATCCATGCTCTACAGGCCATAGATGACTTTAAAAAAAAATAAACATGAGGATGATGACAATGATATAAGAGTTCAATAAAACAAGTTCACGAATTAATTTATTCAGAAACTAATAACGTCCAAATTGTCAACATGATACTGCTTTGTAGAGTAAAATTTAAGAATGCTCAGAAGAATATTTCCATGAAAAATACTGGATGAAGCGCAAATATCAAGAATATTCCACTAATTTCATGGAGTATAAAAGTCAAAATTTTAACCAACTGAGTATAATAACGAATGTAATAACAAAAGAAATCACCATGCATGCGGTACTTCGCATAGACAAGTTATTCCAATGAATAATAATAACGGAACCAAAGTCGGTGAAATTCACACAAGCGAGGATGTCCCAACGAGAATAATAAATGCGGAATAATAAATAATAGAACCGTGTCCGGTGTAAAACACATGATGTAATATTCACCGAGAATAATAAAGACGGAATAATAAATAATGGAACCAGTGTCCGTGTAAAATACATGCATGTGATATTCCAATGTAATAATAAAGATGTAATAATAGAAGAATGTCACCAAGTATAGGGTAGCTCGCAGATATCTGAGTTATTCCAATGAGAAAAATAAAGAAATGGAATAATGTAAGTTCTCTTCTTGAATACAAAAGAATAATATCCCTTACCGTAAAAAAAGAACTGGATATAAGAGTAGGGAAGTAGCATAATACTTTTCTATAGTTTCTCTATAATTTTCTCTCTCGGAGTTTCAAATTGAATTTGTGAGAATTAATGAAGGAATGAGCTTTATTTATAGGAGAATGAAAAGGAACTGTAAGGATTTCTTCACAGATGAAATAATTCAAAGACTCACTTGATGAAAATTTTGATACTACATATTCAAATTGTCAAACCTTCAACCAATCATAACAAAGCAAGACAAAATATAATACATATATATATATATATATATAAACCCACATGTTATAAACATATATATATATATATATATATATATATATATATAATACTAACTACCTCTATTATAATTCAAATCCATTCCCCCACCATTTCCCACTCACATAATAAACATATATACTATAATCATACACACATCACTTTCACCCTTTCTTTTCCCCCACCACTTCCCACTCACACACATATTATATTATATATACACACTCACACATAACAACCTTATATACATAAACTCCCTCCCCTATACGTATCTTTCTCCCACCCCCAATTCTAAAATTAGTTTTTACCGATTATTTTAAAAAATGGATAAATGGAGATTCATAAAATAAGCAAAACTTACACAAATACCTCATAAAAATCACATTAATAATTTTAACAACATTTATCACTTTTATTATAATTCACAATATTAATTGACCAGGTCGTTCCCAGGAAAGAGAGGGCTTTCCAATAAGGATTTCTCCCTATTAGCGCACAATTAGGTGACCAACCTCTCTCTGGCGAACTTCTAGACATCGTTAATATTGCAATTTATAATATTAATAACTCTGTCATTTCAATTATTGATTTAATAATATATAAAATATCGACAATAATTGAATCAAATAACGTGAGATCTTATGCAACAATTATTATATAGCAATAATTGAACAAAACCGAGTGACTTCTCACGTAAGCATTAATAATCAATACTGTAGTGCTACTATGCAACCACACGACATCGTTACTTTTACTACCGAAAGGTTGTTCAACAAGATTAGCAGTAAAACTTCCGCCGTTATTTTCAATAAAATATTTTTGTCGTTTTCTCAATCCAAATAATAATTCCGTTGTGGGGTCCACTAATGATGATTGTCTTAGTCGCATTAATAATATTCTCAAACACAAAGAATATTTCGACCAATCGAATATAATACAACAACTTGCATACTTTGTATAATTTATAAATACTACCCACAACTATAACATTATATCAAATCCACACCATAATATTAAAAAAATATTTCGAGAAATTTAAATCTTTATTTATAAAATCTGGGGTCTCACAACTATAAATGTAGAAAGATCAAGCATGTTAGGTTGATCTTATGATGTAACAGATAGGCTTGTCGATCGTAAAGCATCGCACTGTAAATCGTGAGTCTCGCCGGAGAGTCAAGAATAACTCGAGAGCTATCAAGGCAGAATCGTAGTCTACAAGATAGTAGATCTCAGAGTTCGTAGAATGCCAGGAGAGACGAGGAAGGATCGTAGTGTGTCGAGTAGCACTTCCTCGGAGCCGTAGTAGTCTCTTGAGGAAGTCATGTTCGTAATCATAAAGACAAACGCCTACTGAGTAGACCGAGTATCTCGCAAAGCTAAGTCAAGAATCGTAGACTACACTCGAGTTGTAGAGTCTACTAATCATACCAAAGGCGAGATCGTAGTCGAGCAAGATCGGATGAACACAACAAAGACAAATGACGTAAATCGAGTGTCAAGATCGGATCTCGAGTCGAAGTGTCTGCATAGCCAAAGCTGAATCGTAGAGTGCAGAACTAAGACATCAACAGATGTGCTCACAATGTCAAAGCAGAATCGTAAAGCAAATACGATTCTCAACAAATGAGCACTCCCTTAATATCCAAAGGAATGAAACCTCTAGTTGACACTGCATAGATACGTCCCACCTGAAGGAAACTAGAGAGCACTCAACGAATGGCATGCAAACTAACAGAAAACCTAAGCAACAACCCAATCAACATCCAGATTGAGTTGTGAAGCCATTTGAGATGAAGTCTTCCACAAAGAGATCAGAGGAAGACTTCTGTAACTGACTAAGGAAAGTCAGCATATGCAGTAGCTGTCAAGTGGAAAGATGACAACGATCTTGAAAGTAACCAGGATCGTAGTGTTTGCCAAACAAAGAAGGAACTGATGGAGTACACACTGAGATACTGGTCAGCCTCTGAATAACAAGGCTAAAGTGATTAAGCATTGGGTCAGTCCATTGATAATAAGTGAACGGGAGATCACAAGGAGAAAACGAGCTGGACACGCCACAAATCTAAAGTGTCTTGTTATTCAGAAGAGGCCAGGGCAAGGAATCGAGCCATCAGTATCTGAGAACAGTCGAGGCAAATAGAAGTAATGAAGCACTGCACAAAAAGAGGAAGAGGTGTTCTACTCTAAAGAACAAGTGAACACTCCTCAAGAACGTAGTGTTATGTCTACAAGTCAACAAGACACTACGATCAAGTCCATGAAGACATGTATCAGAATCGTAGAGTTCGAATAGCTGAAGACTGAAGCATTGGCAACGGTTCAATCTGAAGGGTAATATTCGGACAAGAGCTCATTGAGAGCATCGATGCAAGGACAACCTCTGATCGAGAAATCAGAAGGGTGAAATAAAGTCGTCGACCTGCCCAAGATATCAAAGAGTCATATCTGACAGGGTTGGTGAAACAGTACACTACAGTGTCAGGAAGTCAAAAAAAGATGTCATGTCACATCTGCAGTCTGCACCAAATAACTCGAGATCTGCGAAGAAATTTGAATAGCCTTCAACGGTTACTTTCCAATGGGAAGATTGGGAAGCAGTATAAATCAACAGAGCTTCAAAGATCAAGAGTTGCTGATGATTGTGAAGTTACAGAATCGTTGAGTTGGTGAATGTTATTGTTGACTCTACGAGTTCCACCAAAGATCAATAAAACAAGTCTTAGTGACAGTGAGACTACCAAGGTGGAAGTGAAGCAGCTTTGAAGAAGAACTCAAACAGATTAAAGTTTCACTCAACAAAGATAAGAATGCCACTAAAGATGGCAGCCAAGCTGAGAGCCGAGAAGGCCAAGAAGATAGCATTCAGGAAAGTGGCTAAGTACAAAGAAGATCAAGAGAGCCACTCTACGAATCACCATGAACCGAAAGCTGAAACTGAACAAGTGTAGAACCATGTCTGCAAAGTATTCAAGAAGGGTTCAGGGATTACTAAGTGCCAGACAAAGTCTACTAAAAGCACAGAGACTTAGCAAACCCAGATGGTGATGGTGCGGTGTGATACTGAGATGAAGATGAGCAGAAAAGAGTGAAGATCGGTGCACCAAAGAAGATGTGGTCGGACTCAAGTTGAAAGCAAAGAGGATCACACTAAGCTGCTAAGTACAAAAGATGTTCAGAGCCTAATGACATCTTAGCAGCTTAGCACCAACAACAACAACTACAACTACAACAACAAGAAGCTGTGGCTCGAGGGTCCTTGTCAAGAAAGGACTAAATGAGGTTCCAAGCTGCTTTGGGCTTGAAGAGTTCCAAGGGAACTAGAGAAGTTCGAAGGTTGCTGGCCTTGAAGAGTTCTTAGCAAACTGAAGTCCCAAGGCTGCTGGCCTTGAAGGAATCTTAGTGATTGAGGGTAGCCGCCTTCCTTAGTGGAAATCCTCGCTAGTTGAAAGCAGAAGAGTGGATTAGAGCTTGAGTCTCCGAACCACTTAAAATCCCTCGTGTCTTTTACTTTATGTCATTTACATTATGTACATTAATCGCTATAATCTGCTATGTATGTTTTAATCGCTACTACCATCGAACTAACTCTACGAACAATGTATGTATGATTATGATTATATCAATGAAGGGATCTTTTACTTATTCATTGTGGTTTGAAAAGATTCTTAAGTTTGTCGTGAGCTACTTAATGAGCAATACAACTTAATAGAGAAAAAGTATTTTGAAATTCTAAGGATCTATTCAACCCCCCCTTCTAGATCTATATTGTGCCTACTGGGAATTAACAGACCAAATTCACCGTCGCTGTTGCTAATTAGGAAGAAAGGAAAAGAATGAAAAGAGATTAGGGTTGCTGGTACGCTTATTTTAAAAAAAGAATAAGTTCGACGGACTTCGGTCGATTTTATTTTCGTCGCCCTTTTGCTATCATCGACGGACCATTCAGTCGACTTTAATAATATTACGTCGACATTAAACTCGCGCTGGTGGGGAATCTACGCGCCAAGTAAAGGAGTTTAATTCCGACGGATGTCTGTCGACTTTAGTTTAACCTCAACGCAATTAATGTCGACGTAATATTCCGTTGAACGTATATTAACATTGACGAAATGTATTCGGTCAGAATTAATTCCGTCGGAGATAACCCTTTTTCTTGTAGTGAGATGAGTTTTTTTTTTTCATGTTAGGGGGTCTTTATCCAATTAAATTTTATTTTAATTTTTTTGTTGGGAAAAATTACCTCTCAATATTGTTGTATTTGATAAATTAAAAAATATCAGTACATACCAAACAGATTAAATATGCAATTTCACCAATAATAATAATTATTATAAGAAATAATCAAATAGAAATAACCAGACACAATAAATCAAAATTTTTACTTGGAAAATCTTCTAAAACTAAAAGGTAAAATTATCGGACGATATCTGAAAAATCTACTAGAATAAAATGAGAGAATTCAAATAATTCTTAATTTGAGGAAACAATCCAATTACCTCAACCTAAACAACACACCTAGGTCATATTCGTTTGTAAGGATTATAATGTTGCGACTATATTCCCATGGATCATAATTTCAAAACTATTAATTCGAAGATTAAATATTCATAGTCACGCATTTGTTTTTATAAGATTATTCATAGGATAACTTAAAATAATGTCATAATATGTTTGTTTTGTTCAGGATTATTTAAAAGATTGGATAAAAACTTACTGTTTGGACTATCACACCCTTAGGCTATGTTTGTTTGCAAAGATTATGCTTGAGATATAACTATTTAGTCTAGGAATTATAAAATGACTTAATAGTCTTGAGATTATAATTATAATCCTGAAATTATAATCATATGATTAATAGTCTTGGGATTAAAATCACATGAATTATAATCCCGGGATTATAATCATTGCAAATAAACATAATCTTACTACTAATAACAAATATATCATATTCTCATTAGTTTAAGTATAGATAGATAGGATAAAATATATTGATCTTTTTAAACAAAGTTAAATGTTAATTTTGTCTACAAGATTTTAGTCCCAAATGGTAGGGATTATAATACTTAGTTGGAAATGAGATTAAGTAACCCCCACTTTCAAGTCATTTTATTATCCTGGATTAATACTCACAAGTCTATTTTTAAAAACAAATAAGAAACTTGGGATTAATAGTCTAATTCCAAGTGTAATTCTTGCAAACAAACATAACCCAAGTTGCTTTTCTCTCTTTATCTCTTCCACCCTTTTTCTCTAAAATGAGATTTTTCTCTCTTCCACTAGGATAAATGATGTCCAATATAATAATGATGATGTTCAACATAGGTACTTCATGAACATAACACCACTTGTATGGATTCAGTTAGCATGGAATTTATTTTTTTGGTAAGTTGGTCAATTAACCAATAGAATGCTAACACATATAGAGCCTTGCCTACGTGTCAGTACTCTATTGACCAACTTACTCAAAAATAAACTTCATGCTAATCACTTCCCACTTGTATAAACACTGACAGTGTATAGAAGTTTAATTTTATTTATTTAGTAATATAATTTTGATAGTGTTTGGTGTATTTGAAAGTCTAAACGCACTTGAAAATCTTTTGTGCTTAGTAATCGTTTATTTCAAACATAATTTATTTAACTTACAAACACAACATTTGGGACTCAAACAAAACGCACTAAAAATAATACGGTATGGTGCGTTTAAAAGTCCAAATATTATTAACGTTATAAAAATTAATAGCCGAACAAATCCTAATATAAAAAAATACGTAAAAAATAATATATTTTTTCTGAAGGTAAAATAAATAAATAAATAAATAATATATTCAGGAAAAATAAATAAATAATCTATTGAAAGACCCAATTTTGAAAAGGTTAAAAATGGGGGTCAAAATAACTGATATTCCCTTCCTAAAATTCTAATATCATTCCCAAATCCCAATACATGGATTCAATTTTGAGAAATGGTTTTTGACTTTTAATTGAAATCGTTTCCATTCCAGCCAACAACAGATTATTATTATTATTAATAAAAGAATAAAGGAAAAAAGAAAACAGAAACCTTTTCAATTCCATTTTTTTTCCTTCTCAAAACTGTTTTCGTTCACAAGCATTGTAAAATCTGGAGAAGAAAAGACTTGAAACAGTTCTCTCTACCTGAGATTCCGACAACAAATTCTCATAATTTTCTGTACAAAAACTCCATTACTGGCTTCTCCGATCACTCCGATCTCAAACGAACCCTAATTTCAGGTTTTCCTTTCTCTCCTCTTTACACTTTTTTTTGAAAACAGCGATTGAGGTCAGCGAGAATCCGAGCTATCAATTTAAATTGAAATCATGAATTTGTGTGTTTTTTTCCTTGTCATATCTGTCGTCTGTTTGTACCTTTAGTAATCTATTGCATTGTTTCCCTATAATTGTCCAACCAAAATTTCATGTGTGATTGCCGAGAAAAAGAGAAAGGAATTTTGAAGTCATTCCATGTAAAATGTATGCATTTATGTAATTGAAGCGGCTTTGAAAGCGACAGAAGTATGAACTAAATTGTTTATAGCACAGATTGAGATCATACCCACATGCTCTTTTGGGGTTATTTGTATTATAAATTCTCATTTTGTGAAGTTTTTTTGAGTTAAGAACGCTAAAAATCTGAACTTTATCTAAGCTAATATTTATATTACCTATTAGGAGAATATATTTTAGAATTCAAATTCAAACTAAGGTTTACAAAATTTAGCTCTGTTTCTGTTTGTGCATTTGTATGTGTGTGAAGGAAGGCGGACCGGTGCATAACTATTTCTAGCCTAAGATATTGTCAAGTCTTTTATTTCTAGGAATCCTCATACAAGCAGCTGTTCTCAGGTTTAGAACATAAATGGCTTTAACAGTGAAATTTTTCTGAAAGTCAATTGTACCCCATCCCAAAAAAGTCTCTGCTAGATTGTATTTCTTTTTGAGAAAATCCGAAGGTTATAGATTTTTTCTCACTCAAGTAAAATTTAGAAACCGTCACATGTACATCTTGTTCTTAAAAATGTAATTTAGCTGGTAAGTTTGAATCATTAGATTTGCTAGCTTGGTTTCGAAAGGGATTGAAGGAAAAGTACTGGACATTTGAAATAGTAATATATATTCCTTACTATATGCAATTTCTGATGGCATTACAAACCGTTTAGAGTGTGTTTATGTTTCCTTTCGTTTCCAGAGATGGGCATTGGAAACCTTCCCTTTTTCCAAGAAAGTGTTCTTCAGAAACATACTTCTTATTTGGAAATGCAAGAAATTGTCTCTTTTCCTTCAGCTAATTTTATTTATTTAACTAAAATAAGCAGAAGGAGAAAGACCTCCTTGTTCTTAGAGGATGAGATTCAAGTATTTAACCTTGTTTATTTATTTATTTATTAAAGTTGGTTCCACCCTAGTAAATTATGAAATGTATCTTCTATCTTTGTTAAGAAAGTGTGCCTAAAAGTAGTTATCTTCCTAACTAATTTTGAAATTTAGCTCCATCTTTCTAACAGACAGTGCCTTGAAATTAGTCATTTTCTTATATTTTACCATATTATGTCATTTGATTGAGGGGAGTTAAGAATATCATCCATAACATATTCTCTTTTAAACTAGAACAGATAAAAAGAAGAAAGAAAAAATAGAAAATAGCTAGTATATATGTATGTATGTGTGTGTGTGTATACATTATATATATATATATATATATAGGGGGAGAGAGAGAGAGAGAGAGAGTGAACAGAGATTCAAGCCCATGCTCTATCTTATAATTGTGCAGAGTGGAGATCTTCTTTTAAAATCAACAATGCACACTATTATCTTTTCAAAACTTAGCTTTAACAATCAGTAGCATTTGACTAGTATTGAAATCCTACAAGATTCTCTGAACTTGTGCTTCAAGATCACGAAGTATATGGCATGACCAAATACTAATTACTGAATTTAGCCAATTGAATCTTTGGGCAAGAACTCATAATACTACATGAATCCTTGATTGCAGCAATTGCAAAGTAAAATATAACGTAGACAAACTCCTATTTCTAGGATATGATTAGTGATTCTCTTTGCAAGGAATGTCTGAGTTGTTGTTCAGAATCTCCACGGTAATATGGTTACATATTTTTGCATTTGACTAGTTGGTATAACTGATTTATGATAATGTTGTTATATTGCCTCTTTTGTTTTCTCTCAATTTTTAGTGACCATGTTAGTCTTGTGCTCAAATTAAGGTCTTTTGTAAATTTGTTTTCTTTAAATTTAAAGTGGTCCTCTTGTCATGCAAATTTCTTCAGACGTCCATAATTCTTTTCCATGATGCCATATATATTTTTCTCAGTTCTTTCCAATATAGCTGGTTTGAACCAGCTATTTTGTTCTTTCAAGCAGCCTAATTACTTGGATTTTGAGAGTCAAGTTAGGTCTCTCTCTCTCTCTCTCTCTCCTTCTCCTCCCCTCGCCTCCCCTCCCCCCTCCTATATGCAAAACAAAACAACTGACCATTTTTGGTAAGGAACTGTTGAGCTCTTGCTGACCCTTTTTTTAGATAAAAAAGGACATGAAGTCGTCAATTCAAATTTGTTGGGCATGATACAGTTCTTCTATGCATGACTAGCCCTTATCCTTAGAAAGGACTGAAATGGAGACCCCCTAAATTCCCCCATAGCCAAAGTCTAAAGGAGCAAGGAATGCAACTATATCCCATAACAAATGACATTCATGGAACACCTGCTTAAAATTGTTGCAAATCCTCTTTGTCCACAAACACCAAAAGGAGAAAAAAGCACACACTCTGCCGAAGGTTATTTCCATCCTTTTTACTCTTGAAGCCCCTATAAACGATTGGGAGAACCGGAGAAGCTTCTCAACAGTCTAATGGCAAACCCAACTCTGCCCATACTCCAAACGAAGAGTACCCTTTCAATGTTAAATTACAGTACCAAGATGTTTTTCCCCACAGCCTTGATTACAATCAATTTTTTTTAAGTTGACAGTTTGTATATGACAAAATTGTCATGTTGAAACTATTAGTTCTATTTTTTATTTTTTTGCTTGCAGGGTTTCATCTGTTCCCTTTTGTGATAACAGGAGTTTATTGTGCCTTCTATCTTTTTTAAATCTTTTATACACTACCAAGCATCAGAAAGTTGTGAGAGTTATTTACATATTCATCCATCCCATTTTAGTTGCTCAACTTTTTTTTTTGGTGTGTTGCAAAGGTTTTAGGATGTGCCCTGTTTTACAAATATATCAGATTATATAATATTTAAATTTGTTTTTAGAGTCTATAGACGTAAAAAACTCCGTGCCACACATCAAAGGAAGTGTGACAACTGTGGGAGAGATGAATACTTATTTTTCGTTTTACTTTTTCTCGACCATTTTTAGATTGACCATTTCTAGACAGACAAACAGAATGCAAGATATACTTTCATGTAACTTCAACTTTGATTCATGCTTTTAATTCATATTCTCATGACTATTATATCGTAGACAGATATAAAGAAAAAATGGATGATAGTTGTGCTGTTTGTGCCGAGACACTCGAGTGGGTTGCTTATGGACAATGTGGACATCGTGAGGTCTGTTCCACTTGCATTGCAAGGCTTAGATTCATCTGCGATGATCACAGCTGCTGCCTCTGCAAGTCCAACTCGAATATGATCTTTGTAACCAAGGTTCGTGATTCGAAAATTCAATTTACAAATGCTTATGTTAATTGTCAGTGATTTATTTTCTGGAGAATTAGTAAGTTTTGTCATCACATTGTTTGAATTCCCATACTTTCAAGTCTCAACAATGACGGATATTTTTGTTTTCAAAAATTGTTATCTTAAGAGTATAATCTGTTTTGTTTGAATTGTGAGCTTTTTAACTTTCCGCTTTAGATACTACCTAGAAAAAGAAACTTTTACTCACTGTACTTAGTTTGTGCTGCAATTAAGGCTTTAGGGGATTATACCAGGGTGATCAGTGACTTCTCAGTTTTTCCTTTTGAGCCATCAGAAGGTAAAGTTGGCCAATACTGGTATCATGAAGGCACGGAAGCATTTTTTGATGATTTGGATCACTACAAGATGATCAGAGCTATGTGCAGGCTTTCATGCATTCTTTGTGACAAAATCGATGAGCAAGGAAATGAAAGCTCTAAAAGAAGAGGGAATTTTAGGAACGTTGAGCAGCTAAAGGATCATCTATTTTATCGCCATAAGCTGTTCATGTGCAATCTCTGTTTGGAAGGCAGGAAGGTATGCCCATTCCGTCTCTATATCTGTTGCTTGTATAAACTCCTTGGCAATTTCTAAATTTGTCATGACTGATGCCTCAGCATGCTGATAATATATCATTTTGCATCCTCGTTGATTTTCTTCTTATATTTCTTTTGTTTGGTTATCTTTTCTTAATTGTTTTTGGTCATAAACTATATAAACATCGTTGATGCATCATTTTGACAGTTGATCTTTGAATGTAATAAATTTGTTCCAAAGTGGCATTATTATTTCCATCTATGTTTCAATGGCTCCTACTTTAAATATCGAAAGGAGACTGATGGTAAACATTGACCCTTTTTGTCCGCTCATTTGTATTATTCCAGACCTAAGCATATTATGTGGATAGAATTTGAATTTTTTGCCTTCATATCTTCTTCCTGAAACTACAGTTGGTGGATTAAGTGTAGACTTTCAAGCCTTCTTCTTGAGGGCAGCCTGTCATTTGAGCAGAGCACTATCTATATTTTCTTTTAATTTCCTTGGGTTCTGTAAGTGTGCTTTTACTCAAGTTTGAAAATAATCTCTCTGACTTTGCTGTAAATCCTGAATTCAGATATTTATATGTGAACAAAAGTTGTATACAAGAGAACAGCTAAATCAACATATAAACACGGGTGACTCAGTGGTGGATGGTAGTGAAACAGAAAGAGGTGGTTTCATGGGACATCCCATGTGTGAATTCTGCCGAAGCCCATTTTATGGGGAGAATGAGCTATACACTCATATGTCTACTGAGCATTATACATGTCATATATGCCAAAGGTAGACTATTTTTCCTTTTCTCGGAAGGATTTTACTTACTGTTCAAACTGATACATGCATTTACATGACCATTTTACCTTCCTTGGTGCAGACAGCAACCAGGACATTATGAATACTATAGGAACTATGATCAGTTGGAGGCTAGTAATCTTCTTTATCTTTTTCCATTCACATTCACACTATATATAATTTTTATTTCCTATATAATCCTTTAGGAAATTAAAATCAAATGTATTTGTTCCAGACCCATTTTCGTAGAGACCACATCTTATGTGAAGATGACGGATGCCTCGCAAAAAAGTTCATTGTATTTTCAACTGAATCTGAATTGAAGGTGAGTACATATTTTATTTTTGTTAAAAAAAGGAAGGAAAGAAATAAAGAAAAAGAAGAGGTTTCTTCTCCCCAAGGTTTATATGAGGTCATCGGAAAACTGTGTTTTATCTGTTTGTTTGACATTGTGCAACTGTATGATACTTTTGGAATTTGCATAATAATACTTTTTTTAAAAAAAATTGTAGAGGCATAATGCCATGGAACATGGAGGCCGCATGTCTCGATCCAAGCGTAATGTTGCTCTTCAGGTATTAATCAATTAATCTATATTTGTGAATTTTCAACAGGACTACTGTGTTTTCTTCTTATTTCTACCACGATATCTTCTGCCTGTGATCCTTGGCTCTTGCAGCTGCGACTGCACTCACGTTTACTTTGTCCTTCCATGTCTTGTGGTAATAGTGGTGTGCTTCTATTTGTTTTATCCTCTTAGATACCAACGAGCTTCAGATATGAACGAAGTATTGAGCAAGATCGTCGTCGAAGAGGACATGGTTTTCATTTAGATTATTCTGAGAGTGAACTTACCATGGCAGTTCAAGCCAGTCTTGACACAATCAATTCTGATATGTCTGATGCTACTTCATCTGGTGTTCAAGCTATTTCCAATCTTGGAGAGGCGGTCGTGACAGATTCCAGTTTTAGGCCACTTGAATTATTAGCTACCACAGCTTCTGCTCCATCTTCAAGATACCAACTCCCACAGGGGCAGACCTCCAGGAACGCACCTCTGGAAGGGTCTTCATTTCCTCCACTCCCTGTCTCTACGAGAAATAATCAGCAAAATTTGAGAAATAAATCAAAAGGATTGGGGAAAAACACTATGGCTGCTCGCCTTCGTCGCCAGAACAATGTAGCTGTCCTCCACTCGTCTCGTGCTTGGCCAGCAGTGGATCGTCAACCTACTGCATCGATGAGCAATATTTTACAGTCAAGGCCTCCATCAACTTCTGGATTTGCGTCATCGTCTGCTTCTCTGAGTTCTTCCTTGAGTAAGGCTGCAACTGGAAGTGCACTTGTGTCACCTAATCATGCAAGCTCTGCAAAGAGTAGATCTCTAGCATCTCATGAACATGTATCAGCAAGTTCTGACAGATCATCTATTAACATTACTGGCACAACCAAGTTGAACCACTCTCAAGGCCGACTCCTAACCTTGTGGGCAGAGGTGCCTTTGATGGTTCTAAAGATAACTTTCCTCCTGTTTCTGAAACAAACCCAAAAAAAGCGACCACTAGTAGCCAGCCTTTGGTCAAGGTAAAAGATGCTCATGCTGCTAACAAGTCTTTGGTAGAAAAAATCCGTGCTGGTTTACAATTTGATGATGACAGATACGCCGTTTTCAAAGTAATATCTGGAGAATATCGTCAGGGTTTGATTGAAACTGGGGAATATGTTGCTTATGTGCATCAATTTGGCTTGTCACATCTTATCCCTGAGCTGGCTAGACTATGTCCCGATGCTAAGAAACAGGAAGAGCTTCTCGAGGCTTGCAATACCAGCATGGGGAGCAATGGCCCTTCTGAAAATAGTGCAGGCAAGAACAACATTCAGTTAAAACTTGGTAAAAATTCCAAGAAAGGGAAGAAGAAGCTTGAAGGAAAGGCGACGAGTACTTCTAAACCTGATTTGGCAGATAGCATTATAAGCAGTGTTAGGGAGTTGAAGTCAAGTCACAGGCCTTCTGAAGACGAGGTAGAGATACTGTCAAAAGATGGTTATCGTTCTATGAAGGGAAAATCAAAGGTTTTGGTGGCTGATGAATGGTCTAGCTCAAGCTTTACTGATCGGACCTCAATAGAAAGCACAGGCCAAAATGATTCAACGTCAGCAGGTAGCAGCTCAAAGAAGACGGTTGGAGGGAATAAACCCCGAAAGAAAACCTCTAAGTTTCATAGAGTACGCCTTGGCGAGGATTCACCTGCAGCACTTTTAGGCCTTGCTAATTCTGATTCTACTCTTGATCACTCCGAAGAGGAATCAGATCAGAGTAATGGTCCTAAAAAGTTGCCGGTTGGTGGTGTTTGGCGTGATGGGGGAGGGCAGAAACTAGTGGCAAAGCTACAATAACGCAAGAAAAATGGATTGTCGCAACAGGATGGTGAGCCTATGACAGTTTGTAACTCTAAAGTGCTGGCATTGGTTTGTGATTTTATAAACTGCTAGTCTTTTATAAGAAATGCCTGCTTGGCCAAGCTCAAATCATTTTGTGGCATATCTGCTTTATGACTGAAGCATTTCCTTGTGCTTTGGCAAGAGTTTGCATATGTAAGACTTGAATTATGGGATTGAGCTTATTAGGGCCCGGTTAAAAAAAGTGTATTTTGTTTTTATATTTTATTTTACTTTTTTTAAGCTACGGTGAATCACAGCTATGGAATTATTTAGAAAATCGACCAATACTATTTGGATTAGCAATTCTCCCTCCTCTATTTTTAAAAAATAGCCAATTGTTTTTGATAGAGTGGATAGCCATATGAATAAAATATAATGGATACATATGTTTTTTGAATGCCTTTAAAAACAGTGTAAAGATAAAATTGTCTTGTAAAATGAGTTGGAGGAATATATGTTTCAGACGATGTGCTTGACAATCAGGACATGCTACAAATGTAATTATTATTTGATTGAGAAAACGATAAAAATATTTTATTGAAAATAACGGCGGAAGTTTTACCGTTGATATTGTTGAACTACTTTCGGTAGTAAAAAATACAAGAATCTGGCGTGGTTGCATAGTAGCACACCAGATTGATTGATTATTAATGCTTATGTGAGAAGTCACTCGGTTTGATTCAATTATTGTCGTTATTTTATATGTTATTAAGTCAATAATTGAGATGACGAAGTTGTTAATATTATTATTTGCATTATTAACGATGTCTAGAAGTTACGCCATGAGGAGAGGTTTGGTCACCTAATTGCTGCCAATAGAGAGAAATCCTTATGGAAAGCCCCTACATTCTTTGGAACGATTCGGTCGATTAATGATGTGAATAATAATAATGATGATGAAGTTTTGTTTTATTAGTATTATTAACGTAATAAAATGTAGAAAAACTTTTATATAAAAGCGAATACTTTTATAAAGTTATTCGCGTTTTATTAGGCTAATAATAAAATCTTTTATATAAAAGAATGCTTTTATAAAGTTATCTATTTTATTAGACAATAATTAGAATATATTATATTTTATTATGCATAGTGTTTGCATAGTGCTGCATAGTAAAATCTTTTTAAAAGTTATTCGTTTTATTAGATTATAAATAGAATATATTATATTTTATTATAAACCATACGGATTTGTCTGCTTAAAGTAAATCGATCCGGACCGTTCATGGATTGGTTCTTATTCATTCCATTCTTCTATAAATAGAAGCTCATTCATTCATTATTTCTTACGAATTCACTGAAACTCTAGAGAGAGAAACTGTAGAGATAATTCTTCTTCTATAATCTTGAACATCTTTCTTTAGCGTTTAAGAAAACTTTGAAGCGTAGTGCAAGTTTCTTCAAGTATATCCCCGCCCTACTGGTGAATCTTTCTTCTTTATAAGGTAAGGGTATTATTTCTTTTGTATTCATGAAGAGAACTTACATTATTCGGTCTTTATTATTCATTTGGAATATCTCATGCATGCGTTTTACGCTTGGGACTGGTTAAAATCTTTATTATTCATTAGAATATCATGTATACATGCATTTTACGTCGGACGGCCCGTCTTTATTATTATTCATTGTTGAACATCCCGCTTGCCGGTGTAATTTACTTTGACCTAGTTCCGATTATTTAGTATTCGTTGGAATAACTGCGCTATCCAAGCATCGCATGCATGGTGATTTCGTTGTTATTCCATTCTTTTTTATTCATTTGGAATATCCTATCGGTGTAATTTCACCGACTGATTCCGTTATTTATTATTCGGTGGAATAAACTGCTATCATGCAAACCGCATGCATGGTGATTTCTTTTGTTATTCCATTCTTTATTATACTCAGTTGGATAAAGTTTTGACTTCTATACTCCGTGAAATTAGTGGAATATCCTTGATATTTGCGCTTCATCCAGTATCTTTTTATGAAAATATTCTTTTAAGCATTCTTGAATTTTACTCTACAAAGAAGTATCATGTTGACAATTTGGACTTATTAGTTCCTGAATAAATTAATTCTTGAACTTGTTTTATTGAATTCTTATATCATTGTCAGCATCCTCATGTTTATATTTTTTTGAAAGTCATCTGTGGCCTGTAGTGCATGGATGGACTTGGTATGATTATGACCAAGGAATATTCGGTGTAATCATGACCGTAATATTACAAATGATGTGGTAAAAGTCCTCATTGACCCGTAGTGCATTGATGGACAGTTGTTGGCATGATCATGACCGTTGATGAATACACGAATATCCTTGGCCCGTAGTGTATGGATAATTTGTGGTTGTGATACTAATGAATATCCTTGGCCGTAGTGCAGGGATGATGTGGATTATTTGTGAGACCCCAAATTTTATGAAATAAAAGTATTCAATTTTTTTTATTTTGGTAAATAGTTAAATTGATAAAAGTTTAAAGTTAAGGGTAATATGTGAATTTTTTTGCAAAGTAAGCATGTTGATATAAAATATTTTTTTTGTCGGGGAATATCCGTACGACGGTACAATCATTGGTGGACCCCACAACGTAATTATTTTCGGATTGAGAAAATGACAAAAATATTTTTATAAAAATAACGGCGGAAGTTTTACCGTTAAAACTGTTGAACTACTCGGTAGTAAAAGTACAGTGATACGCGTGGTTGCATAGTAGCACACAGTATTGATTATTAATGCTTACGTGATAAGTCACTCAGTTTGATTTTATTAGTATTATTAATGTAATAAAATAGAAAAGCTTTTTATATAAAATAGAATACTTTTATAAAGTTATTCTATAAATAAAATATATTATATTCTATTGTGCATAGTGTTTTGTATAGTAAAATCTTTTTATATAAAAATGAATACTTTTATAAAGTTATTCTATAATTAGAATATATTATATCTTATTATGCATAGTGCTGCGATAGTATTTTGCATAGTAAAATCTTTTTATATAAAATAGAATACTTTTATAAAGTTATTCGTTTTATTAGATTATAAATAGAATATATTATATTTTATTTAAAAGATTTTGCTTTAAATATGGATGAATTCGATTAAAAGTAAATCAATCTGGACCATTCATGAATTAGTTACTATGCGGTACCATTTTTCTATAAATGAAAGCTCATTCCTTTATTATTTTTACGAATTCTTTGAAACTCTAGAGAGAGAAACTATAGAGAGTTCTTCTTCTGTAATCTCGAGCGTATTTCTTTAGAGTTTAAGAAAGCTTTGAGCGTAGAAGATAGTGCAAGTTTTCTTCAAGTATATTCCCGCCCTACTGTTCGGAATACTCTTCTTTCAAAGGTAAGGGATATTATTTGTTGTATCGTAAGAGGTATTATTTCTTTCGTATTCATGAAGAGAACTTCTGTTATTCCATTCCTTATTATTATGTTGGAATAATCTGTATATGCGGACTACCGTATACATGGTAAAATTCTTCTGTTATTCCATTCTTTATTATTATGTTGGAATAACTTCAATATGCCAAGTAATCGCATACATGGTGAAATTCTTCTATTATTTTATTCTTTATTATTCGCTTCGGAATATCCATTTTGTGCGTTTTCTGTGGGACTGGTTCAATTATTTATTATTTTATATTTATTATTTTGTGAATATCTCATGCATGCGTTTACGCTTAATCGGTTCCATTATTTATTATTCGCATTTATTATTCTCGTTTAATATCCTCATAAATGCGTTACGCATGGGACCGGGTTCCATTATTTATTATTACATTGGGAATAACTCGTCTGTCATGCGGTCTCTATCGCATGTATGGTGAATCCTTCCGTTATTCCATTCTTTATTATTCTCATCGGAATAAACTCGCATATGTGGATTACCACATGCATGGTGAATGATCCTTTATATTCATTCCTTATTAAATTGTGGAAATGATCTGGTTACGTTGATTATGATGAGAGTCATAATAAAAGCATTGGACTGATGAAAATCATGAGTATATGAAGTATTAGTAAGTGTTATGATGAGTTATGTTGGTTTTTATGTGAAAACATGAAAGTTTCTTAGAAATCACAAAGGGTTGAAAATCAGATTTTGGTAAAAATGGGACATGAAATTCAATTGACCATATCTCCTATTATATTTTGAATTTTTGAGTGTGGTCAAGTTCTAGAGTTAGATATATGAGTTTTGTAGCATCTCCAAGTGGAATCACTGGAAAAGGTGTTGTAGATTTTTGTGTGGAGTGATTTTAGCAAAGGAGTCAAAAGCTGGAAATTACCAAAATGCTACTGTCCAGATTTTTAGAAGGGATGTTTCGGCCACTTAATTTGTGAGAAAAATTCCAGTTTTTTGGGACATGAAAGTATATAGTATAAATCCTATATAAGGTATATGCATATTTTTGATGAGGGATTTAATCATTGATGATGAAATCTTATGAGTATGACATTTTTGAATGATTAAATGCAATATTTGGTAAAATGTAAACAATTAAAATAAATTGTTTATAAGTTTAAGAAGTGATTAAAATATTGTTATAATATTAGATTATGAGTTTATTAAGTGATTGATAATATTTGGATAAATTTAAAGTCTTTAATATTTATCCTTGTTTTCGTTTGATTAATGCTTATATCATTGTCATCATTCTCATGTTTATATTATGTTGAAAGTCGTCTGTGGCCTGTAGTGCATAGATGGGCTTGGTATGATTATGACCAGGGATTATTCGGTATAATCATGACCGTAATGTTACAAATGATGTGAAAAAAGTCCTCATTGGTCCGTAGTGCATTGATGTACAGTTTTTGGTATGATTATGGCTATGGATTCTCTTCGGCCAAGAGTGCAAAGATGAATTGTTTTATGGCATGATGAGGACCGTTGATGAAAACACGATTATCTTTGGCCCGTAGTGCATAGATAATTCGTGGTCGTGATATTAACGAATATCCCTGGCCTGTAGTGCAGGGATGATTCAATGATGTGGATTAATTATCGAAATGAGTCTCGGTGAATGAAATATTAATTCATGGATGTGATTTAATGAATATCCTTGCAGTAGTGGTGCGGGGATGATTCGATGATGTGGTTTATTTATTTGTCGAGTCTCGGATTGTTGGTTTTCTGAGTTGTATATCTTTGGCTGTAGTGCAAATATGGACTATTGGTTATTGGTTTTTAGTTGTATATCTTTGGCTGTCAGAGTGCAAAGATGAACTGCTATTTGTTATTGGTTATATGATTTGTATATCTTGGTAGTAGTCAAAAGATGAATTTTATGAGTATGATTATGGAAATAGGAATTGTGATTTGGTATAACCATGATTTTTGATGTTTGGTGAAGATAGGTGATGAAAATTATCTTCGTCTCAAAGTGCGAAAAGGAATTAGAATCACAATTATGATTATGAGTTATTCATATAATTGTGGACAGGAATTATTGATTGATGTTACAGGGATAAAACATTATTGGTAAACTTTTAACATGGAGAAGATAATTGACCTAATGGTCTATTTGACTCTTTTAATGGATTGCTCATTCCGCTGCAATTATGGTTGAAAAGTTTTATCATCTACCATATGTTCTAAATCTATGATTTATTATTGACAAAAGCTATTGATATTTAAATTATCTTTAGTCATGATATTCTTTACTGGGCTAGTTGTGCTCACCCTTTTGCTTCACAATTCCTTTCAGGTAATAAGAGTGTAGCTGGGTCGAGCGGGGATAACAGAGAAATAGTGTGATGGTCCGAGACTGTCGAAGTTTCTCAATACATTATAAAACGGCACGACATGCAACAGATAATTGTATTGAGGACCTAAGATGTGTGTATCGTATGTTATACGTCACTTAATAATTGATTTTGGCGAACAACAATAGGGTGATGAGAACCCGACTTTGAAAGCGTCAAAAGTGCACCTCATTAGAATGAATATGATAGTAATCTTCTCGTTTTTCATTGGGGTCTTAAATTATTTGTTGCTGTATTTTATATGCCATTGTAACAATTTGAGTTGGATACTGTCTACGAGAAAATATTGTATTAAAACTCACAGCTTATCTGTTGTCGTACTCTACACGACAGTTCAACAGTTGTATAAATGAAGTTTGTATTTGATTTTTATAGTGTGATATCTGGCGACTCAGAATGGGTGATGTATACCTGTTTTTGGGGTGTCACAATTGGTATCAGAGCTTAGGGATATGGTCGCTGGCGGAGATATGAGTCTAGAACTAGGAGGGGAGAGATGAGTAATATACTTCGCTATTGTGTGACTTACCTAAGCCGAAATTTTTACTTGATAAATTAAAAATTTGTGATATGTCAATTTACCTTTATTTTGAAGATATATTCTAGAATGATATCTAAAATACAGGAGATGAGCAATGGAAAAATCATAATATAGAGGATATAACCGAGAAGGTACAATCTGAAAAGAAAGCAAGGTATTCTCATCTCTTGAATACTGTGCGTACAGACGAAATTTCGAGGGCGAAATTTCATAAGGAGGGGAGATTGTGAGACCCCAAATTTTATGAAATAAAAGTATTCAATTTTTTTTTATTTTGGTAAATAGTTAAATTGATAAAAGTTTAAAGTTAAGGGTAATATGTGAATTTTTTTGCAAAGTAGGCATGTTGATATAAAATATTTTTTTTATCGGGGAATATCCGTATAACGAAGACAATCATTAGTGGACCCCACAACATAATTATCATTTTGATCGAGAAAACGAAAAAATATTTTTATAAAAATAACTAAAAAGTTTTACCATTAAAATTGTTAAACTACTAAGATTAAAAAGTATGATGATCACGCGTGGTTGCGTAGTAGCACACTAACGGTATTGATTATTAATGCTTACGTGATAAGTCACTCGGTTTGGTTTTATTAGTATTATTAATGTAATAAAATAGAAAAGCTTTTTATATAAAAATGTAATACTTTTATAAAATTATTCTATAAATAAAATATATTATATTCTATCATGCATAGTATTTTGCATAGTAAAATCTTTTATATAAAAGCAGTAATACTTTTATAAAGTTATTCTATAAATAGAATATATTATATTTTATTATGCATAGTGTTGCATAGTATAGTGTACTGATAGTAAAATCTTTTTATATAAAAAGTAATACTTTTATAAAGTTATTCGTTTTATTATATTATAAATAGAATATATTATATTTTATTTAAAAGATTTTGCTTTAAATATGGACCATCCAATTAAAAGTAAATCAAACGGACCATTCATGAATTAGT
Organism: Panax ginseng; assembly: GCA_020205605.1. Taxonomy (NCBI): domain Eukaryota; kingdom Viridiplantae; phylum Streptophyta; class Magnoliopsida; order Apiales; family Araliaceae; genus Panax; species Panax ginseng. The sequence continues at coordinate 142,290,571 of CM035134.1, read as the reverse complement.
TACTATACGGTCCATTCTTCTATAAATAGAAGCTCATTCCTTCATTATTTCTTATTTAATTCATTGAAACTCAGAGAGAGAAACTATAGAGAGTTCTTCTTCAAATAATCTCGAGTTTATTTCTTTAGAGTTTAAGAAAGCTTTGAGCGTAGAAGATAGTGCAAGTTTTCTTCAAGTATATTCCCGCCCTACCGTTAGAAATACTCTTCTTTCAAAGGTAAGGGATATTATTTGTTGTATCGTAAGAGGTATTATTTTTTTTGTATTCATGAAGAGAACTTCTGTTATTCCATTCCTTATTATTATGTTGGAATAATTTGTATACGCGAACTACCGTATACATGGTGAAATTCTTCTATTATTTCATTCTTTATTATTATGTTGGAATAACTCCGCTCATTCAAGAAATCGCATATGTGGTAAAATTCTTCTATTATTTCATTCTTTATTATTTTTCTAATATCTCACCATCATGCGTTTTTTGCCGGACCGGGTTCCATTATTTATTATTTCGCATTTATTATTCGCCGGAATATCACATGCATGCGTTTACGGGACTGGTTCCATTATTTATTATTCAGCATTTATTATTACGCCGGAATATCACGTGCATGCGTTCTTTGGGACCTAGTTCCAATTTTTATTATTTTGTTAGGAATAACCTGTTTGTGCGGCCTCTATCGCATGTATGGTGAATCTTTCTGTTATTCCATTCTTTATTATTCTGTCGGAATAACCTGTCTATGTGGATTACCACATGCATGGTGAATGATCCTTTATATTCATTCCTTATTAAATTGTGGAAATGATATGGTTACGTTGATTATGATGAGAGTCATAATAAAAGCATTGGACTGATAAAAATCATGAGTATATGAAGTATTAATAAGTGTTATGATGAGTTATGTTGGTTATTATGTGAAAACATGAAAGTTTCTTAGAAATTACAAAGGGTTGAAAATCAGATTTTGGTGAAAATGGAACATGAAATTCAATTGACCATATCTCCTATTATATTTTGAATTTTTGAGTCTGGTTAAGTTCTAGAGTTAGATCTATGAGTTTTGTAGCATCTCCAAGTGGAATCACTGAAAAAGGTGTTGTAGATTTTCGTGTGGATTGATTTTAGCAAATGAGTCAAAAGCTAGAAATTACCAAAATGCTACTGTCCAGATTTTTAGAAGGGCTATTTCGGCCACTTAATTTGTGACAAAAATTTCGGCTTTTTGGGACATGAAAGTATATAGTATAAGGTACCTCCTGTCCAAAAAATGAGCTCATTCCGACTTAAAATGAGCAAGTTATGACAATTTCAATATTTAGGTTTTTCCGACGAAAAATGCTATAACCGGAGTTCTATTACTCCGATGACCATAAGATTTAAAGTGGAAGCTCATGTTAACATGTGTAAGATCTTGCCAAGATTTGGGAATTTCTGGAGTTAAACTTGAGGTAGCTAATTTCTTAAGGAATTAATTAGAAATTGATTTTTGAAAAATATTAAATGAATTTTAAAAATTCTGAGAAAAATATATGTTCATTATGGGACTATATTCTACTAAATCCCAGAAAAGAAATATTTTTGGGACTGATTTGCTATTTTTCATAAAAATAGTTTAGTTACGAACATATGAGTTAAATATGTTATGTGAAGTAACAAAGTTGGAAAATAGGATTTTATGGTTTGAAAATCCTATATAAGGTATATGCATATTTTTGATGAGGGATTTAATCATTGGTGATGAAATCTTATGAGTATGACATTTTTGAATGATTAAATGCATTATTTGGTAAAATGTAAACAAGTGAAATAAATTGTTTATAAGTTTAAGAAGTGATTAAAATATTGTTATAATATTAGATTATGAGTTTATTAAGTGATTGATAATATTTGGATAAATTTAAAGTCTTTAATATCTATCCTTGTTTTCGTTTGATTAATGCTTATATCATTGTCATCATTCTCATGTTTATATTATGTTGAAAGTCATCTGTGGCCTATAGTGCATAGATGGACTTGGTATGATTATGACCAGGGATTATTCGGTATAATCATGACCGTATTATTATAAATGATGTGGAAAAAGTCCTCATTGGCCCGTTGTGCATTGATGGACAGTTTTTGGTATGATTATGGCTATGGATTCTCTTCGGCCAAGAGTGCAAAGATAAATTATTTTATGACATGATCAGGACCGTTGATGAAAACACGATTATCTTTGGCCCATAGTGCATATATAATTCGTGGTTGTGATATTAACGAATATCCTTGGCCTGTAGTGCAGGAATGATTCGATGATATGGATTAATTATTGAGCTGAGTCTCAACAATGAAATATTAATTCATGGATGTGATTTAATGAATATCCTTGGCCGTAGTGCAGGGATGATTCGATGATGTGGTTTATTTATTAAGTTGAGTCTCAAAGATTATTGGTTTTCTGATTTATATATCTTTGGCCCGTAGTGCAAAGATGGGTATTTTGTTGGTTATTGGTTTTCTGAGTTGTATATCTTTTGCTTTGTAGTGCAAAAAGATGAACTGTATTTGTTATTGGTTATATTGATTGTATATCTTTGAATCAAAGTAGTGCAAAGATGAATTTGTGAGTATATGATTATGAGCGGGGAATTGTGATTTGGTATAACCATGATTTTTGATGTTTGGTGAAGATAGGTGATAAAAATTATCTTCATCACAGGTGCGTAAAAGGAAATTCGTAATCACAATTATGATTATGAAGTTATTCATATAATTGTGAACAAGAATTATTGATTGATGTTCTGAGGATAAAACATTATTGGTGGACTTTTAACATAGAGAAGATAATAGACCTGATGGTCTATTTGACTCTTTTAATGGATTGCTCATTCCGCTGCAACTATGGTTGAAAAGTTTTATCATCTACCATATGTTCTAAATCTCTGATTTATTATTGACTAAAGCTATTGATATTTAAATTATCTTTAGTCATGATATTCTTTACTGGGCTAGTTGTGCTCACCCTTTTGCTTTACAATTCCTTTTAGGTAATAAGAGTGTAGCTGGGTCGAGTGAGGATTACAGGTAAATAGTGTGATGGTCCGAGACTGTCGAAGTTTCTCAATACATTATAAAACGGCATGACATGTAACAGATAATTGTATTGAGGACCTAAGATGTGTGTGTCGTATGTTATACGTCACTTAATAATTGATTTTGGCGAACAACAATAGGGTGATGAGAACCCGACTTTGAAAACGTCAAAAGTGCACCTCATTAGAATGAATATGATAGTAATCTTCTCGTTCTTCTTTGGGGTCTTAAATATTTCTTCACTTATTTTATATGGCATTGTAACAATTTGAGTTGATATCGCTTTACGCGAGACAATATTGTATTAAAACTCACGAACTTATCTGTTGTCGTACGCACTCGCATTTACGTTCAACAATTGTATAAATGAAGTTTGTATTTGATTTTTATAGTGTGATATCTGGCACTCGAATGGGTGATGTATACCTATTTTGGGGGCTTCACATTATTTATTGTCGAGTTCCAAATGATAAAAGTGATGAAAAACCTTTTAAATCATAAAAGATAGTAGATTTTATTCTCTCTTGACTCTTTTCTTTGGATTGCTTGTTCAACGTAGTTAAACTTGATGTTTATTGTATTTTATCGATTTAACATTGTTAAAGACTAATGATAATTTATTACGCATTATCTTAGTCATAATATTTCTTCTTGGGCTAGTTGAGCTCCCTTTCTTTCTTTATTCTTGTGAAATGAGAACGTAGCTTTGGACTAGTTGGGGAACGGAGTGACGGTCCAGATGATAGTATTAGTAGTCCTCACTATTCTGTTAAATAGTGTGATAATAAATGTAATGAGGACTTATTCTGAGAGTGGATATTGTTTAGAGTACAATATTTGTATTAAACTCACAGCTCTCTTGTTGTATATTTAAAATTGTATTTGTATTATGTACCATGTATTTGACGACTCAGAATAGATGATGTATACCTATTTTGGGGGCGTCACACTGTTCCTGAGTTTTTGGTGGCCTAGAGCGAAAAATGAAAAAGTACAAGTTGTATTCAAAAAAGTGTCTTTTAAGAGCTTAAAACATAATAGTTCGATTAAAACACAATATATGAGAACTTCGATTAAAACAAGATATATGAGAAGTTCAACTATAAAAAAATATATAAGAATACATTCATTGAAAAATACTTCTTCTAGTATTCCTAGAGGCAAAATCTTTAATCAAATGTTCAAAATTATGTTTGTCTAACATAATGCACATGGTTGCGAACCCATTTAACTTTTGTTGTGTCATAGTCGATCGCAATTAATTTTTTAACAATTTTAACTTTGAAAAATTTATTTCAGCAGATGTCACCGTCACAGAAATAATTAATAATACCCTGTGAGCAATTTAAATATTAGAAAAATAATCCAAAGTTTTTACAAACTCTAGAAAATTTCAATGGTCGACTCTTTTCTCTTAGCAAAGTCGAGAGTATATTATACTTTGCACACACACACACACATATATATATATATATATATATATATATATATATATGTGTGTGTGTGTGTGTGTGTGTGTGTGTGTGTGTGTGTGCGTGTGTGTGTGAGAGAGATTCTTATAATTGTACTTCACATGCAAAATAATGGAGGAGTCGTGTATTTTGATTGAAAATGTAGTGACAGTCGTGCATTTATTATAAGGGAGTGCTTCTCCACTAACATTTAATACAATACTCCCTCCGTCCCTATTTAAATGACGTTTTAGAGTTTTTTATTTCCCTAATTATTTGACGTTTGTTCAAATCTAGGAGAATTAATGACAATTTTTCCAAAATTACCCCTCATTATTCTTCCTACTTTTTTGATACTTTAAACTCTTTCTCTCTCCTTATCCCAACAAAACTCTTCTTATCTCAACAAAACTCTCCTTATCCCAACAAAAAAATTTAAGGGTATTATAGACAATTGAGTACTGTATTTAATGCTTTCTAATCATTATCTTAATACTTGTGCCCATCTCTAAAACGTCATTTAAATAGGGACGGAGGGAGTAATACCATGTCGTCATGCTGTTATAGAGGCTTATAGAACCTTGTAAATTTCATTGATGACAATTAAGGCTGTAAAATGAACAAACAGTTTGGGCTCGATTCGTATTCGCTCGACTAAAAGTTTGATTCGAGCTCGACTCGAAATATAAATGAGTCAAATATGAGCAAATTTTAAAGTTTGATAAATTATTCGAACATTCTCAAATTATAATTTTTATTGATACTCAGATCATATTCATTCGAAAAGTTCAAAATGCTCGGGATCGATTCGAAATCGTGCTCGACTCGATAGCTAAATGAGCTTCAATCAAACCTTATTTTATACTTGATAAATTTTATGAACCAAATCTGAGCAACTTAATACTCGGATCGATTCGGTCCGTTTACACCCTTAATGACAATAATTAAAATGTCATGGATCAATAAAATTGAATTGTATTACCTCCGTTCCTAAAAGATTGTCGTTTAAGATTTTTACACATAGATTGAGAAAGTACTACCTCCGTTCTTAAAAGATTGTCGTTTAAGGTTTTGGCACATGGATTAAGAAAGTATCATTTACCAAGTAAAATTTATTTGAAATTCCATCACTACCCCTTTATGGGAAGTTGAAAACTATTAATACAAGGAAGAGATTTTTTGGGACAATGAGAGAAGGTACGGATAATATAGAAAAATAAATAATTTATTCTCCTTGAAAGTTGTAAACGACAAACTTTTTAGAATAAATTTTACTTTCTAAAACGACAATCTTTTAAGAACGAAGGGAGTACTATAGTAATAACTCATTATTTTTATTTTATTTTATTTTTTATTTTTATCAAACAGTCTAATTGACTGAAATATATTAGAAATATAATTTGTTCTAAAAGATGAAAAGATTGGAATATGAAAAAAATGAAATGGTGAGCCTTTCAAACAAAATTACAGACAATTTGAAAAAGATCAATCATAACAACATTCACTATATATACTTAACATTTCATTTATATATTATAAAAGTGATAACAAAATATGCTTATCCTAACAGTTTTTCAACATGAACAACGAAACCAAAGAACAAGTTGTCATGTTAAAGTTACACCCAATCTAACAATCTATATTTAACCTTTTTTTTCTGGACAAAACTTTATCAAGTGGGCATCACGTGACCCCACGTAACCCCATTGTGACACTATTCCTAAATACGGACGTGTATATAATTTTCTTTTTAATATCTTATATTCTTTGGTCACCTTTGCCTTTGGATGATTAATCATGTCAGTTTGTATTGTTGCTTTCTGATTTTTGATATGTTTATTTTGGGTATCATTGAATATCGGATATACTCTTTCCCTTTTATAAAATAAAAAATAAACTTTTGTTAATTTACCCAATAAAAAGCATTTCTCACGATTTCTGATATTGGTAACTAGGTAAGCCCATTGGCATTGAAAATTTGTGGTTAAGCCTACTTGCGTTGACATTTCAGACTTTGATCAAACATTTGAACAAATCAAACACCTTTGACACTTTTGAGTAATCAAGTGTCTAAAGCAGGAGGCTTTCAATCACTCATAATGGAATTCACTAAAAAATAATACCCTCCATAGTACCTCTTCCGTTCTGAAAAAAATATGGAATTTAGTAGTCCATTGTATGAAATTTTTTGAATTTTTTATATAAATTTATTTAATTTTAATTAATAATAATGCAATATATATATCTTTAGTTGGTAGTAGAATGCGATTTAATGCACTAGTTTGAATAATAACTCAAACTCCAAACTAAATAATTCATTCTTCACCCTCAAAACCAAGCAACGACTGAAAGTTTAATCAACAAACAGTACATCAAAATCAAAGTTCCTTGTAAAATTACTTATTCAACAGACAACGATAGACCATTAATTTATCAAAAACAACATGAAATTTTGAGAGAAAATTAAATTAATATACCACGAAGGTCTCCAGTTCAGGTTTAGAGATGTCAGAATAAAACCAAACTTGGTAACCTACAATTAACAAATAAATATCCTACTTTCAGAAACATAAATAGTTCATAAGGTGACTTGCATTAAGCTACCTTCATGTACTCCCTCTTTCAAAGAACCTTCATAGAATTCTGAATTCTGATGTTGCTTCTTGATATTGCTTCTTTCCAATCCCATGCTGAAAGTTCAACCTCCAAGAGCCTCTTGAAAAGATGTTTTCACTACTCCTGAAACGTAAATACTGCACATGAATTAAAACATCAATAATAACACTAAAGCACATTTAGAATTAACTTTAAAATCTTTAATCATGCAAAGCAGTATTTTCCATCAAAAAGAATCCTCAATGCTAAAAAAAAAGATTATCTTTCATTTGCTTCTCCATGATCAGTGAATGACAAATGATCTACCAGACCAAAATGACATTCAATGACCTCATTTTAAAAACCAAATTTATGTGAAGTTAGCTGACCAAAAATCTCAAAGTGAAATCTTCTTTCATGAGCTAACAGAGCTTAGTCATCCAGTATTTGGTGATTTGAACAATCATTAAATCAATATTTTAAATCAAAAGATGACCTTTTTAATAGTAAACATAAGTCTAGTCTGTACTATGATATTAGAGTTGTTTGGCTTCAATTTTTGTAAAAACTAATTATGTTAGTTATAAATAAGTTAAAAGTTACCATAAAATCATAGAAAATAAATAAAGAATGAAAAACAGATCTTCCTCAGAGAAGATTATTTTCTTCTAGTAATTTTCGACCACATTCTGTGCATCGAACATTATTGCTGATGTTTCTTGCTCGCGCATCCACCACCTGCGAATTCTTTATTTCATTGAATTCACTCCTCATTCCTATAAAAATAACGTTAACACTTCAATTCTGTTGCAGTTATACAAATAAGTAAATAATTAGAGCAAGATTTTAATCTTCAATAACATAACTCTCGATGACGCATTTTATCAAACAGTTACTCGACCCTATGAAATGTAATCTCTACGCTTATAAATTAAGCTTATTGATACTCAATGTAAGTTGTTGATATATTTGAGTATAGCTTACATCGGTTAACATCTTTTAATAAATTAATATTATTTCTCCGTCCAAATTCAATGATTCATGCCATGTCTGGGAGAGAGAAAAAAAAAGTAAAAGGGGCAAAGCAATAGAAGTTTAGCACATATTGAAACCTAGAAATTGATAGATTCCATTCACAGTAAAATAGTTACTTGTAGATAAATGAAACCCGATCTGGTGAAGCCAAACTTCGTCCTCATCGTCTTCGACCCATAGGATCAATCCTGTATTAATTATACATAATCATTATATAGGAGAGGAATGAGGTTGGGTATGTTGAGATAGGAAGAAGCGGAAGGACATATAAAGAAATAATTACTACCTAAGGTTAACAGGTATTCCATAAGGCCAAAAATTGATGGTACAACTTGGCCAGAAATTGATGGTAGAAAGCTTACTATACACTATATGTTTGATGTTTTATTGCTTACTATATATACACATTACATATGCATTGAATTACCACATGCAAACATACACATAACTTTCAAGCAAAAAAACACTTTAATGACTATTACAATGTGTTAATCCTAGATATCTTGAATGTTATTAATTTATCAAACGGTTCACAGTCTTGTTGTTGAAAATTAGTATTGGATAGTTTTTACCATATTGATCATCATTTCAGGGAGGACCCAAAAGAACTAACAACTTAAAAAACTACGAACAAACAAACAAATAGATATAAACATACATGCAAAGGGTAAAAAAAGAAAGTAACAATTAATAATGAAATTTCTCAAACCTTTACAGGATCAACACAATCAAGATTTATTACTACTTACAACATGAAGCATGCCTTTCAGTTTCAGCTAATTTATTAGATTCAGGATAAGATAAGAACATTCACTATAATCATAAAAAGGAAAATGAATAATAAAATATACAATAAAAGAGTCACCTACAATTGTAAGACCCCAACTTTTATGAATAAAGATGATTTTTCTATAATTATTATTTTTGAATATTATGGAATGAATTTGTTATATTGTTATGGTTGTAGGTAGTATTTATAAATTCTGCAAAGTATGCAAGTTGTTATATTATATTCGATTGGTCGGGAAATATTCGTTTTAGCAGGGAATATTCGTACAAAGGCGCAATCATTGGTGGACCCCACAACAGAATTGTTGTTGGATTGAGAAAATGACAAAAATATTTTTATAAAAATAATGGCGAAAGTTTTACCGTTAATACTGTGAGACCTCGAATTTTATGAAATAAAAGTATTCAAATTTTCTATTTTGGTGAATATTTAAATTGATAAAAATTTAAAGTTAAGGGTGACATTTGAAAATTTTTCAAAGTAAGTGATGATGAAGTTTTGTTTTATTAGTATTATTAATGTAATAAAACAGAAAAGCTTTTTATATAAAACAAAATACTTTTATAAAGTTATTCGTTTTATTAGGCTAATAGTAAAATCTTTTTATATAAAACAGAATACTTTTATAAAGTTATATGTTTTATTAGACAATAATTATAGTATATTATATTTTATTATGCATAGTATTTGCATAGTGCCTGTATAGTGTTTGCATAGTAAAATCTTTTTATATAAAACGGAATACTTTTATAAAGTTATTCGTTTTATTATATTATAAATAGAATATATTATATTTTATTTAAAAGATTTTGCTTTAAATATGGACCGTCCGATTAAAAGTAAATCAACTGGACCGTTCATGAATTAGTTACTATCAAATCCATTCTTACATAAATAGAAGCTCATTCCTTCATTATTTCTTACGAATTCACTGAAACTCTAGAGAGAGAAACTATAGAGAGAGTTCTTCTTCTGTAATCTTGAGCGTATTTCTTTAGAGTTTAAGAAAGTTTTGAGCGTAGAAGATAGTGAAAGTTTTCTTTATGTATATTCTTGCTCTTAATTGAAATACTCTTCTTTCAAAGGTAAGAGATATTATTTGTTGTACACTGTAAGGGTATTATTTTTTTTCGTATTCATGAAGAGAAACACATTATTCCATTCTTTATTATTCGTTGGAATAACTCAGTATATGCTGTTCTACCCTATACTTGGTGAAATTCTTCTGTTATTCCATTCCTTATTATTATGTTAGAATAAGCTGTCTATGTGAAGTACCGCATACATGGTGAAATTCTTCTATTATTTCATTCTTTTATTATTCGGTTTAATATCCCGTCTGTATGCGTTTATGGGACTTATTTTCATTATTTATTATTCCGTATTTATTATTCTGTCAGAATATCCTGTCTATGTGTTTACACCGGACCTGGTTCCATTATTTATTATTCCGCATTTATTATTCTCGCCGAATATCTCATCATTAAAGGCGTTACGTGGGACTCGGGTTCCATTATTTATTATTACGTTGGGAATAACTTTGTTTGTGCGATCTCTATCGCATGCATGGTGAATCCTTCTGTTATTTCATTCTTTATTATTCTGTTGGAATAACCTGTCTATGTGGATAACCACATGCATGGTGAATGATCCTTTGTATTCATTCCTTATTAAATTGTGGAAATGATCTGTTTACATTAATTATGATGAGAGTCATAATAAAAGCATTGGACAGATAAAAATCATGGGTATCTGAAGTATTAGTAAGTGTTATGATGAGTAATGTTGGTTATTATGAGAAAACATGAAAGTTTCTTAGAAATCACAAAGAGTTGAAAATTAGATTTTGGTGAAAATAGAACATGAAATTCAATTGACCATATCTCCTATTATATTTTGAATTTTTGAGTGTGGTCAAGTTTTAGAGTTAGATCTATGAGTTTTGTAGCATCTCCAAGTGGAATCACTGGAAAAGGTGTTGTAGATTTTCGTGTGGACTGTTTATAGCAAAAGAGTCCAAAGCTGCAAAAGAGGAAAATGCTACTGCCCAGAAACTTTAAGGGGTTGTTTTGGCTACTTAATTTGTGAGAAAAATTCTGGCCTTTTGGGACATGAAATTATATGGTATAAAGTACCTCCTGTCCAAAAATGAGTTCATTCTGACTTAAAATGAGCAAGTTATGACCATTTCAATATTTAGGTTTTAAATATTTAAAACGCTATAACCTGAGTTCTATAACTCCGATGACCATGAAATTTAAACTGGAAGCTCACGTTAGCATGTGTAAGATCCTGCCAAGATTTGGGAATTTTTGGAGTTAAAATTGAGGTAGCTAATTTCTTAAAGTATTAATTAGAAATTGATTTTTGAAAAATAGTAAATGAATTTTAAAAATTCCGAGAAAAAATATATGTTCATTATGGGACTATATTCTGCTAAACCCAGAAAAGAAATATTTTTGGGACTGATTTGGTATTTTTCATGAAAATGGTTTAGTTACGAACATATGAGTTAAATATGTTATGTGAAGTAACAAAGTTGGAAAATAGAATTTTATGGCTTGGAAATCCTATATAAGGTATATGCATATTTTTGATGAGGGATTTAATTATTGGTGATGAAATCTTATGAGTATGACATTTTTGAATGATTAAATGCATTATTTGGTAAAATATAAACAATTGAAATAAATTGTTTATAAGTTTAAAAAGTGATTAAAATATTGTTATGATATTAATAATATTAGATTATGAGTGGTTGATAATATTTGGATAAATTTAAAGTCTTTAATATTTATCCTTGTTTTCGTTTGATTAATACTTATATCATTGTCATCATCCTCATGTATATATTATGTTGAAAATCATCTGTGGCCTGTATTGCATTGATGGACTTGGTATGATTATGACCAGGGATTATTCGGTATAATCATGACCGTAATATTATAAATGATGTAGAAAAAGTCCTCATTGGCCGTAGTGGATTGATGGACAGCTTTTGGTATGATTATGGCTATAGATTCTCTTCGGCCAAGGATGCATAGATGAATTGTTTTATGGCATGATCAGGACTGTTGATGAAAACACGATTATCTTTGGCCCGTAGTGCATGGATAATTCATGGTCGTGATACTAAAAGAGTATCCTTGGCCTATAGTGCATGGATGAATTGATGATGTGGATTAATTATTGAGCTGAGTCTCAGCAATGAAATATTAATTCATGGATGTGATAATAATGAATATCCTTGGCCGTAGTGCGTGGATAATTCATGGATGTGATATTAACGAATATCCTTGGCCGTAGTGCGGGGTGATTCGATGATATGGATTATTTATTGTCGAGTCTCAATGATAAAATATTGATAATAAGCTTTTAAATTCGTAGAAGATAGTAGATATCATGCTCTACTTGACTCTTCTAAAGTACATTGTTGTATGTCTTTGGCTGTAGTAGTAAAAGATGAATTGTTAATGAATATCTTTGGTAGTAGTGCAAAGATGAATTTATTAATATGATTATGGAAAGAGGGATTATGATTTGGTATAACCATGATTTTGATGTTTTGGTGAAGATAGGTGATGAAAATTATCTTCGTCTCCGGGTGTGAAAAGGAATTGTAATCACAATTATGATTATGAGTTATTCATATGATTGTGGATGTGGAATTGTTGATTGATGTTACGAGGATAAAACATTATTGGTGGACTTCTAACATGGAGAAGATAATAGACCTAATGGTCTATTTGACTCTTTAATGGATTGCTCGTTCATTGCAACTATGGTTGAAAAGTTTATCATCTACCATATGTTCTAAATCTCTGATTTATTATCGACAAAAGCTATTGATAATTTAATTATCTTTAGTTATGATATTCTTTTCTTAGGCTAATTGTGCTCACCCTTTTGCTTCATAATTCCTTTCGTGTAATAAGAGTGTAGTTTGGGTTTGACGGGGATAATAGGGGAATAGAATCGGTGGTCTATAAACATTGAGGTTCTCCACAAATAGTATGGAAATAATTTTATTGAGAACTTTAGATAAGTGTGTCGTATTGTATACGTCATTTGATATTTAATTTTGGTTAACCAAATAGAGTGAGGCGAACTAAACTTTGGAAGGGTGTTTTGTCACTATCATACCAGATGTCTAATGGCATACAACCTCGGATTATCATAAAGATGAGTCATGTACACCCACTTCACGAGTATCTCTACGAGCACTACCTATATGATCTTGGAGTTTATTTGAAATATAATTTTCACTTGGAGACAGTGGAGATAGTTATATGTCAAGAGAAGACTCACCATAGGAAGGAACATGATAGTAATCTTCTCGTTTTTCTTTGGGGTCTTAAAATATTTGTTGCTGTATTTTTATATGGCATTGTAACAATTTGAGTTTGGATACTGTCTACGAGACAATATTGTATTAAAACTCACAGCTTAACTGTGGTCGTATTCTGTACGACAGTTCAACAGTTGTATAAATGAAGTTTGTATTTGATTTTTATGGTGTGATATCTGGCGACTCAGAGTGGGTCGTGTGTACCTATTTTGGGGGCGTCACAAATACTGTTGAACTACTCGGTAGTAAAAGTACAGTAATACGCGTGGTTGCATAGTAGCACACAGTATTGATTATTGATGCTTACGTGAGAAGTCACTCAGTTTTGTTCAATTATTGTCGATATTTTATATATTATTAAATCAATAATTGAGACAAAGAAGTTATTAATATTATTATTTACAATATTAACGATGTCTAGAAGTTCTGCCAAGGAGAGGTTTGTTCACCTAATTGCGCGCCAATAGGGAAAAATCCTTATTGGAAAGCCCCCTCTTTCCTGGGAACGACCTGGTTGATTAATATTGTGAATTATAATAATGATGATAAATGTTGTTAAAAATATTGAAGAATTTTTTTTATGAAGTTTTATTGTAAATATTGGCGTATTATTTAGACCCCCATTTACCCATTTTTCAAAATAATCGGTAGAAAATTATTTAATAGTGGTGGGGCCCATATGTTTATGACTTTTGGTGGAGGTGGGAACTTATGTTTCTCACATGGAATGAAGAAAAGAAAAGGAACGAGGAATGTGGGAATATTATTTTTATTGGATGTATGTATATAATATATAGAATGTGGGTGCATGTGTTTATATTTATGATATATATATATTTATGTCAATGACTTTGGGGGAAGGGGGGAAACAGGTTATCACGGGGGTGTACTAATTATTATTATTGTATTATATATATATATATATATATATATTATAATAAGTTTTGTTTTATTTAAAAGATTTTATTTATTAGAATATTTTATAGTAAACTAATCTGGACCGTTCATGGATTGGTTACTATTCAGTCCATTCTTTTATAAATAGAAGCTCATTCCTTCATTATTTCTTACGAATTCACTGAAACTCTAGAGAGAGAAACCTATAGAGAGAAAGAAGAAAAGTATTCTGCTACTTCAATACTTCTATATCCAGTTTCTTCTTTATAAGGTAAGGGGTATTATTTTTTTCATATTCATGAAGAGAACTTCTGTTATTCCATTCTTTATTATTTTGTTGGAATAACCTGTATACGCGGTCTACCCTATACTTGGTGAAATTCTTCTGTTATTCCATTATTTATTATTCTGCTGGAATAACCTGTCTATGCGAAGTACCGCATACATGGTAAAATTCTGTTGTTATTCCATTCTTTATTATTCTGTTGGAATATCCTGTCTGTGCGTTTTACGCCGGACCTGGTTTCGTCTTTATTATTCTGTTGGAATATCCTGTCTGTGCATTTTACGTCGGACCTGGTTCCGTTATTTATTATTCTGTTGGAATAACCTCGCTACTATCTGATATAAGTACCACATGCATGGTGATTTTTGTTGTTATTCCATTCTTTATTATTCTGTTGGAATATCCTGTCGATGCGTGTTACGCCTGACCTGGTTCCGTTATTTATTATTCATTGGAATAACATGTACATCCAAGCAATCGCATGCATGGTGATTTCTTTTGTTATTCCATTCTTTATTATACTCAGTTGGTTAAATTTTTGACTTCTATACTCCATGAAATTAGTGGAATATCCTCGATATTTTGCGCTTCATCCAAAGATCTTTTGTGAAAATATTCTTCTCGACGAGCATTCTTGAATTTTACTCTACAAAGAAGCATCATGTTGACAATTTGGACGTTATTAGTTCCTGAATAGATTAATTCTTGAACTTGTTTTATTGAATTCTTATATCATTGTCATCATCCTCATATTTATATTTTATTGAAAGTCATCTCGTGGCATCGTAGAAGTGCATAGATGGACTTGGTATGATTATGACCGAGGATTATTGGTGTAATCATGACCGTAATGTTATAAATGATGTGGTAAAAGTCCTCATTGGCCCATAGTGCATTGATGGACAGTTGTTGGCATGATCATGACCATTGATGAATACACAAATATCCTTGGCCCGTAGTGCATGGATAATTTGTGGTTTTGATAATGAATATCCTTGGCCGTAGTGCAGGGATGATGTGGATTATTTATTAAACTGAGTCCCAGCGATAAAAGTGATGGAAAACCCTTTTAAATCATAAAAGATAGTAGATTTTATTCTCTACTTGACTCTTTTAATGGATCAGATGTTCATTTGCAGCTTAAACTTGATGTCTATTGTATTTTATCGGGTTTATTGTTGTTGAAGACTAATGATAATTTATTACGCATTATCTTAGTCATAATATTTCATCGGGCTAGTTGAGCTCACCTTTCTTTCACCGCTTTCTTCAAAAATGAGAACGAAATGGGACTAGTGGGAGGCGGAGTGACGATCCGGATGATAGTATTAGTAGTCCTCACTATTCTGTTAAATAGTGTGACAATAAATGTAATGAGGACTTATTCTGAGAATGGATATTGTCTAGAAGACAATATTTGTATTAAAACTCACAGCACTCTTGTTGTATATTAAAGATTGTATTTGTATTATGTACCATGTATTTGACGACTTAGAATAGGTGATGTATACCTATTTTGGGGTCGTCACAGTTGGTATCAAAGCTTAGGGATATGATCCCTGGCTGAGATGTGAGACAAGAACTAAGAGAGGAGAGACGGGGAATTCCTTCGCTAGTATAACCTACCTAAGTTTATTTGATATTTAATTGGTTGGTCAGAGTATAGGGATTATATGTGATATGTTAATTAACCCTTGTTTTGTGGCAGTATTTAAAAAATGGCATCCGAGAATGTTGAGAACATCAATGGAGCACAGGATACCATTGAGTCTCCACAAATCAATAATCAGGATAATGTGCATCAGGAAGGCGACAATCCTAATGCAAATAACAACACTCACCAAATGATGAACAATGGAATGTTCCGAGGCTTCATGCAATTCATGCAACATCAGGAAAGAGCGGCTCCTGTCCAAAATACAGGTGGAAACACTGGCAACTCTCGGACGGTCACCGCCAAACAGTTCAAGGAACTGGGACCACCGGAGTTTTTTTGGAGAGCCAAAACCACTTAAGGCGGAGACGTGGATAAAGCAGATCTGCAAGATATTTGATGTCTTGGGATGCTCCGAGGAGCAAAAGGTTCCCTTTGCCACCTTCATGTTGCGTAGGCAGATTCATGGTGGGAATCAGAAACGTACTCAACTCCGCCTTGACTTGAAGATGACTTGGGAGAAGTTCCAAGAATTGTTCAACGACAAGTACTTTCCCGAAAGTATTCATCACATGAAAGAGATAGAGTTCATTAAGCTGGAGCAAAACAATATGACCGTGTCACAGTACGAAGCCAAGTTTGCCGAGTTGTCCCAGTTTGCGTCCCATTTGGTTGATAATGAGGAGAGAATGACGCGAATGTTTCTAAGAGGTTTGAAACCCAAGATACGTCAATATCTTATCTCTCATAAACTTTGTTTGTATTCAGATGTTGTTAATAGGGCTCAGGTATTGGAGCGCTATAATGAGTCAACCCAACCAAAAGAGAGCAGTCGACAAAATGATAATAACAGTGGTAACATTCATCGAAGCGGTGACGATAAGTGTGGAGGGAATCAACATGCTAGAAATGGTAACCACTTCGGTGGTAATCATGGACAAAACAATAAGAATGGACATTTCAAGAAGAGGAGATTCAACAATGATGGAAAGACGTCAGCACCAGCACCCGTGGTTAAGAAAGGAGAACGACCACCTATTATATGCTTCAAATGCGGAGGGGAAGGACACATCACCAAAAGCATGTGCGTCTTGTCCAAAGCATGTTATAATTGTGGAAGAGAAGGTCACCTAGTCCAATTTTGTCGTTCACCGAAGACAAGTTCAGCTAGGATGGAGGCACCAAAGGACGTCCCAGAAAAGTCAAAACTAGTGGTGCAAGGGAGAGCGTTTTTCGTGACCTCCCAGAAAGCAAGGAACCCGAATGAGGTCATCATGGGTAAGCTTATCATAAACTCTAGCCGAAGTATATACCTTATTTGATCTGGCTTCTTACCCATTCTTTTATTTCTCCTACTTGAACTCAACGCTTAAATTTGACTCCGGAGAAATTAGACTTTGACTTATCTGTTGAAACTCCGTTGGGAGAAACCTTCATTACATCCACTGTTTATAAGTCTTGTTTGGTTCAAATCGGTACCCTCATATTACCTATCGATCTTATTTCATTTAAAATACTTGCATTTGACGTAATTCTAGGGATTGATTGGTTAACTACTCATCATGCAAAAATTGATTATTTTTGTAAGGTTGTTAGCTTTCATATTCCTAACCAACTTATTATGCGAATTCAAGCAACCAAACCATTAAAATCAATCATTGTCATCTCAAGCCATAAAGCTATTCGTTTATTGAAAAACGGATGTCAAGTCGCTTTCATGTCATGGATCTAAACAAAATACGCCGCTTTTGAATGATATTTATATTGTTAATAAATTTCCTAACGTATTCCTCAAGAACTTCTCGCCTACCCAGAGCACGTGAAATTGAATTTTGTATCGACCTTGAACCCGATACAAAATCCATTTCCAAAGCCTCATATCGAATGGCTCCTATTGAACTTCAAGAGTTAAAGACCCAACTGCAGGAATTGTTAGACATTGGCTTTCGTCCTAGTACTTCTCCTTGGGGTGCTCCTGTTCTATTCGTGAAGAAGAAAGATGGGAGTATGCGACTTTGTATTGATTATCGGGAGTTGAATCATGTTACCATCAAAAATAGGTACCCATTTCCACGTATTGATGACTTGTTTGACCAGTTGCAAGGCGCCAAATTCTTTTTAAAGATTGATCTTCATTCCGGATATCACCAATTGAAGATTAAAACCGATGACATTCCAAAGACGGCTTTCAGAACTCGGTACAGACATTATGAATTCTTAGTCATGTCTTTTGGATTAACTAATGCTCCTGCTGCCTTCATGGATATGATGAACCGAGTATTCAAGGAATATTTGAATCACTTTGTGGTCGTCTTTATTGATGACATCCTTATTTATTCCAAAATCCGTGAAGATCATGAGCAACACTTGAGGCTGATACTTCAAAAGCTTCGTGAATATAAGCTTTATGCCAAGTTAAAGAAATGAGAGTTCTGGCTTGAGGAAGTAGCATTTCTTGGGCACGTGGTATCAAGTCATGGAATATCTGTTGACCCAACAAAGATTGAAGCTATTCAAAGTTGGGAGCAACCTAAATCAGTGACCGAAGTACGTAGCTTTCTCGGCTTAGCTGGTTATTATCGGAGATTCATAGAAGGGTTTTCTCGAATCGCTACTCCCTTAACTCAGCTGACTCGAAAAGATACAAAATTTGGTTGGAGTGAGGAATGCGAGAAGAGTTTTCAAGAACTCAAGAGGAGGCTCATTTCAGCACCTGTTCTGACAATACCATCTGGCTCGGAGGGATTTGTCATCTACAGTGATGCTTCGGGCAAAGGGTTATGATGTGTTCTCATGCAACATTGGAAAGTCATAGCCTATGCCTCTCGACAACTCAAAGAATATGAGAGGAATTATCCTACTCATGATCTAGAGTTGGCAGCTGTTGTCTTCGCACTTAAGATTTGGAGGCATTACTTGTATGGGGAAAAGTGGAGATCTTTACGGATCATAAAAGCCTCAAATATTTCTTCACTCAAAAGGAACTCAACATACGATGTTAACGTTGGCTTGAAGCTGTTGAAAATTATGATCAAACCCTCCAAAAACCATCCGGAAAAGCGAACATGGTAGCTGATGCATTGAGTAGAAGATCATATGCGGGTACGAGTGCGATATTGTCAACGCAAAGGCCCATTTTGTATGACTTGCAAAGGATGGAGATAAAGATAAAGACTCCAGGGACCCACGTGATGATGGCGAATATAAGAGTAGAACCGACTTTAATCGATAAAGTTAAAGCTGCTCAAATTACAGACCTGGAGCTGATGCGTGTGAGGAAGAAAGTGCAAGAGGGTGCTATGTCGGAAGCAAGAATCGATGAAGAAGGAATACTTCGAGTCAACTCCAGACTTTATGTTCCTAACGACCCTGATTTAAAATATAAAATCATGATGGAAGCGCACAACACACCGTTTGTAATCCATCCTGGGAGTACCAAAATGTATCATGATCTTCGACATACATTTTGGTGGGGCAATATGAAGAGGGAGATAGCGTTGTTTATCTAAAGGTGTTTAACTTGTCAACGAGTCAAGGCGAAGCATCAAGTACCAAAAGGTCCATTGCAACCACTTGAAATTCTAGAATGGAAGTGGGAACACATTACTATGGATTTTGTTACTGGTCTTCCCAAGGTTTCTCAAGGCATAGATGTAATTTGGGTCATTGTTGATAGATTGACTAAGTCTTCTCATTTCTTACCTATACGAGAAACTTATACACTAGAATGTCTTGCTTGTATGTACATAAACAAGGTTTTAAGATTGCATGGTATGCCAGTACCCATAGTTTCTGATCGAGACCCAAGATTCACTTCACGATTTTGGGTTAGTTTGCAAAAAGCTATGGGCACGGATTTATAATTTAGTTCAAAGATATCATCCTCGCATTTTGACGGACAATCGAGAGGACTATTCAAACTCTTGAAGATTTATTAAGACTCTATGTCCTTGACTTCAAGGAAGTTGGGACAAGTTCTTACCATTGGTGAAGTTTTCCTACAACAACAGCTTATCAAGCAAGTATTGGCATGGCTCCATTCAAGGCGTTGTATGGAAGAAAGTGTCGATTCTCCAAAGATCTTTGGGATGAGGTGGGTGAAGCAACGTTGTTGGGACCGGAGTTAGTACGTATGACTACAGAAAAGATTCAAATGATACGACAACGTATAAAAACCTCACAAGATCGACAAAAGAGTTATATTGATCTTCATCGAAAGGACGTGGAATTCGATATTGGAGATCATGTGTTATTACGTATTGCTCCATGGAAAGGAGTTATGAGATTTGGAAAGAGAGAAAATCTCAATCCTCGATTCATTGGCCCATTTTTAATCCTCGATCGAGTAGGAACTGTGGCGTATAGACTCGCTTTACCACCAAGTATGTCTCGTGTTCATAACGTTTTTCACATATCCATGTTACGTAAATATGTGAAAGACCCGAACCACATTATTGAGTTAAAACCGGATGAAATAGCGGAAGATTTGACGTATGAGTAGTTCCTGTTCAAATCTTGAATAAGAATGAACATATTCTACGCTCCATGGTTATACCTCAAGTCAAAGTTTTATGGAGAAACTACGATGTTGAGGAAATGACCTGGGAGTTAGAATCTGAAATGAAATCAAGGTATCCTTACCTCTTCGACAAACCAGGTACGTACCCTAATTTCGAGGGCGAAATTTCATAAGAAAGGGAGTTTGTAAGACCCCAACTTTTATGAATAAAGATGATTTTTCTATAATTATCATTTTTGAATATTATGGAATGAATTTGTTATAATGTTACGGAATTATTGTCGGATTGAGAAAACGACAAAAATATTTTTACAAAAATAACGGTGGAAGTTTTCTAATATTATCTTTGTTGAACTACTTTCAGTAGTAAAAGTACGATGTCTACGCTGTGGTTGCATAGTAGCACACGGTATTGATTATTGATGCTTACGTGAGAAGTCACTCAATTTTGTTCAATTATTGTCGATATTTTATATATTATTAAATCAATAATTGAGACAACAAAGTTATTAATATTATTATTTATAATATTAACGATGTCTAGAAGTTCTGCCAAGGAGAGGTTTGGTCACCTAATTGAGCGCCAATAGGGAGAAATCCTTAATGGAAAGCCCCCTCTTTCCTGGGAACGACCTGGTCGATTAATATTGTGAATTATAATAATGATGATAAATGTTGTTAAAAATATTGAAGGATTTTTTTTATGAAGTTTTGTTGTAAATATTGGCATATTATTTAGACCCCCATTTACCCATTTTTTAAAATAATCGGTAGAAAATTATTTAATAGTGGTGGGGCCCATATGTTTATAACTTTTGGTGGAGGTGGGAACTTATGTTTGTCACATGGAATGAAGAAAAGAAAAGGAATGGGGAATGTGGGAATATTATTGTTATTGGATGTATGTATATAATATATAGAATGTGGGTGCATATGTTTATATTTATGATATATATATATATATATATATATATATATATATATATATATATATATATATATATATATGTCAATGACTTTGGGGAAGGGGAAACAAAGTTATCATGGGGTGTACTAATTATTATTATTATATATATATATA
This sequence comes from Panax ginseng, assembly GCA_020205605.1. NCBI lineage: Eukaryota > Viridiplantae > Streptophyta > Magnoliopsida > Apiales > Araliaceae > Panax > Panax ginseng. The sequence goes on along the minus strand of CM035134.1, from coordinate 142,268,839 downwards.
TATATATATATTATAATAAGTTTTGTTTTATTTAAAAGATTTTATTTTATTAGAATATTTTATAGTAAACTAATCTGACCGTTCATGGATTAGTTACTATTCAGGTCCATTCTTTTATAAATAGAAGCTCATTCCTTCATTATTTCTTTTAATTCTTTGAAACTCACAGAGAGAAACCTATAGGAGAAGAAGAAAAGTATTCTCGCTACTTCAATACTTCTATATCCAGCTTTCTTCTTTATAAGGTAAGGGAATTATTTTTCATATTCATGAAGAGAACTTCATTATTCCATTCTTTATTATTCTGTTGTAATAACCTGTATACGCGGTCTACCCTATACTTGGTGAAATTCTTCATTATTCCATTATTTATTATTCTCATTGGAATAACTTCGTCATGCAAGACCGCATACATGGTGAAATTTTGTTGTTATTCCATTCTTTATTAGTCATTGGAATATCCTGTTCAGGCATTTTATGTAGAACCCGGTTTCGTCTTTATTATTCCATTGGAATATCCTATTCAGACGTTTTTACGCCGGACCTTGTTCCGCCTTTATTATTCTATTAGAATATCATGTCTCGCGCGCTTTTACGCCTAACTTCGATTCCGTTATTTATTATTACTGTTGAATAACTCCGTCTATCAAGTACCGCATACATGGTAATTTTCGTTGTTATTCCATTCTTTATTATTCGTTGGAATATCTTGTTTATGCGTGTTACGCCTGACTTGGTTCCATTATTTATTATTACATTGGAATAACTTCGTCATGTGAAGTACCGCATGCATGGTGATTTCTTTTGTTATTTCATTCTTTATTATACTCAGTTGGTTAAAGTTTTGACTTCTATACTCCATGAAATTAGTGGAATATCCTTGATATTTGCGCTTCATCCGTATCTTTTCGTGGAAATATTCTTCTGAGCATTCTTGAATTTTACTCTACAAAGAAGTATCATGTTGACAATTTGGACGTTATTAGTTCCTGAATAAATTAATTTTTGAACTTGTTTTATTGAATTCTTATATCATTGTCATCATCCTCATATTTATATTTTGTTGAAAGTCATCTGTGGCCTGTAGTGCATAGATAGACTTGGTATGATTATGACCAGGGATTATTCGGTGTAATCATGACCGTAATGTTACAAATGATGTGCTAAAAGTCCTCATTGGCCCGTAGTGCATTGATGGACAGTTGTTGGCATGATCATGACCATTGATGAATACACAAATATCCTTGGCCTATAGTGCATGGATAATTTGTGGTTGTGATACTAATGAATATCCTTGGCCGTAGTGCAGGGATGATGTGGATTATTTATTAAGCTAAGTCCCAGCGATAAAAGTGATGAAAAACCTTTTAAATCATAAAAGATAGTAGATTTTATTCTCTACTTGACTCTTTTAATGGATTGCATGTTCCGCTACAGTTAAACTTGACGTCTATTGTATTTTATCAGTTTAACATTGTTGAAGACTAATGATAATTTATTCTGAATTATCTTAGTCATAATATTTCTTACTGGGCTAGTTGAGCTCACCCTTTCTTTCACTGTTCTCTTCAAGAAATGAGAACGTAGCCGGGACTAGTCGGGGAACGGAGTGACAGTCCAGATGATAGTATTAGTAGTCCTCACTATTCTATTAAATAGTATGACAATAAATATAATGAGGACTTATTCTGAGAGTGGATATTGTCTGGAAGACAATATTTGTATTAAAACTCACAACACTCTTGTTGTATATTAAAGATTGTATTTTTATTCTGTACCATGTATTTGGCGACTCAGAATAGGTGATGTATACCTATTTTGGTGTCGTCACAACAATGCTGCAGTTATTCAACCATAATTTTGAAGTTTGAATTTCTATCATGCCAAAAATACTTGAATATACAACAATTAGAAAGCTACAATTTATAAAAGCACACCTTTCAAAACAGTTCTCCTCTCTTCATTATAATGAAGGAGAAGTGTAATCCCAGCAATTCCACCTAGTACAACAATCGGTTGCAATGATGAAAAACTATGTTTAAGAAGGAAAATGTTTAAAGAAGGTGGTGGAGGAAGGCTGGGGATATCATCCAGAGTTCCACATCAGTAGATTACATCAAAACATAAAAAAACAATTACTACCTGAGGTTAACAGCTTATTATTTACGATATGTTTACTATATACGCATCTTACTATATACTTACTATATACCTGAGGTTAACAACTTACTATATACACATAAAGAAATAATAACAAAAGGCCAAAAATTGATGGTACATGTAAGACCATAACTTATTATAATGAAATTGAATTTCCTCTATTTATTATTTTGAAATAGTAAGGGTTGATGTGAGACCCCAAATTTTACGAATAAAGATTTAATTTTCTCGAAATATATTTTTTTAATATTATGGTGTGGATTTGAAATAAGATTATAGTTCTGGGTAGTATTTATAAATTTTGTAAAGTATGCAAGTTGTTATATAATATTCGATTGGTCGAGGAATATTATTTTTGTCAGTGAATATTCATACAACGACACAATCATTGGTGGACCCCACAACAGAATTATTGTCGGATTGAGAAAACGAAAAAAATATTTTTATGAAAATAACGGTGGAAGTTTTACCGTTAAAACTGTTGAACTACTCAGTAGTAAAAGTACAGTAATATGTGTGGTTGCATAGTAGCACATGGTATTGATTATTGATGCTTACGTGAGAAGTCACTCAGTTTTGTTCAATTATTGTCGATATTTTTTTATATTATTAAATCAATAATTGAGATGACAAGTCGTTAATATTATTATTTACAATATTAACGATGTCTAGAAGTTCTGCCAAGGAAAGGTTTGGTCACCTAATTGCACCAATAGGGAGAAATCCTTATTGGAAAGCCCCCTATTTCCTGGGAACGACCTGGTCGATTAATAATGTGAGTTATAATAATGATGATGAAGTTTTGTTTTATTAGTATTATTAATGTAATAAAATAGAAAAGCTTTTTATATAAAAATGTAATACTTTTATAAAGTTATTCGTTTTATTAGACTATAAATAGTAATATATTATATTCTATTATGCATAGTATTTTGCATAGTAAAATCTTTTATATAAAATAGAATACTTTTATAAAGTTATTTGTTTTATTAGACAATAATTAGAATATATTATATTTTATTATGCATAGTATTTGCATAGTAAAATCTTTTTATATAAAACAAAATAATTTTATAAAGTTATTCATTTTATTAGAATATAAATAGAATATATTATATTTTATTTAAATGATTTGTTTTATTAGAATATTTTATAGTAAATCAATCTGGACCGTCCGTTTAAAAGTAAATCAATCTGGACCATTCATGGATTAGTTACTATTCAGTCCATTCTTCTATAAATAGAAGTTCATTCCTTCATTATTTCTTACGAATTCACTGAAACTCTAGAGAGAGAATTCTTCTTCTATAATGTTGAGCGTATTTCTTTAGAGTTTAAGAAAGCTTTGAGCGTAGTGCAAGTTTTCTTCAAGTATATCCTCGCCCTACCAGTAGGAATACTCTTCTTTTATGGTAAGGGATATTATTTGTTGTACCCATAAAGGGTATTATTTCTTTCGTATTCATGAAGAGAACTTCGTTATTCCATTCTTTATTATTATGTTGGAATAACCTATCTATGTGAAGTACCGCATACATGGTGAAATTCTTCTATTATTCCATTCTTTATTATTCTGTTGGAATATCCTCGCTTGCAAATTTACTTTAACCTGGTTCCGTTTCTTTATTATTACATTGGAATATCACGTTTGCAAGTGATTACGCTCGACCAGTTCCATTCGTTATTATTATGTTGGAATAACTTTTAAGTATGAAATACGGCATACATGGTAAAATTCTTCTATTATTCCATTCTTTATTATTACATTGGAATATCCCGCTTGCATAATTTCGTCGACTGGTTTCGCTTCTTTTTATTATTCATTGAGAATAACTTTATGCGTCTTGATCTATCGCATTGCATAGTGAATTCTTCTGTTATTTTATTATTTATTATTCTGTTAGAATAACCTATATATGTGGATTACCACATGCATGGTGAATGATCCTTTATATTAATTTCTTATTAAATTGTGGAAATAATCTATTTACGTGGATTATGATGAAAGTCATAATATAAGCATTGGACTGTTGATTATGATGAAAGTCATAATAATAGCATTAGTTTGATGAAAATCATGGGTATATGTAGTATTAGTAAGTATTATGATCAGTTATGTTGGTTATTATGTGAAAACATGAAAGTTTCTTAGAAATCATAAAGGGTTGAAAATCAGATTTTGGTGAAAATAGAACATGAAATTCAATTGACCATATCTCCTATTATATTTTGATTTTTTAAGTGTGGTTAAGTTCTAGAGTTAGATCTATGAGTTTCCTAACGTATCCAAGTGGAATCACTGGAAAAGGTGTTGTAGATTTTCGTGTGGAATGATTTTAGCAAAGCACAAAAAACTAAAAAATAGAGAACAACTACTGTCCATATTTTTAAAAGGGCATTTTCGGCCACTTAATTTGTGAGAAAATTTTTGGCCTTTTGGGACATGAAAATATATGGTATAAAGTACCTCCTGTCCAAAAATGAGCTCATTCCGACTTAAAATGAGCAAGTTATGACCATTTCAATAGGTTTTTCCGACGAAAAATGCTATAATCGGAGTTTTATAACTCCGATGACCATGAAATTTAAACTGGAAGCTCACGTTAACATGTGTAAGATCCTGCCAAGATTTGGGAATTTCTGGAGTTAAACTTGAGGTAACTAATTTCTTAAGGAATTAATTAGAAATTAATTTTTGAAAAATAGTAAATGAATTTTAAAAATTCTAAGAAAAATATATTTTTATTATGGGACTATATTCTGCTAAATCCCAGAAGAGAAATATTTTTGGAACTGATTTGGTATTTTTCATGAAAATAGTTTAGTTACGAGCATATGAGTTAAATATGTTATGTGAAGTAACAAAGTTGAAAAATAGGATTTTATGGCTTGGAAATCCTATATAAGGTATATGCAAATTTTTGATGAGGGATTTAATCATTGGTGATGAAATCTTATGAGTATGGCATTTTTGAATGATTAAATGCATTATTCGATAAAGTGTAAACAATTGAAATAAATTGTTTATAAGTTTAAAAAGTGATTAAAATATTGTTACGATATTAATAATATTAGATTATGAGTTTATTAAGTGATTGATAATATTTGGATAAATTGCACGTCAATATTTGGACATTATTAACGATGTCTAGAAGTTTTGCCAAGGAGAGGTTTAGTCACCTAATTGCGCGCCAATAGGGAGAAATCCTTATTAGAAAGCCCTCTCTTTCCTGGGAACGACCTGGTCCATTAATAGTGTGAATAATAATAATGATGATGAATTTTTGTTTTATTAGTATTATTAATGTAATAAAACAGAAAAGCTTTTTATATAAAACAGAATACTTTTATAAAGTTATTCTATAAATAGAATATATTATATTTTATTATGCATAGTGTTGCATAGTGCTCGTGATAGTAAAATCTTTTATATAAAATGTAATAATTTTATAAAGTTATTCGTTTTATTAAATTATAAATAGAATATATTATATTTTATTTAAAAGATTTTGCTTTAAATATATAATCCGTCGATTAAAAGTAAATCAACTGGACGATAGTTCATGAATTAGTTACTATGCAATCCATTCTTCTATAAATAGAAGCTCATTCCTTCATTATTTCTTACGTTCACTAAAACTCTAGATAGAGAAACTATAGAGAGAGTTTTTCTTCTATAATCTTGAGTGTATTTCTTTAGAGTTTAAGGAAGCTTTGAGCGCAGTGCAAGTTTTCTTCGAGTATATCCTCGCCCTACCCGTCGAAATACTCTTCTTTCAAAGGTAAGGGATATTATTTGTTGTACCTGTAAGGGATATTATTTGTTGTACTTGTAAGGGGTATTATTTCTTTTGTATTCATGAAGAAAACTTCTGTTATTCCATTCTTTATTATTCTGTTGGAATAACTCAGATACGCCAGCACTACCCTATATTTGGTGATATTCTTACGTTATTCCATTCCTTATTATTATGTTGGAATAACCTGCTTTTATCTCAATCTTAGAATACATGGTGAAATTCTTCTATTATTCCATTCTTTCTTATTCTATCTAATATCCCGTCTCATGCGTTTTATGCCTGGGACTGGTTCCATTATTTATTATTCGCATCGTAATATCCCACATGCATGCTTTTATGTGGGACTCGGTTGTAAAATCCAGATTTTACTTAATAAAGATTTAATTTTCTCAAAATATTTTTTTTTAATATTATGGTGTGAATTTGAGATAATGTTATAGTTGTGGGTAGTATTTATAAATTTTGCAAAGTAAGCAAGTGGTTATATAATATTCGTTTGGTCGGAGAATATTCTTTTTTTTCGGGAATATCCGCATTTACTCAAGACAATCATTGGTGAATCCTAACGGAAGTATTGTCGTAGTAATAAAGCATGTAATTATTTTTACGAAAATAACGGCGGAAGTTTTACCTTTTAAAACTGTTGAACTACTTCAGTAGTAAAAGTACAAAGAATACGCGTGGTCGTATAGTAGCACACGGTATTGGTTATTGATGCTTACGTGATAAGTCACCGCTTATACTCAATTATTGTTACGAAGAATTCTTTGCATCATATCTCTCATATTATTAATTCGATTATTGTCACAGTATCATCTGCGTTATATGATATATTATTAAATCATTAATTGAGATGACAAAGTTATTCATATTATTAAATTGTAATATTTACAATGTCTAGAAGTTCTGTCAAGGAGAGGTTTGTCACCTAATTGCGCGCCAATATGGAGAAATCCTTATTGGAAAGCCCCCACTTTCCTGGGAACGACCTGGTTGTTAAATATTGTGAGTTATAATATTAATGATGAATAAGTTCATGTTGATTAAAGATGAATTGGATAGTTCTATTGTGTTGGGATTATTGGTTTTAGTTGAAATCGACATCTATTTTGATGATAATTGATGTCTGGGGGTTATATTGATAAATCGGGGAATTTATCGGATAAATGAGCAATTAATTGCTACTTATTCACATGCTTATATAACTATTTGTTCACATATGTGTACTATTGAGTCACATTCACTTACTATTAGGGGAGTTGGTGCAAGATTGATGATACTTGCATGACTAAGTTAAAAATGGAGGTATAGATGGAGGTACTATACTGTAATTAATTTTTTCACATGTTTAGAACTATTGATTCACATGATTTACTATTAGGAGAGGTGATGCAAGTTTGATAATACTTGGATGACTGAATTAAAAATGAAAGAAAAGTTGGAGGTATTGTACTGTAATATTTCGAGCCCCAAAACGTGCAATTATTGAAACTATTTTTCCTATAAATAGAAGCTCATTCTTCCTTCATTTCTCACCAATTCACTAAAACTTTAGAGCCATTATTATAGAGAGAAATTATAGAGAGAAAGAAGAAGAGAAGTCTGCTACCTCACTATTCCAGTATCCAGTCTTCTTTTGAGGTAAGGGGTATTATTTCTTTCTTATTCATGAAAGGAACTTCTGTTATTCCATTCTTTATTATTTTGTTGGAATAACCTGTATACGTGGACTACCCTATACTTGGTGAAATTATTCTGTTATTCCATTTCTTATTATTATGTTGGAATAACCTGTTTATGCGAAATACTGCATAAATGGTGAAATTCTTCTATTATTCCATTCCTTATTATTATGTTGGAATAAGCTGTCTATGCGAAGTACTGCATACATGGTGAAATTCTTCTATTATTCCATTCTTTATTATTATGTTGGAATAACATGTCTATGCGAAGTACCGCATACATGGTAAAATTCTTCTATTATTCTATTCTTTATTATTTTATCGTAATATCTATATCGTATGCGATTACTTACGGACCTGGTTCCATTATTTATTATTCCGCATTTATTATTCTCGCCGGAATATCACATGCATGCGCTTTCTGTGGGACCGGTTCCATCATTTATTATTCTCATTGGAATAACTTCGTCTATGCCAACAATCTGCGTACATGGTGATTTTGTTGTTATTCCATTCTTTATTATTACATTGGAACATCCTCGCTTGTGCGTAATTTTGCCTCGACTGGTTCCGTTATTTATTATTCTCGTTGGAATAACTTTGCTCATCTGACGTCTGCATGCATGGTGATTTCGTAGTTATTCTATTCTTTATTATTCACGTTGGAATATCCTCGTCAGGCATGCTTTTACTGTGGGACTGGTTAAAATCTTTATTATTCATTTGGGAATAACCTGCGTGTAGTAGTCTATCGCATGCATGGTGAATCCTTCTATTATTCCATTCTTTATTATTCTGTTGAAATAACCTGTCTATGTGGATTACCACATGTATAGTGAATGATCCTTTGTATTCATTCCTTATTAAATTGTGGAAATGATCTGGTTACGTTGATTATGATAAGTCATAATAAAAGCATTGGACTGATGAAAATCATGGGTATATGAAGTATTAGTAAGTGTTATGATGAGTTATGTTGGTTATTATGTGAAAACATGAAAGTTTCTTAGAAATCACAAAGGGTTGAAAAATCAGATTTTGGTGAAAATGGAACATGAAATTCAATTGACCATATCTCCTATTATATTTTGAATTTTTGAGTGTGGTCAAGTTTTAGAGTTAGATCTATGAGTTTTGTAGCATCTCCAAGTGGAATCACTGGAAAAGGTGTTGTAGATTTTCGTGTGGACTGATTTTAGCAAAGGAGTCAAAAGCTGGAAATTACCGAAATGCTACTATCCAGATTTTTAGAAGGGATTTTTCGGCCACTTAATTTGTGAGAAAAATTCTAGCCTTTTGGGACATGAAAGTATATGGTATAAGGTACCTCCTGTCAAAAAATGAGCTCATTCCGACTTAAAATGAGCAAGTTATGACCATTTCAATATTTAGGTTTTTCCGACGAAAAATACTTTAACCGGAGTTCTATAACTCCGATGACCATGAAATTTAAACTGAAAGCTCACGTTAACATGTATAAGATCCTGCCAAGATTTGGGAATTTTTGGAGTTAAACTTAAGGTAGCTAATTTCTTAAGGAATTAATTAGAAATTAATTTTTGAAAAATAGTAAATGAATTTTAAAAATTTCGAGAAAAATATATGTTCATTATGGGGACTATATTATGTTAAATTCCAGAAAAGAAATATTTTTAGGACTGATTTGGTATTTTTCATAAAAATGCTCTAGTTATGAGTATATGAGTTAAATATGTTATGTAATGTAACAAAATTGGAAAATATGATTTTATGGCTTGAAAATCCTATATAAGGTATATGCAGATTTTTAATAAGGGATTTGATCATTGGAGATGAAATCTGATGATTATGGCATTATTTGAATGATTAAATGCATTATTTGGTAAAGTGTAAACAATTGAAATAAATTGTTTATAAGTTTAAGAGGTGATTAAAATATTGTTATAATATTAACAATATTAGATTATGAGTTATTTAAGTGATGGATAATATTTGGATAAAATTAAAAGTCTTTAATATTTATCCTTGTTTTAGTTTGATTAATGCTTATATCATTGTCATCATCCTCATGCTTATATGGTGATGAAAGTTATGTTTGGCTTACGTGCGAAGATGGACTGTTGTTTATTGAATTATATATCTTTGTCTTACGTGCAAAGATGAATTGTTGATTATTGGTTTTATTGTTGTATATCTTTGGCTTACGTGCTGAGATGGACTTGGTATGATTATGACCAGGGATTATTCGGTATAGTCATGACCATTGATGATTTAATGAATATCCTTAGCCCGTAGTGCAGGGATGATTCGATGATGTGGTTTATTTATTAAGATGAGTCTCAGCGATAAAAATTAATGAAAACATTTTAAATCATAGAAGATAGTAGATTTTATTCTCTACTTGACTTTTCTAATGGATTATTTATTCCGCTGCAGTTAAACTTGATGTCTATTGTATTTTATCAGTTTAACATTGTTGAAGACTAATGATAATTTATTCTGCATTATCTTAGTCATAATATTTCTTACTGGGCTAGTTGAGCTCACCCTTTCCTTCACTGTTCTCTTCAGAAAATGAGAATATAGCTTGGACGAGTTGGGGAACGGAGTGACGGTCCAGATGATAACATTAGTAGTTCTCACTATTCTGTTAAATAGTGTGATAATAAATATAATGAAGACTCCATTGAGAGTGGATATTGTCTAGAAGGCAATATTCTTGTTTAAACTCTCAGCTTATATTTTGTCGTATGTTACACAACAGTTGTATAATTAAGTTGTATTTGTATTTTTGTACCATGTATTTGGCGACTCAAGATGGGTGATGTATACCTGTTTTGGGGGCGTCACACTGGTTCCATCATTTATTATTCTGTTGGAATAACTCGTCTACGCAAAGTACCGCATGCATGGTGATTTCATTGTTATTCCATTCTTTATTATTCTCGTTGGAACATCCCGCCGGTGCTAATTTACCGACCGGTTCCGTTATTTATTATTCTGTTGGAATAACTCGCTCATACATGGGATACCACATGCATGGTGATTTACATTGTTATTCCATTCTTTATTATTACGTTGGAATATCTTGTTTCGGTGCATGACACGCCGGGACCGGTTCCATTATTTATTATTACATTGGGAATAACATGTCGGTGCGGTCTCTATCGCATGCATGGTGAATCCTTCTGTTATTCCATTCTTTATTATTCTATTGGAATAACCTGTCTATGTGGATTACCACATGCATGGTGAATGATCCTTTGTATTCATTCCTTATTAAATTGTGGAAATGATCTCAGATATCGTGGATTACCTGCATGGCGGCGGTGAAAATCCATTTGCGAGTTTCATATATTCTTTATTATACTCGGTTGGTTAAAGTTTTGACTTCTATACTCCATGAAATTAGTAGAATATCCTCGGATATTTTTGGCGTCATCTAAGATATCTTTTCGTGGAAATATTCTTCCGAGCATTCTTGAATTTTACTCTATAAAGAAGTATCATGTTGACAATTTGGACGTTATTAGTTCCTGAATAATTTAATTCTTGATCTTGTTTTATTGAATTATTATGTCATTGTCATGATGAGTTATGTTGGTTATTATGTGAAAACATGAAAGTTTCTTAGAAATCACAAAGGGTTGAAAATCAGATTTTGAAGAAAATGGAACATGAAATTCAAATGACCATATCTCCTATTATATTTTGAATTTTTGAGTGTGGTCAAGTTCTAGAGTTAGATCTATGAGTTTCCTAACTTATCCAAGTGGAATCACTGAAAAAGGAGTTGTAAATTTTTGTGTGGACTAATTTTGACAAAGCACGAAAAACTGCAAAATATGAAAAAGGCTGCTGCCAAGATTTTGAAAGCGTTGTTTCGGCCACTTAATTTATGAGAAAAATTCTGGCCTTTTGGGACATGAAAATATATGGTATAAAGTACCTCCTGTCCAAAAATGAACTCATTCCAACTTAAAATGAGCAAGTTATGACCATTTCAATATTTAGGTTTCTCCGACGAAAAACGCTATAACCGGAGTTCTATAACTCCGATGACTATGAAATTTAAACTGAAAGATCATGTTAACATGTGTAAGATCCTGTCAAGATTAGGGAATTTCTGGAGTTAAACTTGAGGTAGGTAATTTCTTAAGGAATTAATTAGAAATTGATTTTTGAAAAATAGTAAATGAATTTTAAAAATTCCGAGAAAAATATATGTTCATTATGTGACTATATTCTGCTAAATTCCAGAAAAGAAATGTTTTTGGGACTGATTTTGTATTTTTCATAAAAATGATTTAGTTACGAACATATGAGTTAAATATGTTATGTGAAGTAACAAAGTTGGAAAATAGGATTTTATGGCTTGGAAATCGTATATAAGGTATATGCAGATTTTTGATAAGGGATTTGATCATTAATCTTATGAGTATGATATTTTTGAATGATTAAATGTATTATTTGGTAAAGTATAAACAATTGAAATAAATTGTTTATAAGTTTAAGAAGTGATTTAATTATTGTTATGATATTAATAATATTAGATTATGAGTTTATTAAGTGATTGATAATATTTGGATAAATTTAAAGTCTTTAATATTTATCCTTGTTTTCGTTTGATTAATGCTTATATCATTATCATCATCCTCATGCTTATATGGTGATGAAAGTTATCTTTGGCTTACGTGCGAAGATGGACTGTTGATTATTGAATTGTATATCTTTGGCTTACATGCAGAGATGGACTTAGTATGATTATGACCAGGGATTATTCGGTATAGTCATGACCATTGATGATTTAATGAATATCCTTGGCTCGTAGTGCAGGGATGATTCGATGATGTGGTTTATTTATTAAGCTGAGTCTCAGCGATAAAATTTGATGAAAACATTTTTAAATCATAGAAGATAGTAGGCTTTATTCTCTACTTGACTCTTCTAATGGATTGCTTATTCCGCTACAGTTAAACTTGATGTTTATTGTATTTTATCAGTTTAACATTGTTGAAGACTATTGATAATTTATTCTGCATTATCTTAGTCATAATATTTCTTACTGGACTAGTTGAGCTCACCCTTTATTTCACTGTTCTCTTCAGGAAATGAGAATATAGTTGGGACGAGTAGGGGAACGGATTGACAGTCCAGATGATAGCATTAGTAGTCCTCACTATTTTGTTAAATAGTGTGACAATAAATGTAATGAGGACTGAATGTGAGTTTGTATACTGTCTATGAGGACTCCATTAAGAGTGGATATTGTCTAGAAGGCATTATTCTTGTTTAAACTCTCAGTTTATGTTTTGTCATATTTTACACGAAAGTTGTATAATTAAGTTGTATTTGATTTATGTACCATATATTTAGCGACTCAGAATAGGTGATGAATACATATTTTGGGGGTGTCACAGTATTCGTGAGTTAGAAGAGCAGGGGAAGAATGGTAGGCGGTCGTGGAACAAAGGGACGCAGCAAAGTCAAGTCCAACGGCAATGATGACGCCAAAGGATGTCCCAGAGAAGTCAAAGTCGATAGTTTAAGTGAGAGTGTTTGTCGAGTAACCCGAACGAAGTTATCACGGATAAGTTAATCACAAACTCTCGCGAGGTCTATACCTTATTCCATACCGATTCTACCCATTCTTTTATCTCTCTTGCTTGCGTTCAAAGTTAAAATCTGACTCCTAAGAAGTTAGACTTTGACTTATTGGTTAAAACTTCGTTAGGAGAAACCATCGTTACCTCCACTGTTTATAAATCTTATTTGATTCAAATCGACACTTTCACGTTACTTGTCGATCTTATCTCTTTGAAAATACTTGCCTTTGATGTGATTTTAAGAATTGATTGGTTAACTACTCATCATGCCAAAATTGATTATTTTCGTAAGGTTGTTAGCTTTCATATTCCTAACCAATCTGTTATGCGAATTCAAGCAACCAGACCACTAAAGTCAATCACTGTCATATCAAGCCATAATTAAAGAGCCCCGATCCTTTCGTTGTTGACTTCCTTGTGTGTAATGCACCGAAGCCAGACTTTCTGTAGGCGACATCGTGAATAACGATGGCAAGTCGATAGGTATCAATGTGACGTGCTATCCAAGTCTTGGATGAGAGTCACAGTTTTGAATGACATTTCTATTGTTAATAAATTTCTTGACGTATTCCCTGAAGACTTCTTGACCTACCCCAGAGCGTGAAATCAAATTTTGTATTGACCCCAGTACAAAACCCATTTCTAAAACCCTTAAATATTTCTTCAACTAAAATGAACGTAACATGCGCCAAAGACATTAGCTCGAGCTGTTGAAGATTACGATCGTACCATTCAATACCATCGTGGAAAAGCAAACGTGGTAGCTGACGCGTTGAGTAGAAGATCGTATGCGTTTACGAGTGCGAATATACGAACCCACGTGAAGATAACGAATACGAGTGCGTATGGTTTTATTGTTGTATATTTTTGGCTTACGTGCAGAGATGGACTTGGTATGATTATGACCAGGGATTATTCGGTATAGTCATGACCATTGATGATTTAATGAATATCCTTGGCCCGTAGTGCATGGATGATTCGATGATGTGCTTTATTTATTAAGCTGAGTCTCAGCGATAAAAATTGATGAAAACATTTTAAATCATATAAGATAGTAGATTTTATGCTCTACTTGACTTTTCTAATGGATTGCTTGTTCCGCTGCAATTAAACTTGATGTCTATTATGTAAGACCCCAAATAATTAATAAATGAAATTTAATTTCCTCTAATTATTATTTTGAAATAGTAAGGGTTGATGTGATTAATGTGGATAGTTATGGGTAAAATACGCAAATATTTCAAAATAAGCAAGTGGTTATAAAATATTCATTGTTGTCGGGGAATATTCGTTTGGTCATGGAATATTAAATCTTTGTTGGGAATATTAAATGCGACCAGTAGTGACCATGTGTGGAACCCCCATAACGGAAAGCGATTGGAGGAATAAAACGACAAATATAAGTTGTTTAAAAATAACTTGGCGTAGTTATTCTGGTTATTAATCGTTGGAATACCCGTTGGTTAAAACACGATGTCTGGCGTTGTTGCATTGCAGAGAAGCACTGCAGATTGCACCAATTATTGACTTTTACGTAAGAAGGCACTACTCAATAATGGTTACAGAATTACTATTCAAAGATTTTATTTTATTGGTTCAATAATTGTTGCGTTGATATTTTAATCGCTATTGTTTCAATAATTGTCATTTACATTATTTTTCATTATCGAAGCAATAATTCATATTATCTGAATAATATTATTAGATAACATTATTTGCAATGTCTAGAAAGTTCATCTAAGGAGAGGTTTGGTCACCTAATCGCGCGCCAAGTAAGGAGAAATTCTTATTGGAAAGCCCCTCTTTCCTGAACCTACTGGTTGTCAATATTGTGATTCTCAGAATATTATTTGTGAATAATTAAATATTGATTCATATGATGAGGAAAATATTGATTGTATGTGGATATAGATGGAGAAAATTTTTAATGTGACAATTGTTGAAAATTGAAATTTTATCTTTTTCTCGATAAAATAATTCATTTAAATATATATATTATTATATTTTAATAATATAATAATGGTGATATTTTTACAACGAATGTGGGATATATGAGTATCTGAGGAGGAAGAGTATTTTTGTTGCAATAAATGTTTAAAACATGTTAAACATGTAAATTGGACCCCATTTATTGGTGAAATTTGATTATAAATTTCTAAAATCGCTTCGTTTGTAGATTTGGTCAATTTCGCTTGGAATTTGGAAAAACTTTCTTCTACAAAGTTGTAGACAATTGAATTTCCTATAAAAAATCATGAGATTTGAATTTTTTCTCGATAAAAGGGCTATTTATTATGAATTATTGAAGTTCCGAAGTTCCGAAATAATTGATTTTTGGAAGTTTAAAATATTTTTAATTACAAAAACGTTTTTTTTTTCATTTTGAAACTCATTTAACATGTGTTTAGGAGGCTGAATTCAGATGGTAGTGTGCATAGAGATATTTAGAAAAATATAATATTAATTTATTAAATTTTCGCTTTTGGTGTTACAAGCATTTTCCTATAAATAGGTGCTTGGGTTAAAATTGAAAATCACTGCTAAACTGAAGTTTTTCTCTCTATATTATTGAGTGTATTCTTGTGAGTATTTTGAGTATACTTTGAGTATTGCTATACGGTGAAAGTTCAAGTTATACTTTATATCCAAAAGATTCCAAATTTAGAAGTATTGATCTTTCGAGGTAATGGATATTATTTTTTTCGTAATGATATTATTTCTTCAATATCATTATGTCAAATATTGATCTGAAGTTTTTATCAAATTTGGAACTTTTTTGGTGTCGGAGTTACTATTCACGCATATATCGGCCTTTATTCACGATACTCAGATTATTCACTTAATATTCAAGACTATTCATGAAAAATGAAAATTTTTCTTTTTCGTCCAAAATATCTATTGTGGATACTAGCTTTGATTGTATCCATGTTTTGATCATTCTTGAATTTTACACCACTATGATTATTTTTGTGGTATTTTTGGACATGGATAAAAGCGAATACTAATTCTTAATCCTTAATCCTTGTCATTTTGTTTCTTTGGATTCGTTTTCTTTTATATATATATATATATATATATATATATATATATATATATATATATATATTTCATCATCCTCGCCTTAAATGATGATATTATTGAATATCTTTGGCTTGTAGTGCAAAGATGAATGATTTTCGATGAATATCTTTTGCCTGTAGAGTGCAAAAGATGAATGATTTCGATGAATATCTTTGGCCCGTAGTAGTGCAAAAGATGAATGATGTTTAGATGAACATGACCAATCGGTGAATGTCCTTGGCTTGTAGTGCAAGGATGAATATATGATTCCGTATATATATTGATTGATGTTACAGGAGGATAAAAATATTGATGATGGATTGTTAAATTCATAAATATTAGTAGATTTCATCCTCTACGTAACTCTTCTATGAATTAATATTTTCATCATGCAGTATTGATTTAAAACTTGTTGTCTATTGTATTCTATTAAATTTTTCCTGTTGAAGACTAACGATAATTTGTTTCGTATTATCTTAGTCATAATATTCTTTACTGGGCTAGTTGAGCTCACCCTTTTCCTTTTTGTTCCATTTTTCTTCTCAGGAGGCGAGAATGTAGCGAGTACGAGTCGGGGTATGGAATGATGGTTTTAGAGAGTTGTTTAGTAGTCCTCACAATTTTTGTAAAATAATGTATCAATAATTATGATGCGGATTTATTTGTATGTGGATATTGTTTAGATGGAAATATCTGTATTTAAACTCACAGTTTTACTGTTGTAATAATAAAGTTGTAGTTGTATCTTTACCGTGTATTGACAACTCAGAATGGGTGATGTATACCTATTTTGGGGGTGTCACAGTTGGTATCAGAGCTTAGGGATATGATCTCTGGCAGAGATCGGGGAATAGAACTAGGAGGGGAGAGACGAGTAAATCCTTCGCTAGTGTTTCCTACCTAAGCTTATTTGATAGTTGGTCAGTATATAGGGATATTATGTGATATATTGATTTTCTTAATTAACCCTTGTTTTATGACAGTATTTGAGAATGTCGATCGAGAATATTAACAATGAAAATGAGACCGTGGAGACGCTCAGTACTCACCAACGAGGAGAAGCGTGCAACATGTCAGCAATGTTCCTCCTGTGAACAACACCACCGATCGACGATGAACGATTTAATGTTTAGAAGCTTTTTGCGATTCATGCAAAAAATCGACGAGGAGACTCGTGTTCAAAACATAGGAGGAAATGATAGCAATTCACGGGTTGTCACAAATGCAAGCGATTCAAAAGTTGGGACCACCGAATTTAAGGAAAGCCAAATTCGATCATGGCGTAAAACATGGGTCAAGCAAATTACCAAGATATTTGATGTCTTGGGATGCACAGAGGAACATAAGGTTCCATTCGCCACCTTTATGTTCCGTGGCAAAGGCTGACTACTTGGTAGAGATGCGTGAAGCGTATCCATCCACCGCGACTCAAGTATGTCTTGGGAGACGTTTGAGAACTATTTAATGACAAATACTTTCACGAAAGTGTTCGTCATATGAAGGAAGTGGAGTTTATTAGACCGAGCGAGAACAACATGGCGGTGTCTCGAAGACGAGGCGAAGTTTGTAGAGTTATCCAGGTGTGCACCTCATTTGGTGGAGAATGAGGAACGATGACGCGGATGTTTCGAGAGGTTTGAAATCCCAAGATACGTCAAGATCTCATCTCTCATAAATTTTCTCTCTATTAGAGATGTTGTTAATGAGGCTCAATTGTTAGAAGCGAGATAACGAGTACGGTCAACCGAGGTACCACAATCAGGATCATACTTAGGAGATAGCGATCAACAAAACAACAATAACCCGGTGGAGAAAGAAAAAGACGGACAAAATGGTAACCACTCTGGTGGTAATCATGGCCATGAAAATAGAAGAAGCGAGTCGGGAGGAGATTTTAAAAGAGGAGATTCAACAACGACCATGTGAAGACAGCAAGTGCAAAGAAGAAGCTGGTTCCAAGTGGAGGAGAACGACCACCCCATCATATGCTATAAATGCGGGAAAGAGGGACATATCGGTCAAGCGCCCTGTGATTCCCAGTATGCTATAATTGTGGAAAGGAAGGACATATCGCTCGAGATTACACAGAATAAACCTAGTTCAATGAGACGGTGACTCAAAAGACATCCCAGAAAAGTCAAAGTCAAAGTCAAGCGGTTCTGGAAGAAGGCGTTTGTTGTGATTGGTCAAAATGCGAGAAACCCAAACGAGGTGATCACGGGTAAGCTATTTATAAATTCTTGTGAAGTTTATACTTTACTAGATACTTAGGTGCTACCCATTCATTTATCTCTCCTACTTGTGCTCAACGTTTAAATCGATTCTAGGAAAAATTAGACTTTGACCTATCTGTGGAAACTCCGTTAGGAGAAACTTTCATCACATCCAATCATTTATAAATCTTGTCTAATCCAAGTTGGCACCCTTATCTTACCCGTTGACCTTATCTCTTTAAAGATACTTGCTTTTGATGTGATTTTAGGGATTGATTGGTTAACTACTCATCATGCCAAAATTGATTGTTTTCGTAAGGTTGTTAGTTTTCATATTCCTAATCAACTTGTTGTTGAATTTTGCAACTAAACCATTAAAATCAATCACCGTCATATCTAATCATAAAGCGATTCGTTTATTGAAAAACGGATGTCAAGCTTTCTTAGCCCATGTTATGGATTTGAATAAAGACACGTCAAAATTGAATAATATTCTGTTGTTATTAACTTTCCGACGATTTCTCAAGAACTTCCGGCCTACCCTTTAACGTGAAGTTAAATTCTTTATTGACCTTGAACCCTGGTACAAAGCCCATTTCTAAAACCCCATATCGAATGGCTCCTATTGAACTTGAGGAGTTAAAGGTCCAACTACTGTGAATTGTTGGACATCGGTTTCATTCGGCCCTAGTACATCTCCTTGGGGTGCTCTCTGTTTTATTCAGTAAAGAAGAAAGGCGGAGTATGCGACTTTGTATTGACTATCGAGGAATTGAACCATGTCACCATCAAGAATAGGTATCCTCTACCTCGTATTGATGACTTGTTTGACCCGATTGCAAGGAGCACAATTCTTTTCAAAATTGATCTTCGCTCGGATATCATCAATTTGAAGATTAACCGAGGATATTCCAAAGACTACCTTTAGAACTTCGAGACGGGCATTATGAATTCCTAGTCATGTCTTTTGGATTGACTAATGCTCCTATGACTTTCATGGATATGATGAACCAAGTATTCAAGGAATATTTGGATCGATTCGTTGTTGTCTTTATTGATGACATCCTCATATATTCCAAAAGTCGTGAAGATCATGAGCACCCATTCGTTTGGTACTACAAAGGCTTCGTGAAAACAAGCTATATGCTAAGTTAAAGAAATGCGAGTTCTGGCTTGAGGAAGTAGCATTTCTTGGGCACGTGGTGTCAAAACATGGAGTATCTGTTGACCCGGCGAAGATTGAAGCAATACAAAGTTGGGAGCAAATCAAGCGGTGGATCAAGATCGTAGCTTTTTGGGTTTAATTTGGTTATTATCGGAGATTCGTGGAAGGGTTTTCTCGAATCGCTACTCCGTTAACTCATCTGACTCGAAAGGATACAAAATTCATATGGAGAGAGGAATGCGAGAAGAGTTTCCAAGAGCTTAAGAGGAGACTCATTTTAAGCACTGTTATAACAATACCATCCTGCATGCGGATGGATTTGTTATCTACAAATGATGCTTGAGGCGAGGTTAGGATGTGTTCTCATGCAACATGGGAAAGTCATAGCCTATGCCTCATGACAACTTAAAGAATATGAGAGGAATTATCCTACTCATGATCTAGAGTTAGCGTAGATCATTTTCGCACTAAAGATCTGGAGGCACTATCTTTATGGGGAGAAAGTGGAGATATATTCAGACCATAAAAGCCTTAAATATTTCTTCACTCAAAAAGAACTTAACATGCGGCAACGACGTTGGCTCGAGCTATTGAAAGACTACAACCACACTATTCAATACCATCCCGAAAAGTTTAACGCGGTGGTGGCGACGCGTTGAGTAGAAGATCATATACGAGGAATGAGTGCGATGATGTCAAGTATACGCGTAGAGCCAACTTTAATAGAAAATTTAAGGTTGCTCAAGCCACCCAATCCGGAGTCGATGCATATGAAGAAGAAAGTACAAGAAGGTGCTATTCCTAAGCGAGAATTGATGAAGAAGGAATACTTGAGTCCACTCAGGACTTTGTGTTCCTAACGATTCTAATTTGAAGTACAAGATCATGATGGAGCACAACACAATACACCATTTGCAATCCATCCCGGAAGTACTAAAATGTATCGTGATCTTGACATACATTTTGGTAGAACAATATGAAGAGAGAGATTGCAAAGTTTATCTCAACATGTTTAACTTGTCAACGTGTAAAAAGTGAGCATCAAGTGCCTAAGGACCATTGCAACCACTTGAGATTCGAAATGGAAGTGGGAACACATTACCATGGATTTCGTTCACGGGTCTTCCCACGGTTTCTCAAGGCATAAATGCTATTTGGGTTATTGTTGATAGATTAACCAAGTCGCACATTTCTTGCCGTCACGGAGACTTATTCTCTTGAACGTCTTGCTAGTATGTATGTAAATGAGATTGTAAGGTTGCATGGCATGCCAAGATATCTATAGTTTCGGATCGTGACCCAAGATTCACTTCAAGATTTTGGGTTAGCTTGCAAAAAGCTATGGGTATACGGATTTCGATTGATTTAAGCATACCATCCTCAAACAGACGGACAATCGAGAGAGGACTATTCAAACTCTTGAAGATTTATTAAGACTCTGTGTCCTAGACTTCAAGGGCAGTTGGGATAAGTATTTACCATTGGTGGAATTCTCCTACAACAATAGTTATCAGGCAAGTATAGGTGTGGCCCAATTCGAAGCATTATATGGACGAAAATGTCACTCTCCTGTATGTTGGGACGAGGTGGGTGAAGCAACATTGTTGGGACTCGAGTTAGTACGTATGACTACCGAAAAGATCCAAATGATTCAACAACGTATACAAATGGCATAAGATCGACAAAAGAGTTATGCGGATCTTCATCGAAAAGACGTGAAATTTAGTATAGGGGATCATGTATTGTTGCGAGTTGCTCCATGGAAGGGAGTTACAAGATTTGGGAAGAGAGGAAAGCTCAATCCACGATTTATTGGTCCATTTCAAATTCTTGACCGAGTAGGAAATGTAGCCTATAGACTCGCGTTACCTCCAAGTATGTCTCGTGTTCATAATGTGTTTCACATATCTGTACTTCGTAAATATGTGAAAGACCCGAACCACGTTATTGAGTTAGTGAAGGACGAGATAGCAAGAAGACTTAACGTATGAGGAGGTACTGTCAAGATCTTGGATAGGAAGGAGCATGTCCTACGACGAAGGTTATACCACAAGTTAAAGTCTTGTGGAGGAACCATGCTTATAGAGGAAATGACACGGGAGTTGGAAACGGAAATGAAAGCGAGGTATCCTCACCTTTTGAAACACAGTATCGTATGTCAATTTCGAGGACGAAATTTCATAAGGAGGGGAGGTTGTAAGACCCCAAATAATTAATAAATGAAATTTAATTTCCTCTAATTATTATTTTGAAATAGTAAGGGTTGATGTGATTAATGTGGATAGTTATGGGTAAAATACGCAAATATTTCAAAATAAGCAAGTGGTTATAAAATATTCATTGTTGTCGGGGAATATTCGTTTGGTCATGGAATATTAAATGCATCGGGAGAATATTAAATGCATTTAAGCGACCATGACCGTAATGTGGGCCCCATAACGGAAAAAGCGATTAGAGGAAGAAAACGACAAATATAAGTTGTTTAAAAATAACTGGCGTAATTATTACAGATTTCTTGTTGTTGGAATACCCGATGGTTAAAACACGATGTCTGGCGTTGTTGCAAGAAGATAGCTGCAGTATTGCACCAATTATTGACTCTTTACGTGAAGAAAGCGCTTACTCAATAATGGTTACGAGAATTACTATTCGGTATTTTATTTTATTGGTTCAATAATTGTTGCGTTGATATTTTATCTATCTTTGTTGTTTCAATAATTGTCATTACACAATTATTTTCATTATCGAAGCAATAATTCATATTATCTGAATAATATTATTAGATAACATTATTGGCAATGTCTAGAAAGTTACGTCTAATGAGAGGTTTGGTCACCTAATTGCTTGCCAAGTGAAGAGAAATTCTTATTGGAAAGCCCCCTCTTCTCACGAGCGCCTGGTTGTCAATATTGTGATTCTAATATTATTTGTGAATAATTAAATATTGATTCATATGATGAGGAAAATATTGATTGTATGTGGATATAGATGGAAAAAAATTTTAATGTGACAATTGTTGAAAATTGAAATTTTATCTTTTCTCGATAAAATAATTCATTTAATATATATATTATTATATTTTAATAATATAATAATGGTGATATTTTTACAACGAATGTGGGATATATGAGTATACGAGGAGGAAGAGTATTTTTGTTGCAATAAATGTTTAAAACATGTAAAACATGTAAATTGGACCCCATTTATCGATTGAAATTTGATTATAGCCTCTAAAATCGCTTGGCTTATAGATTTCGATCAATTTACGCTTGGAATTTGGAAAAACTTTCTTTCGCAAAGTTGTAGATAATTGAATTTCCTATAAAACACGCGAGATTCAAATTTTACGATAAAAGGGCTATTTATTATGAATTATTGAAGTTCAAGTTAAAATAATTGATTTTGGAAGTTTAAAATATTTTTAATTACAAAAAGTTTTTTTTTCATTTTGAAACTCATTTAACATGTGGTTAGGAGGCTGAATTCAGATGGGTGAAAAGCGAGAGATATTTAGAAAAATATAATATTAATTTATTAAATTTTACGCTTTGGTGTTCTAAAGATTTTTCTATAAATAGGGTGCTTAGGTTAGAATTGAAAATCACACCAGAAATTGAAGTTTTCTCTCTCTATATTATCGAGCGTATTCTTGTGAGTATTTTGAGTATACTTTGAGTATTGCTATACGGTGAAAGTTCAAGTTATAGCTTATATCCAGTATTCCAGTTAGAAGTACTGATCTTTCGAGGTAAGGGATATTATTTTTTTTCGTAATGATATTATTTCTTCAATATCATTATCTGAAATATTGATCTGAAGTTTTATCAAATTTGGAACTTTTGGTGTCGGAGTTACTTATTCACGATATCTACGGCCTTTATTCACGATATCTGATCTTATTCACGAATCATTTAAGACTATTCATCGAAAAATGAAAATTTTTCTTTTTCGTCAAAATATCTATTGTGGATACTAGCTTTGATTGTATCCATATTTTGATCATTCTTGAATTTTACACCACTATGATTATTTTTGAGGTATTTTTGGACGTGGATAAAATGAAGTACGAATCCTTAATCCTTAATCCTTGTCATTTTGTTTCACTGGATTCGTTTCTTTAAAAATATATATATATATATATATATATATATATATATATATATATATATTTCATCATCCTCGATCTTAAATGATGATATTATTGAATATCTTTGGCCCTGTAGTGCAAAAGATGAATGATTTCGATGAATATCTTTTGAATTGTAGTGCAAAGATGAATGATTCGATGAATATCTTTGGCCCGTAGTGCAAAGATGAGCAGTGTGTTTAGATGAACATGACCAATGGTGAATGTCCTTGGCCTTTGTAGGTCAAAGGATGAATATATGATTCCGTATATATATTGATTGATGTTACAGGATAAAAATATTGATGATGGATCATTAAATTCATAAATATTAGTAGATTTCATCCTCTACGTAACTCTTCTATGAATTAATATTTTCCATCATGAGTATTGATTTAAAACTTGTTGTCTATTGTATTCTATTAAATTTTTTCCTGTTGAAGACTAACGATAATTTGTTCGTATTATCTTAGTCATAATATTCTTCTTGGGCTAGTTGAGCTCACCCTTTTCCTTTTTGTTCCATTTTTTCTTCTCGGGGAGGCGAGAATGTAAGAAAGATGTAGCCTGGGGTATGGAATGATGGTTTTAGAGAGTTGGTTAGTAGTCCTCACCATTTTTGTAAAATAATGTATCAATAATTATGATGAGAATTTATTTGTATGTGGATATTGTTTAGATGGCAATATTTGTATTTAAACTCACAGTTTTACTGTTGTAATAATAAAGTTGTAGTTGTTTCTGTATCGTGTATTGACAACTCAGAATGGGTGATGTATACCTATTTTGGGGGTGTCACATATTATATTTTATCAGTTTAACATTGTTTTAAACTAATGATAATTTATTCTGTATTATCTTAGTCATAATATTTCTTACTGGGCTAGTTGAGCTCACCATTTCTTTTTTATTTTCTTCGTGAAATGAGAATATAATTTGGGACGAGTCGAGAAAGCGGAGTGACGGTCCGGATGATAGCATTAGTAGTCCTCACTATTCTGTTAAATAGTGTGACAATAAATGTAATGAGGACATCATTGAGTTTGTATACAGTCTAGATGACAATATACGTATTAAAACTCTTAGATTATGTTTTGTCGTATTTTACACGACTGTTGTATAATTAAGTTGTATTTGAATTTTGTACCAAGTATTTGGCGACTCAAGATGGGTGATGAATACCTATTTTTGGGGGCGTCACAGTTGATTTGATTAATGTAGTTACTAATGGGTAAAATGCGCAAATATTTCAAATAAGTAAGTGGTTATAAAATATTCATTGTTGTCAGGGAATATTCGTCTGGTCATGGAATATTCTTACTGTCGGGGAATATTCGTACAACGGCGTAGCCTTGTGTGGTCCCCATAACGGAAAGCGATTGGATGAAAAAAACGACAAGTATAAGTTATTTATAAATAACGGCGTAGTTATTACCGTTAAATACTGTTGAAATACTCGGTGGTTAAAACACAGTAGCACACGGTATTGCATCAATTATTGATTCTTACGTAAGAAGGCACTACTCAATAATTGTTACAGTAATTACTGTTCAATATTTTATTTTATTGATTCAATAATTACTACGTTGATATTTTATATTATTGTTGTTTCAATAATTGTCACTACACAGTATTTTTAATTATCAGATCAATAATTCATATTATTTGAATAATATTATTAAATAACATTATTGGCAATATCTAGAAAGTTCTGTCTAAGGAGAGGTTTTTGTTGGAAATGGATTTGACAAAATAAATATTAAAGCATTTTGAGACTTAATTTATTATAGGACCCACATTCCGTAAATGTCGGGTCAATGCACCAATGCGTTCTCCTCCAAGAGGAGTATAACGTGGTATACTTATTTGTTCAAATTCATTAGAAATTGAATGAGAAAATTGACTCCAAAGTCACTTACTTGATATGTTGTAAATTGCATAGTCCCATATAGGATGTGTGAAGGAAATGTGAAGTCTTTATATATGGGATGTTTGTTTAATGGGAAGGGCATGTGGAAGGGAGAGAACCTAGCCAAGGCATGGTTCAAACCCAGACGCGTGCCACCGTCGGATCGGGTCGGGTCGGGTATATAACTTTTTTGACAAAAACCGTTTAGCATTAAACTACGTCGTTTTGATTTTATTATCATGATACTACGTAGTTTTGATGACGGTTGCTCCCCAACGGCCTGATATGCTGCAGAATTATTATATAAATAAACGGTGTGGGAACATTTCAAAAAATAACATTTTTCCTTCTCTTCCCGTTCTGTTTTTGCAATTCCAGATGCTGCAAAGATATTAAGTCCCGATTCGCTTTTTGTAAATCCCGATTCGAAAAAACACATTCCTTCCCTTCGCAAAAATTCCGTTTCGCAGATTGAGATTCCTTCCCACCGATTCGCCGCTCGTAAATATTTTTCCGTTTTCTGAGTAAGTGTAGTCATGCATTTCATGCATCATTATTATTAACAGTAAAGTTCGAGTATATAACATAGAATTTGCGTTCACTGAATTTTTAATTTTGTAGTGCTACTAATTAAGAATTGTAAATCCGTTTTATCTTGGGAAGCAATTATTCGATTAATCCTTAGCACCAGTGAGGAAATAAATTTGCTTTAAGGAGACTTTGTGAATTCAAAGGACTCGGATTTATTATTATTATTATTTGTGGTATATTTATATAAAATCATATTCTGTTTTATCATATTTATATATATTAAATAATACTATATATTACATATTACAATCTTAAAGTAAATTTATTTGTTCTGTAATTATAGTTTTATTTAATTTGATTCTGTAATTTGTTTCTATATGAAAGTTTTAAAATCGGAATTACAGTTTAAATATTTTAACAAGAAATTGTTTTATAAAACAAGTTTTTGAAGAAACTGAATTTGATTCATTAAATTTCTGAAAATTTTGTTGAAATATTTATACATAGTTTTACTGTTAATATTGCATATCAGTTTTTCTATTAATGAGTGCAATAAGTTTTTCTATTATTGCATCTCCGTTTTTCAATCAATAAGTGCAGTAAGTCAATAAATAAGTGCAGTAAATAAGTACAGTATGATTGCATGTTAATATGTTTAAATTGTGCATTAAATGAACATGTGGACGTAGATTGTGCATTAAATTCGTGTAAATACGTTATTTTTAAGTTATTCTGCAAAACTAAGTTGCAGTCACTCACTTTATTGGTTTTCTGGAAAGTTGCATTCATTCACTTTATTGGTTTTCATTTTTTCCTTGTACAGTGTAGTAAATAATAAATACTATTATGTTATTATAGATATCACTTGTATTAATTGTATGCAAGATAAATAATAAATATTTGTTCTTCCTTAACATTCAATTTTGTATTAATTATATGCATGTTGTATATACTAATTTTGCATGAATTCTGTAATATTATGTTAATATAATTCTATTATTATATATATTACAAAAAATATTATATATATTTGCATGTTAACTTGTCCAACTAAGTTATTCTGTAATATATATATACTCAAGGAATAACATTAATTTGGTGGTTATCATGACTAATGCAACACGTAAAAAAAAAAGAAAAAAAAAAGAGATTAATTATTATGTCCAGATTTATATGCATCAGTTGGCCCCATAAATAATCATTTTTAGATAATGTTTATCTGCAGAAGAAATTCAAATTATGTGCTGTAACATGCAAATCAATCATCATTATATGTATAGTAGTTTTTGAATTGATGATCACTTTTTAATCCATTATGATTGAGTAGATAGCAAGGAAATGAAACTGTATGCACTCTCTAGGATATATATATATATATATATATATATATATATATATATATATATATATATATATATCTGTAAATTAAATTTTAGTGTTTGAATTCTGTAAATAAGTTTATTGTTTGAATTCTGTGATAACAGAAATGGCATCCACTAGTACCATTCCTGCCGTGAGTATGTCTTATGGAGAAAAGCCTGAAAGGTTCAATGGAACTGATTTTAAGCGTTAGCAACAAAAGATGTTCTTCTATCTCACAACACTGAACTTGGCAAGGTTTCTACAAGAGAACTGTCCTACTCTTGTTGAAGGAGAAACTGACAAGGAAAAGGTGGTTGCAGTTGATGCATGGAAACATGCAGATTTCCTTTGCAGAAATTATGTAATGAATGGATTAGACAATACACTATATAATGTGTATTGTACAATTCAAACTGCAAAAGAACTTTGGGAATCTTTAGACAATAAATATAAAACTGAAGATGCTGGCATGAAAAAATTTATTGTTGGTAGATTTCTTGACTATAAAATGGTAGATTCTAAAGCAGTTATCACTCAGGTTCAAGAATTACAAGTAATTCTACATGACATTCATTCTGAAGGAATGTCATTAAGTGACTCATTCCAAGTTGCTGCAATGATTGAGAAACTTCCACCATCATGGAAAGACTTCAAGAATTATCTGAAGCATAAACGCAAAGAGATGAATCTTGAAGAACTAATTGTGCAACTTAGGATTGAAGAGGACAATCGAGGATCAGAGAAGAAGAGTGGGAAAAACTTCATTGAAGCAAAGGCAAATGTGGTAGAACAAAGGCCAAACAACAACAAAAGGAAGCGTGAAGGCAAAGAAGCTTTCAAGGCCAAGAAGAAATTCAAAGGCAAATGCTTAAACTGTGGCATCCAAGGACATAAATCAAGTGAATGTCGCAAGCCAAAGAAGTTCAAGAAAGAACAAAAGCCTTAAGCAAATGTGACAGAACTGGAAAAGCTTTCTGAAAATGCTTCAGACATTAATCTTTCTGCAGTTGTAGCTGAATGTAATTTGGTAGGAAACCCTAAAGAATGGTACGTGGACACTGGGGCTACTCGCCACATTTGTTCCAACAAATGGATTTTTTCTACTTACAAACCAGTAGAAAATGATGATCAACTATTCATGGGAAACTCCTCAAGTTCAAAGGTTGAAGGACGTGGAAAGATTGTACTGAAAATGACATCTGGCAAAGAACTGACTTTGAACGAAGTGCTTCATGTGCCAGATATTCGCAAAAATCTAGTTTCTGGGTCACTACTTAGCAAGAATGGCTTCAAGTTGGTGTTTGTGTCTGATAAGTTTGTACTTACTAAAAATGATATGTTTGTAGGAAAGGGCTATATGAATGATGGGCTTTTTAAGATGAATGTTATGACTGTTGTACCAAAGTCTATTGATAATAATAAAATTAATTCTTCTGCTTACTTGTTGAAATATTCAAATATATGGCATGCTAGATTAGGACATGTTAATTATAATACTTTGCGTAGATTAATTAATTTAGAATTCTTGCCTAATTTTGATATTAATCAAAAACATAAATGTGAAATTTGTGTGGAATCAAAAATGACAAGATTACCCTTTCATTCTGTTGAAAGGAAACCTGAACCTCTAGATTTAATTCACTCTGATATATGTGACTTAAAGTTTGTGCAAACTAGAGGTGGGAAAAAATATTTCATAACCTTTATTGATGATTGCACAAGATATTGTTATGTATATTTGCTAAGAAGCAAAAATGAGGCTGTAGAAATGTTTCAACTTTATAAAAATGAAGTTGAAAATCAACTTAGCAAAAAGATTAAAGCAATAAGAAGCGATAGAGGTGGTGAATATGAATCATCATTTGAAGAGATTTGCTCTACTCATGGTATTATTCACAAAACTACCGCTCCTTATTCACCTCAATCTAACGGTATTGCTGAACGCAAGAACCGAACATTGAAAGAAATGTTTAATGCTATGTTAAAAGCAGCCTCGAGCACCCTGCAATTTGTGGGGGAAGCTTTGCTACGCCAATTATATTCTTAATAAAGTGCCTCATAAGAAAACTCACAAAACACCTTATGAATTATGGAAAGGTCATAGACCTTGCTATAAATACTTAAGAGTGTGGGGGTGTCTAGCAAAAGTGATGGTTCCTAAACCTAAAAAGGTTAAGATAGGACCAAAAACAATTGACTGTGTTTTCATTGGTTATTCAAATAACAGCAGTGCTTATCGCTTTCTTGTTCATAAGTCTGAAATTAATGATATTCATGTTAATACATTTATTGAATCAAGAGATACATCATTCTTTGAGAATATTTTTCCATATAATGAAAATAAAGATTCAAATTCAAACAAAAGACCTTTGGAAGCTACTAGTAATAATCCTGAAAATATAGACAAGGAGTCTGTGGAGGATGAACCTAGACGTAGCAAAAGGGCAAGGACTTCAAAGTCTTTTGGTCCAGATTTTTTAACATTCTTGTTAGAAAACAATCCTCAAACGTACAAGGAAGCAATATCCTCTCCAGATGCTTCTCATTGGAAAGAAGAAATTAATAGTGAAATTGAGTCCATTATGCAAAATCATACATGGGAATTGGTGGACCTTCCACCTGGTTCTAAACCCTTAGGGTATAAATGGATCTTCAAAAAGAAGATGAAAGCTGATGGCTCAATTGATAAATATAAAGCAAGGCTTGTTGTTAAAGGCTATAGACAAAAGGAAGGATTGGATTATTTCGACACTTATTCACCTGTTACAAGAATTACATCTATTCGGATGCTAATAGCAATAACATCTTTAAATAGACTTGAAATACATCAAATGGATGTAAAGACTGCATTCTTAAATGGTGAATTAGATGAAGAAATATATATGGAACAACCTTAAGGTTTCATAGCTCCTGGACAAGAGAGAAAAGTATGCAAACTTGTTAAATCCTTGTATGGATTAAAACAAGCACCAAAACAATGGCATGAGAAATTTGATAATGTTATGTTATCAAATGGATTTAAAATCAATGAGTGTGGCAAATGTGTTTATGTCAAAAGCACTCAAAAAGAATATGTCAGTGTTTGTCTTTATGTGGATGATATGTTAATCATGGGTAGCAACAATGAAGTTGTCAACTCTACCAAACGTATGTTGTCAAATAGATTTGACATGAAAGACTTGGGGGTTGCAGATATAATATTAGGAATCAAGATTTCTAGAACATCTGATGGAATTATATTATCTCAATCTCATTACATTGAAAAAATACTTGAAAAATTTAACAAGTATAATATAATTCTAAATAAGACCCCAGTTGATATAAATCTTCATTTAGCTAAAAATGAAGGTGATAACATATCTCAACTAGAATATTCTCGTATATAGGCAGTTTAATGTATGTCATAAACTGTACTAGACCAGATATAGCTTATTCAGTAAGTAAGCTAAGTAGGTATACGAGTAATCCATGTAAAGATCACTGGAAAGCAATTTTGAGAGTTTTAGGATATTTAAAACATACTCAAAAATATGGACTACACTATATAAGATATCCAGCAGTATTGGAAGGATACAGTGATGCTAATTGGATATCTAATAATAAAGACTCGAAATCCACAAGTGGATATGTCTTTACCCTCGAGGTGCTGGCCAGTATCTTGGAAATCTCGAAAACAAACGTGTATTGCAAGGTCTACAATGGAATCGTAATTCATTGCTTTAGACAAAATTTGGAGACGGTCGAGTGGCTTCGTAATTTTTTAGAGGATATTCCAAATTGGTCAAGACCTGTGCCAGCTATATATATACACTATGATAGCCAATCAGCGATTGAAAGAGCACATAGTCATTTATATAACGGTAAGTCAAGTCATATACGATGAAGACATAATACCGTTAGATAATTGCTCTCAATTGGAATTATCTCAATTGACTATGTAAAGTCAAAAGATAATATCATGGATCCACTTACTTAAAGGTTTAACAAGAGAAAGCAAGTGGAAAAATCATCGAGGGAATGGGTTTAAAGCTCATTGCTTAAATAAGAGTCGTCATAGTGGCAACCCAACCTAGCTCACTGGAGATCCCAAGATCTAGGTTCAATGGGCAAACCAAACTATGTAGTACTCAGTAAAGCACTGAGGAGATATGTACTCCTAACCATTCCTAAAATGAGACAGTGCACATCTGCCGCGAAAATTAGGATAAATTACGCTTTTAATGACTTTTATATCTTGAAATACATTCAAGTGGGGTATTGCAGGATACTCTTGATAGAAGTCACCTACGTGAGTAAGAAGGGGCCCACTTCTATGAGAATTTTGAAGGCTGAATTCTCTAATATACTCACGGAACCAAGAGGTGTTTCAAGGCCAAAATGAACACAAACGTGAGAACCAACTATGTCTGAAGAGATATTTTATGAATTCTATTGTCTTGGTTTACACGAAAAGCTGACAGTTCAAAGACATCAAGTCTACTAATTAGCCAAGTAAATCCGATAGATTTTACTAGGGCAAGTTCAAAGCCACTAGGCTACTTAACCTGATGAAATATCTTTTCTCATGTACTCAAACTAGTGTCTGCATATTCATAACATATTTTACATATTGTAAAGCCAATTTTACATTCATGTGGGGGATTGTTGGAAATGGATTTGACAAAATAAATATTAAAGCATTTTGAGGCTTAATTTATTGTAGGACCTACATTCCGTAAATGTCGGGTCAATGCACCAATGCGTTCTCCTCCAAGAGGAGTATAACGTGGTATACTTATTTGTTCAAATCCATTAGAAATTGAATGAGAAAATTGACTCCAAAGTCACTTACTTGATATGTTGTAAATTGCATAATCCCACATAGGATGTGTGAAGGAAATGTGAAGTCTTTATATATAGGATGTTTGCTTAATGGGAAGGGCTTGTGGAAGGGAGAGGACCTAGCCAAGGCATGGTTCAAACCTAGACGCGCGCCACCGTCCCGTCGCGTCGGGTTGGGTCGGGTCGGCTCGGGTATATAACTTTTTGGACAAAAACCATTTAGCATTATACTACGTCCTTTTGATTTTATTATCATGATACTACGTAGTTTTGATGACGGTTGGTCCCCAACGGTTTGATATACTGCAGAATTATTCTATAAATAAACGGTGTGGGAACATTTCAAAAAATAACATTTTTCCTTCTCTTCCCGTTCTGTTTCTGCAATTCCCGTTCTGTAGTATTTTAAGTCCCGTTCTGTTTTTATAAATCCCGTTCTGAAAAAACCCGTTCTGAAAAAACCCGTTCCTTCCCTTCTGCAAAAATTCCGTTTCTGCAGATTCTGTTCCTTCCCACCGTTCTGCCGTTCTGTAAATATTTTCCCGTTTTCTGAGTAAGTGTATTCATGCATTTCATGCATCATTATTATTAACAGTAAAGTTCGAGTATATAACATAAAATTTGCGTTCACTGAATTCTTAATTTTGTAGTGCTAATAATTAAGAATTGTAAATCCGTTTTATCTTGGGAAGCAATTATTCGATTAATCCTTAGCACCAGTGAGGGAATAAATTTACTTTAAGGAGACTTTGTGAATTCAAAGGACTCGGATTTATTATTATTATTTTCTGTGGTATATTTATATAAAATTATATTCTGTTTTATCATATATATATATATATATATTAAATAATACTATATATTACAGATTACAGTTTTGTCACCTAATTGCGTGGCAGTAAGGAGAAATCCTTATGGGAAAGCCCCCTCTTCCTCAAGAACTACTGGTCACGAGATTGTGATTCTGTAATATTATTTGTGGATAATTAATTATTAATTTATATGATAAGGAAAATATTCATTTTATGTGGATATAGATGGAGAAATTTTTTAATGTGACAGTTTTGAAAAATTGATATTTTATCTTTTCTGATAAAATAATTCATTTAAATATATTATTATATTTTAATAATATAATAATGGTGATATTTTTGCAATGAATGTGGGATATATGAATAAATGAGGAAGAAGAGTATTTTTATTATTAAAAATATTTAAAACATGTTTTTCATGTTTGTGGACCCCATTTCTTGACTGAAATTTGATTATAGCCTGTAGAATCGTCCGTATGTGGATTTCGGTCAATTTTTGTTTAGAATTTGGAAAAACTTAAACTTACAAAGTTGTAGAGAATTGAATTTCCTATGAAATGGATATAAGATTCGAATTTTTCTGATAAAAAGGCTATTTATTATGAGGTATTGAAGTTCCGGAATAAATGATTTTTGAAGTTTTAATTATTTTTAATAACAAAAACTTTTTTTTTGATTTTGTCATTATTGTGGGCACCACTGGTGGCTGAATTCAGATCTTCAAAAGTGGGCGTAGAAAATTTTAAAAAAATAATAATATTTTATTAAATTTTCTACTTTGGTGTTCTAAGTATTTTCTTATAAATAGGGTGTTTAGGTTAGAATTGAAAATCACACCAGAAACAAGTTTTCTCTCTCTTTTTCTCTCTATATTATCGAGCGTATTCTTGTGAGTATTTTGAGACTTTGAGTGTTCTTTATACAAGACAAGTTTCCTTCAAAGACTATATCTAGTATTTAATCGTAAGATCGTCTTTTCGAGGTAAGGATGTTATTTTTTAAAATGATATTATTTCTTCTAATATTATTATGCTGGGAATATTGGTAAGATTTTTCTTGTGAAATTCTTGTCTTTTTAGTGCCGGGAGTTACTTATTCACGATACAAAGACTATTCACTTAATACTAAAGACTATTCATTTAATATGACATTATTCACGTAAAAATTAAATTTTTGTTTTTGTCCAAGATATCTATTATGCATACTAGCTTTGATTGTATCCATGTTTTGATCATTCTTGAATTTTACTCTACTATGGTTATTTACGAAGTATTTTTGAATTTGGATTGTTTAAAGTACGAATCCTTAATATTTGTTCTTTTGTTTCACTGAATTCGTTTTCTTTAAAATATTTTTTCATCATCCTCGGTCTAAAAATGATGATATTATTGAATATTTTTGGCTCAGTAGTGCAAAAGATGGTTGATTTTCTTATGAATATCTTTGGCGTAGAAAGTAAAGATGTATGTGTGTTGAGATGAACATGACCAACCTGATGAATATCTTTGCCCTGTAGTGAAAAGATGAATATTTGACTTAAGATATTTATTGATTGATGTTACAGGGATAAAATATTAATGATGGACTTTTAAAGTCATAGATAATAGTAGATTTCAATCTCTACATAACTCTTCTATAAATTATTATTTCCGTTGCGAATATTGATTTAAAACTTGTTGTTTATTGTATTCTATCAGATTTTTTTCCTTGTTGAAGACTAACGATAATTTTTTCGATATTATCTTAGTCATAATATTCATTACTGGGCTAGTTGAGCTCACCCTTTTCCTTTTTGTTCTATTTTTCTTCTCAGGAGGCGAGAATGTAGCGAGTTCTAGTCGGGGTATGGAATGATGGTTCTAGAAAGTTGTTTTAGTAGTCCTCACTATTTTTGTAAAATAGTATATCAATAATTGTAATGAGGACTTATTTGAGTGTGGATATTGTCTAGAAGACAATATTTGTATTTAAACTCACAGTTTATGTATTGTCGTATTTTGCACGACAATTGTATTATTAAAGTTGTAGTTGTTTCTGTACCATGTATTTGGCGACTCAGAATGGGTGTTGTATACCTATTTTGGGGGCGTCACAGTACACAGCTTACTATATACCATATGCTTGATTTTTTTTGCTTACTATATAAACGCATTACATATGAATTGAATTAGCACATGCAAATATACACATAATTTCAAGTAAAAAACACTTTAAAGTTTCTACTGTACAAAGAGAAATATAAACAATAACTAACCTCGAGGGAGAGATCATATCCTATGACATTAATTCCCACTCCCGATAAAAGTAACAAAGGGTGATTCCTCTATGGAACCTATATTGAAGATTACAGAAAGATTTCAATACATAACTAAGCAAATACAACATTAAATTCATTAATCGTGAAAGAAATTGTTTTCATAAATTATTTTACCTGAAATCGATTATCTTACCCGAAAATCTTTCTCCTTTCCCCTTCTCTTTCTCAGTTATCGGCAGTTATCCTTCCTCTTTGTTAATTGCCGAGAGTTTCCAGATGAGCAGGAAGGGCAATTTAACGTCGATCTCACTTCATTATTGGCAACCTAATTCAACGGCGATCTCTTCAATCATACGATGGAATACCAGGTAGCCCTTCACCTCTTTACACTGAAGTTTCTTAGCATATCCACTGCAATTTCATTTATCAATTTCATCACTTGATGTTCTGATTACAAGTTGCTAGCAACCCATTTATAAGGTTTTCTTTTTATTTTTATTTTGGTCGGGGCATGAAGGGGAATAGATGAGAAAAACAACAAATCGCTTTACAGGTATCGAGGGAAAGAATTGAAAAAGTCGATCGAAGAGGAAAAGGAAGAGGAAGATGAGACGAAACAAAAAAAAGTGAAGGAAATCGATTTCGCAGGGAAGGGGAAGAAACTAAAGTGATTGAAGAGGAGGTATATTTTTATGGTTGAGGATGATTATGAGGAAGAGGAAGAGATTAGACCAACTCACTAAATAACTCAGTGAAATTGAAAAATTGACTCAAAATTAATCAAGAGTCGACTCTTCATTGGGATCGTCTTTGTTGCCTTTTATATATAAGGTATTAATATATATATATATATATATATATATATATATATATATATAGAGAGAGAGAGAGAGAGAGATCATAACATGTATTTATTATGAATCAAAAATGGGTATACACCATCTCTATCGTTCAATATAAAATTTAACGAGCGACATTAATTCACGTCCACCACTATTTGTAGCGGGCGACATATTACGTCCGCTATTAATAGTATCGTACAATGATATTATCATTATTAATAGTAATGAAACATTTATACTTATTTTCAGCTGGCCATCCGCTATTAATAATAGCAAATGTGAATTAGTCTCGGTCGTTGGTTCTTATATTGAACGATATATAGAGATGATACGGTGTATGTTTATTTTTGATTCATAACAAATACATACAATGGAACCACTATATATTTATATAGGCTGACTATCTCCAACAAACTATAAGGAGCGAATTAAAAACGAACCGGCTATAGCGACGACTTTATCTATCGCTTAACATAGAAAACCGTCTTTCTATGTTATAGTGACGGATAAAACTATCGCTATAACCGATTTATTTTTAATTCGCTCCATATGGTTCGCTGGAGAGACGGACCGTGTATATATATATATATATATATATATATGTAACCATAATAATACAAAATAAAAAATAGTATAATTGTATACAACCTGGAAAGTACAATTACGAAATTCCTACAAGATAATAAATAATGCAAAAAATACTACTTCAACTGTTTTTTGTAAAAATAAAAAATTTCATTGAAAAAATTTATGAATATTAATAATATTTTTGTCTCATATTTACAATTAAAATAATAAGTTTTTAAGTTCATGACGTAATAATAAAATATTTTTTTATCTAAAAAATATTGTTTTTTATTAACAAGACAAGACTATTTTTATGAAAATTAATTACTATTAATATTTTAGTATATATAACGTAAATAATTTAAATTGGACTCTTGACTTGAATGTTGATTCAAGATGTGGAAGCTAACCATTTTACCGGGGTTGGTGAAGGCTTAGACCACCCACTCGGCCACCCGGGGTCCCACCCATATGAAAATAATCAACAAAATAAATACTACTCCCATACTTTAATTTAATTTAATTTAATTTGTTGGATCTATCTATCATTATCCTACACCGACTCCAAACAATCCCCACCGTTCAGTACCCAGTAAATACCCCATCCAACCGCCAAGATTACATCCTCAAATTTCAACTACCATTTTAACGTGGAGCCCACTAATTTATTTTCAAAAATTAGAAAATATACAATCCTCCGTCTATAAATATGGACTAGAATTCTTAAGGCAAGACTCGCCAAACACTTGAAAACCGACCCAATTATCCCTCTCTTGTCTCTCCTATATATCAATTCTCTCTTTTTCGTCAGCTCCATCTTTGAGGTATGCATTATACATTTATACCCATTTATTTCATATAAGTATAATTGTGTTATATATATATATATATATATATATCAAAAAAAATTGTATCAATTTCCTTTAGGTGAATGTAGATCTGTGTAATTTGTTATGATAGTGCAATTGATGATCTGGGATTGTTTGATTTGTGTGGTTTTTAGCTAAATTTGATTTAAAAGTACTGGGTTCTTGATGGTTTGTTGTTTAGAGAGAACAATTTTGAAATTACAAAAATGAATCATCTGTTTTGGTATTGATCTGAATTAGACATTCTGAAAGCTTGATTTTGTGGCATTTGAGTAGATCTAGTAGCAGGGCTATTTCACTAGGATGTGACGCATTTATTAGATCAAGCTGAACTGGATATAGTTCAGAGTAGTCTAAACAATTTAATATTGATTTAATTTCTGCTAATTGATTTGCATGTTTGCATAGTTTTTTGAATACTTGATTCAGTTCCCGGACTGAATTTTTGAACTAATTATAAATGTATATGTGAGAAAATATCATATAATACAAACTTCATCTTCTAAAAATTCAATAGCTGGGATTGTTTACATGATTTATGGACTTGGGGATATATTTAGCAGAATCTAAAGTCTTTACAGAATTTTCTATGTTTTTGCTTTGGAAGACTGCATCTTTAGGTGCTTTATCTCTAAGTTAGATATGTTTTATGAGCACCCTGTTCTTGTAGAGTGCCTTTGTTTTCACATACTCATCAGATCTCCCTCAAGTGCCTGAGCATGCCCTGAGTTATAAAGAAAGGTTTATGGACCCCTGTTCCAGTAATGTGGTGAAGTGTTTGCAACTAATTATAAACATTGATGATCTTATAACTAAATATCATTATTATTTATTCCTTTTCATTTTACAAGATCTATGTGGCGATCCATGTAGAAGTAGTTGGAGCAACTATTATTTTTTTCTTATTTATTTATCTATTGAGGATATCACTGCTCTGAGATAAGCCTAGTTTTAGCTGTTTAGAGTTTCATTTACAATTTATACAACGTTAATTAAAATGTGATCTCAATATTTTTGAATTTCCTGATATCTTTCCTCTTGTTGTTTCCTTTATGGTAATAGAATCTTATACACTTATTATCTTAATGTGTTTTCGGCTTGGTAGCTAATTTGGTTTATGTGTATTTGATTTAGGCTTGCAATATTCATGTTATTTGTATTGATTTATTTTGTACTGATTTTTTGGTGTGCAGCTTGGGAGAATGGACACCTTCCTATTCACTTCTGAATCTGTGAATGAGGGCCACCCTGACAAGCTATGCGATCAGATATCTGATGCAGTACTTGATGCCTGCCTTGAGCAGGACCCAGACAGCAAAGTTGCATGTGAGACTTGCTCAAAGACCAACATGGTCATGGTTTTTGGTGAAATCACAACCAAAGCCAAGGTAGACTACGAGAAGATTGTACGTGAGACCTGCCGTAATATTGGATTTGTTTCCGACGATGTTGGCCTTGATGCTGACAACTGCAAGGTCTTAGTCCAGATCGAGCAACAGAGCCCTGATATTGCCCAAGGTGTCCATGGTCACCTCACCAAGCGCCCTGAGGAGATCGGTGCCGGTGACCAGGGTCACATGTTTGGTTATGCCACCGATGAGACCCCCGAGCTGATGCCCCTCAGCCATGTCCTTGCAACTAAGCTTGGTGCCCGTCTCACTGAGGTGCGCAAGAATGGAACCTGTGCTTGGTTGAGACCTGATGGAAAAACCCAAGTCACTGTTGAGTATTACAATGAAAATGGAGCTATGGTTCCAATCCGTGTTCACACTGTCCTCATTTCCACTCAGCATGATGAAACTGTAACTAATGATGAGATTGCAGCTGACCTCAAGGAGCATGTTATCAAGCCTATCATCCCCGAGAAATACCTTGATGAGAAGACCATCTTCCACCTCAACCCTTCTGGCCGTTTCGTCATTGGAGGGCCCCATGGTGATGCAGGTCTCACCGGTCGTAAAATCATCATCGATACTTATGGTGGTTGGGGAGCCCACGGAGGTGGTGCCTTCTCCGGAAAGGATCCAACCAAGGTTGACAGGAGTGGAGCCTACATTGTTAGACAGGCTGCCAAGAGCATTGTTGCAAATGGACTTGCTCGCAGGTGCATTGTCCAGGTCTCATATGCCATTGGTGTGCCTGAGCCATTATCGGTATTTGTTGACACATACGGTACTGGAAAGATTCCGGACAAGGAGATTCTGAAGATTGTAAAGGAAACTTTTGATTTCAGGCCCGGAATGATTGCTATTAACCTGGACCTAAAGAGAGGTGGCAATAGCAGGTTCTTGAAGACTGCTGCATACGGGCATTTTGGAAGAGATGATGCCGACTTCACCTGGGAGGTTGTAAAGCCCCTCAAGTGGGAGAAGCCCGAAAACTAAAATTCCTGCAATTCGTTTCTTTAGGTGATCAATAATTTTACTCATTTGTCGAGGCAGCTCTGTGACCCTGAGAATATGCCTATGGTTTTTTGTGTTTTATTTTTTTTCCTTTTTCCGTTTATTATTTTGTCATGGCCATATGCATGAGAGAATATTTCATGTCATAGTTATATGAGTATATGGAGATACCGTATGTGTTGTATACTACAAAGGGAAAGATGTTACGAAAAGAGGAGCATTGTACTAAAGATTTGTTTATTGAGAAGAGATTATTATTGTTTAGTTGTGGCCTTTGTGTAGTAGTTTGATTAGTTCTGGTAAGCTTTGGTGATGAACTAGTGCACTAATTTATAGAGTTAAGCCAGGAAGTCTTTTGATGTTGTGAAAGGTTTTTAAAAACATGATATAACACAAATAGTGAGAACAAATCCAATTTTGTTTTTCGGCCTATTATCACACTTGTACTACTTCATTTGTTTCTTTTAGTAAGCAAAAAAGTAATTATGTTTAGATCTAGCAAAATATTAGCAAATTATGGTTATGAGTTGATTTTGATTTCATTTAAGAACTAAAACTATATTAACTATTTTTAATACAAGTTGTGTGGGTTGGAATCATATACTTATGGTTCAAATATAGGTCGATCTATATTTTAAATTTCAAACTTACCTTTATTATTATAATCCAATTAAATAAATTATTATTAGATATATCATGTATACATAATCACTAAGTATTTTATTTTATTTGGAGTTGGGGTTGGGGTTGGGGTTGGGGTTGGGGTTGGGAGGCGGGGTGTAAACATAATCAATTAATCACTGAATATTTTTTTTGGGGTGGGGGATGTATACATAATCATATTATTTTATTTTTTTGGGAGGGGGGGGAGGTGTATACATAATTCTTGATTATTAAATTTTTTTTGGAGTAGGGTATACATAATCACTAAATATTAGTTTTTTTGGAGTGGGGTGGAGTGGGGTGGGAGTGGGCGGTGGTGGTGGGGGGCAGGCGGTGGGAGTGTATACATAATAAGCAAATATTATTTTTTTTTAAGTGAAAAATGAGCTGGAATGAGGCCAGGAGGTGAGGTTGGGGTGGGGTGGGAGTTGTAT
Organism: Panax ginseng; assembly: GCA_020205605.1. Classification (NCBI taxonomy): domain Eukaryota; kingdom Viridiplantae; phylum Streptophyta; class Magnoliopsida; order Apiales; family Araliaceae; genus Panax; species Panax ginseng. Next base: position 142,227,579 of record CM035134.1, on the reverse strand, counting down.
ACATAATTATTGAATTTTTTTGGGGGGGAGGTTGGGGGTGGAAGTGTATACATAATCACTAAATATTATTTTTTTTTGAATTAAAAATTTATGAATCTGGGGTGGAAAGAACTTTTAATTTGAATTTAGAATAAAATATAGGTCGAAAAATGGTTAATCGATTTGGACTTATATATATTTTTTTAAATATGGTTCTAAACCTTAACAAACTTAAATAAATAAAAATAGTTAATCAATCCACTTGGTTCCAACTAATATGGGTTGACATAATAATTAACCAACTATATTGTCATGTTGTACATAATTGAAGTAAGATAAAATAATCCTTTCAGAAATAAATTTTTTATTTACATGAGAAAACTAAAATAATGTTTGGTTAGGTAATAATAAAAGTATTTTTAAAAATATAAATGACAACCAGACTAGTTTCATACCTGGTCACCATGACACCATCTTCTTCCACCAGCCTTGGGTGGGCTATAAATATAATCACACTATTATCCATTTTTCTATTTAATAAACCCTTCTTTTTGTGATACACTGATCCTTTTGACAAAAATGTGAACCTGTCTGGGTCCATTTTTTTTTTCAAATGGAATTATTATAACTAGTTATGAGCAGTGACGAAACCAAAATATTTTTAGAGGGGGTCAAAATATATTAATAAAAAAATTTATTTATTAACACTTGGAGTACTTCTTTCAAATTCATTTTGCCCAATTATAATATTTCACAACATTCTATTCCAACCTTTGTCAACTTTTGAGTTATGAGTCTAATGGCTTTAAATATATATATATATATATATATATATATATATATATTAATTTTTACTGAACTATGAGACTATTAATCAGATTTTGAAATTTTTAATCAACTGATTAGCTATTTTTATAGATAAATTATAAATTATAATATTATATATTTAAAACCTTATATTGTGGTTCATGGGATTAATTAGCTTGAAAAAATGAATTCCAGCAACAACAAAAAAAAATAGAAGAAGAGAGATTTAATAATCTTGATAGGATATAATTATGGTGAATTAACTTATGGTCACTATAGTAGGATCAAAAAAAAATTGTTTTATTTCTTTAACTTTTTATATTAGTTTACAAAGAGAATTGTTACCATTTCTTTTGTTAGAAAATTTTCTCCAATTATAATTGTCTTTAATTAATTAAATAAATCACGCCAAACAAATAATGCAATTCCACCAAATAAATTATAACCACAGAAAATAATAATATGAAAAATAAACCAACCACAAGACACCAAAACTTACGTGGAAAACCCTCTAAAACTAAGAGGTAAAAATTACGGGCCAAACTCCGAAAAATTCCACTATAATCAACTGTGAATACAAAATCCTTCCAAGTTTTATAACTAAAAACCTGAAATATTAAGAAATTGTGAAAATACAAGAATACCTCAATTTGAGTGAAAACTGAAATTATCTCACCACCCAAAACCTTCGAATTAATTAAAGTCTTCCAGCAATTAATTTATCCGAAAAGATGATGACAAATTGTGAATAAACCTTCACAAAAAAAATCCTCTCAATTTACTAGCATGCACCTACTGTTTTCGTGTAGTAGACTCAAAACAGAGCACTCAAATTTTTCACATCTTCTAAACTCAAAACAGAGCCCATATATATATATATATATATATATATATATATATATATATATATATACTCCATGATGTCATCCAAGTTGATTTGGGATTGAAAAGCACTCCTCCTTCCAATATAATACTGAATCCTAATTCATGTTGGTTTTTAATTTCACGTCATCCCAAATCCTTTTCCATATATACAAGATATATATATATATATATATATATATATATATATATATATATATATATATATATATATATATTTCTTTGATTCTGTTTGCTTACAAAACAATTTGTTCCTTCCTGAATTTGGCCAAACACCAATGCTCACGTGTTGACCAACTTCAAGTCCAACTCAGTTTAGTGAAAAATAATTAATCCAAATTAAAATACTCCTAATTTAAATAGGATAGTCTCATGGGTTTGGACCCCACAAACCCAACAATCTCCCCCTCCAAATTCATGAGAGGAAGCTTCCAACGTGACCCCGTCACTTGGAGTCCATCCCGATCAATTCCTTGCAAAACTCCAGTTTGTCGCGAGTTATAACTTTTGTCAACATGTCTGAGGGGTTCTCGTCGGTATGAACTTTCTTTACTTTCATCAATAAATTTTCCATCACTTCTCGAAGCCAGTGATAACGAACATCAATGTGCGTGGTACGATTATGATACGTGGCGTTCTTGATTAAGTCAATTGCACTTTGACTATCACAATAAACCACGTACTCATCCTGTGTCAGACCTAACTCTTGAAGAAACCGTTTCAACCATAACATCTCCTTGCACGCCTTAGTAGCGGCGATGTATTACGACTTCGATTTTAGACAAAGCAACACACTTACGCAACTTGGATTTGCCATGATCTGACTCCCCTGCAAAAGTAAACAACTATCCCGAAGTAGATTTCTTCTCTTCAGAACCTACCATGTCTGCATCTGTGAAACCTTCTAAGATTGGATTCGAACCACCAAACCCCAAACACAAACTGGAAGTAGTTTTCAAGTATCTGAGAATCCACTTAACTGCTTCCCAATGTTCTCTGCAGATTTGACAAATACTGCCACAACGCCAACTGCATGAGCAATATTTGGCTGTGTACAAACCATCGCATACATAAGACTCCCTATAGCAGAGGAGTAGGGAACTGCTGCCATATGATCTCTCCCTTCCTTAGTATCACCCATGTTGAACCTTGCAAGCACCCGTTCAACATACTTCTCTTGTAACAACCACAACCTTTTAGCTTTCCTATCACGAACAATCTTCATGCCCAAAATCTGTTTAGCCGGACCTAAGTCCTTCATATCAAAAGACTTAAACAACTCTCTCTTGAGCATGCTAATCATTTTAACATCTTGTCCAACTATCAACATATCATCTACATATAGCAATAAGATAATGAAGTTACCATCCGGGAACTTTTTGACATACACACAATGATCTGCAACTGTTCTGTTGTATCCTTGATCCATCATGAATCATGAATCAAATTTCATGTACCACTGCCTTGGAGCTTGTTTCAGGTCGTACAAACTTTTCTTCAACCTGCAAACCAAGTGCTCTCTCCCTTTAACTTCAAATCCCTCTGGTTGCTCCATGTAGATTTCCTCCTTCAAATCACCATGAAGGAATGCAGTTTTCACATCTAGCTGCTCAAGCTCAAGATCCATACTAGCTACTAACCCCAACACTGCTCGAATAGAAGTCATCTTCACAACCGGAGAAAAAATCTCATCGAAGTCAATACCTTGTTTTTGAGAAAAATCCTTGACAACCAACCGAGCCTTGTACTTCACTAGTTTTTCACCATCCTTTTTCAGCTTAAACACCCATTTATTCTTCAATGCTTTCCTGCCCTTTGGAAGTGTAGTAAGCTTATAAGTGTGATTCTTGTGCAACAAATCCATCTCATCCTGCATAGCTCTCAACCAATTGCTCTTCTCCTTATGAGTCTTAACTTCCTAAAAATTTTCTGGCTCCCCCTCTTCAGCAACTAAAAGATATTCGGATGAAGGATACCTGACTGATGGCACACGTTCTCTCGTGGATCTTCTTAGCTGAGGTTCTTCAATATCAAGATGAGTGGGTTGCTCCCCCTGCTCAACACCCTCTACGTCTGACCCATCACCATTGTGCAAATCTGTATCAGTCATATCTTCATTCTGACCTCCTTCTCCAATTGTGGCATTCTGTAATGGCGAAGGAGCTCCGCTAAGGTCTGGAACACTATTATCTCTGGGCTGTGTAACGTTATCAAAATCCTCATAATTTTGGTGTTCATGAAACACCACATCTCTGCTTCTGAATAATTTTCTCTGAACTGGATCCCATAACATGTACCCAAACTCTGCATCTCCATAGCCAACAAACACACACGGAGTAGATTTATCATCAAGCTTCAATCTTTGTTCCCTGGGGATATGTGCAAAAGCCTTGCACCCTAATCTTCTCTGGAATCTGAAAATCCAACGGTGCTGATGGAGATCTGTTAATCAGGTAACAAGAAGTACGAACAGCTTCACTCCAGAATGACTTAGGCAGCTTAGCCATTCTCAACAAGCATCAGACTCGCTCAATAATAGTGCGGTTCATTCTCTCAGCCACACCATTATGTTGTGGGGTGCCAAGAACTGTCTGCTCATGACGAATACCGTCTTTAGCACAATATGCTGCAAACTCCTTTGAAGTGTATTCCCCTCCGTTGTCACTGCGAAGACACTTCAATAATTTTTCAATCTCTCTTTCAACCATAGCATGAAAACTCTGAAAATGCTGGAATACCTGGTCTTTTGTTTTCAACAAAAACACCCACACCTTATGTGAAACATCATCAATAAAAGTAACAAAATATCTATTGCTGTAAGACCCCAAATAATTAATAAATGAAATTTAATTTCCTCTAATTATTATTTTGAAATAGTAAGGGTTGATGTGATTAATGTGGATAGTTATGGGTAAAATACGCAAATATTTTAAAATAAGCAAGTGGTTATAAAATATTCATTGTTGTCGGGGAATATTCGTTTGGTCGTGGAATATTCAGAATGCTGTCGGGGAATATTAAATGCGACGTAGCGAAATGACCATGTGGGCCCCATAACTTAAAAAGCGATTGGAGGAAGAAAGCGACAAATATAAGTTGTTTAAAAATAACACAGGCGTAGTTATTCTGGATTTAATTGTTGGAATACCCTGGTTAAACACAACGATGTCTGGCGTTGTTGTTGCGGTAGCTGCGGTATTGCACCAATTATTGACTCTTACGTAAAGGCACTACTCAATAATGGTTACTGATAATTTATTCGAAGTATTTTATTTTATTGATTCAATAATTCTTTGCGTTGATATTTTATATTCTTTGTTGTTTCAATAAATTGTTATTACACGGTATTTTTCATTATCGAAGCAATAATTCATATTATCTGAATAATATTATTAGATAACATTATTGGCAATGTCTAGAAAGTTACATCTAAGGAGAGGTTTGGTCACCTAATTGCGCCGAAGAAGGAGAAATTCTTATTGGAAAGCCCCTCTTTCCAGGAGGCTGCACGGTTGTCAATATTGTGATTACGTAATATTATTTGTGAATAATTAATTATTGATTCATATGATGAGAAAAATATTGATTTTATGTGGATATAGATGGAGAAAATTTTTAATGTGACAATTGTTGAAAATTGAAATTTTATCTTTTTCTGATAAAATAATTCATTTAAATATATATTATTATATTTTAATAATATAATAATGGTGATATTTTACAACGAATGTGGCATATATGAGTATACGAGGAGGAAGAGTATTTTTGTTGCAATAAATGTTTAAAACATGTTAAACATGTCGGTGGACCCTATTTATTGATGAAATTTGATTATAGCCCGTAAAATCGGTCTGTTTATGAATTTTGGTCAATTTCTGTTTGGAATTTGGAAAAACTTTCTTCTGCAAAGTTGTAGAGAATTGAATTTCCTATAAAACTCACGAGATTCGAATTTTCTGATAAAAGGGCTATTTATTATGAATTATTGAAGTTAGAAGCTCAAATAATTGATTTTGGAAGTTTTAAATATTTATATTAATAAAAACGTTTTTTTTGTTGTGTGGGCAGCCCTAGCATGTGTTTAATGATCTGAGATCAGTTGTCAAAGTGGGCGTAGAAGATTATTAAATATATTAATATTTTATTAAATTTTCTGCTTTGGTGTTCTAAGCAATTTCCTATAAATAGGTGCTTAGGTTAGAATTGAAAATCACACCAGAAACTGAAGTTTTCTCTCTCTATATTATCGAGCGTATTCTTGTGAGTATTTTGAGTATACTTTGAGTATTGCTATAAGGTGAAAGTTCAAGATATAGCCTATATCCAGTATTCCAGTTAGGTTAAATCTTGATCTTTCGAGGTAAGGGATGTTATTTTATTCTCAAATGATATTATTTCTTCAATATCATTATCTTTGAAATATTGGTTGAAACTTTTATCAAATTTGGAACTTTTCATGCTCTGAGTTACTATTCATGAGTTCTTATTCACGAGTTCTTATTCATGAGTTACTTATTCACGAAGATTCTTATTCAAAAGTATTATTCATGAAGCGTGATGATGTTTTTGTGAAATTTCTATCTTTTGGTGTGAATTACTATTCACGATATCACGGCCTTTACTATTCACTATACGATACGCTATTACACTATTCACGAATACACTACTAGCTTTGATTGTATCCATGTTTTGATCATTCTTGAATTTTACACCACTATGATTATTTTTGAGGTATTTTTGGACGTGGATAAAACAAAATACGAATCCTTAATCCTTAATCCTTGTCATTTTGTTTCACTGGATTCGTTTCTTTACAAAAATATTTTTCATCATCCTCAGTCTTAAAAGATGAATGATTTATGATGAATATCTTTGGCCTGTAGTGCAAAGATGAATGATTTCTGATGAATATCTTTGGCCCGTAGTGCAAAGATGAATGATTTCTGATGAATATCTTTGGGCAGTAGTGCAAAGATGAGCAGTGTTTAGATGAACATGACCAATGGTGAATGTCCTTGGCACGTAGTGCAAGGATGAATATTTGATCCAGATATATATTGATTGATGTTACAGGGATAAAAATAGACGATGAACTTTAAAATTCATACATAGAAGATAGTAGTTTGCATTCTCTACTTAACTCTTCTAATGAATTATTATTTCCGCTGCGAATATTGATTTAAAACTTGTTGTCTATTGTATTCTATTATATTTTTCCCTGTTGAAGACTAACGATAATTTTGTTGTATATTATCTTAGTCATAAGATTCTTTTTGGGCTAGTCGAGCTCACCCTTTTCCTTTTGTTCCATTTTTCTTCTCAGGAGGCGAGAATATAGCGAGTACGAGTCGGGGTATGGAATGAAAGTTCTAGGGAGAGTTGTTTAGTAGTCCTCACCATTGTTGTAAAATAATGTACCAATAATTATGATGAGGATTTATTTGTATGTGGATATTGTCTAGATGGCAATATCTGTATTTAAACTCACAGTTTTACTATTGTAATAATAAAGTTGTAGTTGTTTCTGTACCGTGTATTGACAACTCAGAATGGGGGATGTAGACCTATTTTGGGGGTGTCACAGTTGGTATCAGAGCTTAGGGATATGATCTCTGGCGGAGATCGGGGAATTGAACTAGAGGGAGAGGCGAGTAAATCCTTATTTAGTGTGTCCTACTAAGCTTATTTGATAGTTGGTCAAGTATATAGGGATATTATGTGATATATTGATTTCCTTAATTAACCCTTGTTTTATGGCGGATTTGAGAATGTCGATTGAGAATATTAACAATGGAAATGAGACAGTGGAGAGCGCTTTGTACTCACCAACGAGGAGAGCGTAACAGCAGTGGCAATGTTCCTCATGTGAACAACACCACCGAAAGCGAGATGATGAGCGAGGGATATTTAGAAGCTTTTTGGTTCATGCAAAATCGACGAGGGAGACTCGTGTTCAAAACATAGAAGGAAATGATAGCAATTCACGGGTTATCACAACCAAGCGATTCAAAGAGTTGGGACCACCAGAATTTAAGGGAAAGCAGATCCGATCATGGCGAGAAACATGGGTCAAGCAAATTACCAAGATATTCGATGTCTTGGGATGCACGAGAGAGAACGAAGGTTCCATTCGCCACCTTTATGTTCCGTGGCGGCGGCACTCATGGTGGGAGTCTGTGAAGCGTACTCCATCAACGCGCTTTCGGCATGTCTTGGGAGAGCGTTTCAGAAACTATTTAATGACAAATACTTTCCGAAAGTGTTCGTCATATGAAGGAAGTGGAGTTTATTAGTGGAAGCGAGAACAACATGACGGTGTCTCGATCGAGGCGAAATTTGCGAGTTATCGAGTTTGCACCTCATTTGGTGGAGAATGAGGAACGTATGACGCGGATGTTTCGAGAGGTTTGAAACCCAAAGATACGTCGATATCTTATCTCTCATAAATTTTCTCTCTATTCAGGATGTTGTTATGAGGCTCAATTGTTAGAAGCGAGATAACGAGTACTGACCAACCGAGGTACCACAATCGAGGATCATACGTAAAGCGTGATCAACAAAACAACAATAATCGGTGGAGAAAGAAAAGGCGGACAAAATGGTAACCACTCTGAAGTGGTAATCATAGCCATGAAAATAGGAGAAGCGAGTCGGGAGGAGATTTTAAAAGAGGAGATTCAACAACGACCATGTGAAAGCAGCGGATGCAAAGAAGAATCGGTTCCAAGGAGGAGAAACGACCACCGGTTATATATGCTATAAATCACGGAAAAGAGGGACATATCGGTCAAAGCGCCCACAAGCAGTTCGGGTATGCTATAATTGTGGAAATGAAGGACATATCGCCGAGATCGCATTTAAGCGAAAACCTAGTTCAATGAGGGACGGTGACTCAAAAGATCGTCGTCAGTAAAAGTCAAAGTCAGCAGTTCTCGGAAGAGCGTTTGTTGTGGTTGGTCAAAATCGAGGAACCCAAACGAGGTGATCACGGGTAAGCTATTTATAAATTCTTGTGAAGTTTATACTTTACTAGAATCAAGGTGCTACCCATTCATTTATCTCTCCTGCTTGTGCTCAACGTTTAAACTTGACTCCGGAGAAATTAGACTTTGACCTATCTGTGGAAACTCCGTTAGGAGAAACTTTCATCACATCCACTGTTTATAAATCTTGTCTAATCCATGTTGGCACCCTTATCTTACCTATTGACCTTATCTCTTTAAAGATACTTGCTTTTGATGTGATTTTAGGGATTGATTGGTTAACTACTCATCATGCCAAAATTGATTGTTTTCGTAAGGTTGTTAGCTTTCATATTCCTAAACAACCTGTTGTTCGAATTCAAGCAACTAAACCATTAAAATCAATCCTTTGTCATATCTAATCATAAAGCTATTCGTTTATTAAAAAGCGGATGTCAAGCTTTCTTAGCCCATGTTATGGATTTGAATAAAGACACGTCAAAATTGAATAATATTCTGTTGTTATTAACTTTCGACGTATTTCTGAAGAACTTCCTGCTCACCCCCGAGCGTGAAGTTGAATTCTTTATTGACCTTGAACACAGTACAAAGCCCATTTCTAAAACCCCATATCGAATGGCTCTATTGAACTTCAGGAGTTAAAGGTCCAACTACGAGGAGTTGTTGGACATTGGTTTCATTCGTCCTAGTACATCTCCTTGGGGTGCTCTGCTTTTTTAAGTAAAGAAGAAAAGGCGGGAGTATGCGACTTTGTATTGACTATCGGGAATTGAACCATGTCACTATCAAGAATAGGTATCCTCTACCTCGTATTGATGACTTGTTTGACGATTGCAAGGAGCACAATTCTTTTCAAAAATCGATCTTCATTCGGATATCATCGGTGAAGATTAGAACCGAGGATATTCAAAGCGCGCTTTAGAACTCGATGACGGGCATTATGAATTCTTAGTTATGTCGTTTCGGATTGACTAATGCTCCTGCGGCTTTCATGGATATGATGAACCGAGTATTCAAAGAGTATTTGGATTAGTTCGTTGTTGTCTTTATTGATGACATCCTCATATATTCCAAAAGCAGTGAAGATCATGAGCACCATTTGAAATTTGGTACTCCAAAGGCTTCGTGAAAACAAGCTTTATGCCAAGTTAAAGAAATGCGAGTTACGGCTTGAGGAAGTAGCATTTCTTGGGCATGTGGTGTCAAAACATGGAGTATCTGTTGACGCGAAGATTGAAGCAATACAAAGTTAGGAGCAACCAAGAAGTCGGTGGTCAAGTCACGTAGCTTTTTGGGCTTATTTGGTTATTATCGGAGATTCGTGGAAGGTTTTCTCGAATCGCTACTCTGCTAACTCATCTAACTCGGAAGGATACAAAATTCGTTTGGAAGCGAAGAGTGCGAGAAGAGTTTCCAAGAGCTTAAAAGGAGACTTATTTAAGACTGTTTCTAACAATACCATCGGTTCGGATGGATTTGTTATCTCACATGATGATGCTTCGGGTAAAGGGTTAGGATGTGTTCTCATGCAACGTGGGAAAGTCATAGCCTATGCCTCGCGATAACTTAAAGAATATGAGAGGAATTATCCTACTCATGATCTAGAGTTAGCGCCAATCGCTATTAAAGATCTGGAGGCACTATCTATATGGAGAGAAAGTGGAGATATATTCGGACCATAAAAGCCTTAAATATTTCTTCACTCAAAAAGAACTTAACATGCGGCAATGACGTTGGCTCGAGCTATTGAAAGACTACGACCACACTATTCAATACCATCCCGAAAAGCGAACGTGGTAGGTGATGCGTTGAGTAGAAGATCATATCACGAGGAATGAGTGCGATGATGTCAAATATACGCGATAGAGCCAATTTTAATAGAAAAAGTTAAGGTTGCTCAAGCCAATCAATCTTGATTGATGCATATGAAGAAGAAAGTACAAGAAGGTGCTATATTAGGGCGAGAATTGATGAAGAAGGAATACTTGAGTCCACTCTAGACTTTGTGTTCTAACGATTACGATTTGAAGTACAAGATCATGATGGAGGCACACAATACACCATTTGAAATCCATCTGGAAGTACCAAAATGTATCGTGATCTTGACATACATTTTGGTGGAACAATATGAAGAGAGAGATTGCAAAGTTTATCTCAACATGTTTAACTTGTCAACGTGTAAAAAGCGGAGCATCAAGTGCCTAAGGGACCATTGCAACCACTTGAGATTCCGAAATGGAAGTGGGAACACATTACCATGGATTTAGATTCTGGGACTTCCCACGGTTTCTCAAGGCATAAATGCTATTTGGGTTATTGTTGATAGATTAACCAAGTCCGCTCATTTCTTGCCGATATCGAGAGACTTATTCCCTTGAACGTCTTGCTCAAATATACGTAAATGAGATTGTGAGATTGCATGGCATGCCAAGTATCCATAGTTTGGATCGTGACCCAAGATTCACTTCAAGATTTTGGGTTAGCTTGCAAAAAGCTATGGGTACGGATTTAAGATTGATTCAAGCATACCATCCTCAAAGCTGAGACGGACAATCGAGAGGACTATTCAAACTCTTGAAGATTTATTAAGACTCGTGTCCTAGACTTCAAGAGGCGATTGGGATAAGTATTTACCATTGGTGGAATTCTCCTACAACAACGAGCTTATCGAGCAAGTATAGGTGTGGCCCCATTCAAGCATTATATGGACGAAAAGTGTCGCTCTCCAATATGTTGGGATGAGGTGGGTGAAGCAACATTGTTGGGACGAAGAGTTAATACGTATGACTACGAGAAAAGATCCAAATGATTCGACAACGTATACAAACGGCACAAGATCGACAAAAGAGTTATGCGGATCTTCATCGAAAGGACGTGGAATTTAGTATAGGGGATCATGTATTGTTGCGAGTTGCTCCATGGAAGTGAGTTACAAGATTTGGGAAGAGAGGAAAGCTCAATCCACGATTTATTGGTCCATTTCAAATTCTTGACCGGAGTAGGAAATGTAGCCTATAGACTCGCGTTACCTCCAAGTATGTCTCGTGTTCATAATGTGTTTCACATATCTCATTTCGTAAATATGTGAAAGACCCGAACCATGTTATTGAGTTAGAGCAGGACGAGATAGCCAAGACTTAACGTATGAGGAGGTACTGTCAAGATCTTGGATAGGAAGGAGCATGTCCTACGACGAAGGTCATACCACAAGTTAAAGTCTCATGGAGAAACCATTCTATAGAGGAAATGACCGGGAGTTGGAAAGCGGAAATAAAAGCGAGGTATCCTCACCTTTTCAAAAACACCAGTCACGTATGTCAATTTCGAGGGGACGAAATTTCATAAGGAGGGAGGTTGTAAGACCCCAAATAATTAATAAATGAAATTTAATTTCCTCTAATTATTATTTTGAAATAGTAAGGGTTGATGTGATTAATGTGGATAGTTATGGGTAAAATACGCAAATATTTCAAAATAAGCAAGTGGTTATAAAATATTCATTGTTGTCGGGGGAATATTCGTTTGGTCGTGGAATATTCGTCTTTGCTTGGGAATATTAAATGCGACCAAGACACGTACCATGTGTGGGCCCCATAACGGGTAAAAGCGATTGGAGGAAGAAAGCGACAAATATAAGTTGTTTAAAAATACGGCAGTAGTTATTACTGGTTTAAATTGTTGGAATACCCGGTGGTTAAAAACACGATGTCTGGCGTTGTTCAGACGGTAGAAGACACACAGATTGCACCAATTATTGACTCTTACGTAAGAAGGCACTACTCAATAATGGTTACAGTAATTACTGTTCAGTATTTTATTTTATTGATTCAATAATTGCTGCGTTGATATTTTATATTGCTGTTGTTTCAATAAATTGTTATTACACAGTATTTTTCATTATCGAAGCAATAATTCATATTATCTGAATAATATTATTAGATAACATTATTGGCAATGTCTAGAAAGTTCGTCTAAGGAGAGGTTTGGTCACCTAATTGCAGCGCGCCAAGAAGGAGAAATTCTTATTCGAAAGCCCCTCTTTCTGAGGGCTGCTGGTTGTCAATATTGTGATTACGTAATATTATTTGTGAATAATTAATTATTGATTCATATGATGAGAAAAATATTGATTTTATGTGGATATAGATGGAGAAAATTTTTAATGTGACAATTGTTGAAAATTGAAATTTTATCTTTTCTCGATAAAATAATTCATTTAAATATATATTATTATATTTTAATAATATAATAATGGTGATATTTTTACAACGAATGTGGGATATATGAGTATCTGAGGAGGAAGAGTATTTTTTGTTGCAATAAATGTTTAAAACATGTTAAACATGTCGGTGGACCCTATTTATTGGCCGAAATTTGATTATAGCCTGTAAAATCGCTCTGTTTATGAATTTCGGTCAATTTCTGTTTGGAATTTGGAAAAACTTTCTTCTGCAAAGTTGTAGAGAATTGAATTTCCTATAAAAACTCGTGAGATTCGAATTTTCTGATAAAAGGGCTATTTATTATGAATTATTGAAGTTCCGAAGCTCCGAAATAATTGATTTTTGGAAGTTTTAAATATTTATATTAATAAAAACGTTTTTTTTGTTGTGTGGGCAGCCCTAGCATGTGTTTAATGATCTGAGATCAGTTGTCAAAGTGGGCGTAGAAGATTATTAAATATATTAATATTTTATTAAATTTTCTGCTTTGGTGTTCTAAGCAATTTCCTATAAATAGGTGCTTAGGTTAGAATTGAAAATCACACGTAAATCAAGTTTTCTCTCTATATTATCGGCGTATTCTTGTGAGTATTTTGAGTATACTTTGAGTATTGCTATAAGGTGAAAGTTCAAGATATAGCAACACTTTGAGTATTGCTATAAGGTAAGGGATGTTATTTTCTTCTCAAATGATATTATTTCTTCAATATCATTATGCTGAAATATTGGTTGAAACTTTTTATCAAATTTGGAACTTTTTCATGTCGGGGTTACTATTCATGAGTTACTATTCACGAGTTACTATTCATGAGTTACTATTCACGAGTTACTATTCACGAGTTACTATTCACGAAGCGTGATGATGTTTTTGTGAAATTTCTATCTTTTGGTGTCGGAATTACTATTCACGTATACGGCACTATTCACGTATACGACACTATTCACGAATACGACACTATTCATCAAAAAATGAAAATTTTCCTTTTCGTCCAAAATATCTATTCTGGATACTAGCTTTGATTGTATCCATGTTTTGATCATTCTTGAATTTTACACCACTATGATTATTTTTGAGGTATTTTTGGACGTGGATAAAACAAAATACGAATCCTTAATCCTTAATCCTTGTCATTTTGTTTCACTGGATTCGTTTTTTTAAAAAATATTTTCATCATCCTCGGTCTTAAAAGATGAATGATTTATGATGAATATCTTTGGCACGTAGTGCAAAGATGAATGATTTTGATGAATATCTTTGGCGTGTAGTGCAAAGATGAATGATTTCGATGAATATCTTTGGCCCAGTAGTGCAAAGATGAGCAGTGTTTAGATGAACATGACCAATGGTGAATGTCCTTGGCCCGTAGTGCAAGGATGAATATTTGATCCGAGATATATATTGATTGATGTTACAGGATAAAAATAGGCGATGAACTTTTTAAAATTCATACATAGAAGATAGTAGTTTGCATTCTCTACTTAACTCTTCTAATGAATTATTATTTCATTGCGAATATTGATTTAAAACTTGTTGTCTATTGTATTCTATTATATTTTTTCCTGTTGAAGACTAACGATAATTTTGTTGTATATTATCTTAGTCATAAGATTCTTCTTTATGGGCTAGTCGAGCTCACCCTTTTCCTTTTGTTCCATTTTTCTTCTCGGGAGGCGAGAATATAGAAAGTATGCAGTAGCCGGGTATGGAATGAAAGTTCTAGGGAGAGTTGTTTAGTAGTCCTCACCATTGTTGTAAAATAATGTACCAATAATTATGATGAGGATTTATTTGTATGTGGATATTGTCTAGATGGCAATATCTGTATTTAAACTCACAGTTTTACTATTGTAATAATAAAGTTGTAGTTGTTTCTGTACCGTGTATTGACAACTCAGAATGGGGGATGTAGACCTATTTTGGGGGTGTCACAATTGCCACCTAATGACTCAACCTCAATGGGACCACATACATCAGAATATACTCTCTCAAGTAACTTAGATTTTCTTTTAGAGGAACTACTAAAAGAAACTCTATGCTGCTTACCAAATAAACAATAATCACAAGGGTTTAGTACAGTACCTATAACAAAAGGAATGAGGGACCTCTTTGCTAATATTTGAAACCCTTTCTCACTCATGCGCCCAAGTCTTTTATGCCATAGATTCAGTGAAGTTTCATCTTCAATTGCATTCAATTCACTAGAACATACCTTCACATGAGTTTTGTATAACGAGCAACAAGCAATACCTCTAGCGACTACCATCGAACCCTTGGTAAGCTTCCACTTTCCGCTGCCGAAGTGATTTTCATAGCCTTCCCTGTCCAAGGCCATACCAGAAATTAAGTTGAGGGGTAAATATAGGACATGTCTAACATCCCTCAAAGTAATAGTGCAGCCTACATCTGTCTGTATGCAAACATCACCGATTCCAACAATCTTGGACTGATCAGTGTTACCCATTCTCACAAACCCAAAGTCTCCAGCTTTGTACGTAGTGTAGAATTCTCTCTTGGGAGTAGCGTGATACGAAGCACCTGTATCAATAACCCAATCAATCTTCTGATCAACAACATGTAAGCATTTTTCTCCCTTGAATGAAAGAAGCACAACATCCTCAGTAACTGTAGCTGCAGTATTCTTCTCCTCAACCTTCCCTTGCTCACCAGTTTTCTGCTTGTCTAACTAGATCTTGAAATTTCTTTTGAAGTGACCCTCTTTGTTGCAATGAAAACACCTGTACGTAACACCTTCTCTGGTCTTTGATTTGCTCCTATAATTTTTGGAATTTTTGCTTTTACTGCGATTCACATTTTCCTTATGAGATCCTCTGAAGTTACTTTTACCCATGTTCTCTGCCACAAGTGCTTGTGTCTCAAAATTCAAACCCTGCTCCTTTCGCCTTGTTTCCTCATTATGTATGTTGTCCTTGACCATCCACATGGTTATCTTTCCTTTCGGAGCTGAATTGCTTAGTGACACAACCAAAGTTTCCCAACTGTTAGGCAACGAACTGAGAAGCAACAATGCCTGAATCTCGTCCTCAAGATTTAACTTCATGGTAGACAACTGGTTCACTAATCCCTGGAACTCGCTCATACGCTCGGATACACTGCTACCATCTTTATACTTCAGGTTCACGAGCTTTTTCGAATCACAAATGTCTTATTCTGAGCATTCTTCTTCTCGTACATGGACTCTAATGTAGTCCAAAGTGTATAAACATCCGTTTCCTGCGAAACATGGTGGAACACACTCTGATCGATCCACTATCGGATGTAACCGATTGTCTTCCTGTTCATCTTTTTCCAATCAGCCGCAGTCTTGTCCATTGGCTTTTTCCCCTTAAGCTCCAATGAATCATACAAATCCTTGCAGTAAAGGATGTCTTCCATTCTAGGCTTCCAGATTGAAAAATTAGATGAGGTTAATTTAATCATGGCGCCGCTTGATTCCTCCATTTAATTTATCAAAAAAATTGAGCAAAGAACCTTGCTCTTGATACACTTTGTTGGAAAAACTCCTACAATTATAATTGTCTTTAATTAATTAAATAAATCACGCCAAACAAATAATGCAATTCCACCAAATAAATTATAACCACAGAAAATAATAATACGAAAAATAAACCAACCACAAGACATCAAAACTTACGTGGAAAACCCTCTAAAATTAAGAGGTAAAAATCACGGGTCAAACTCCGAAAAATTTCACTATAATCAACTGTGAATACAAAATCCTTCCAAGTTTTATAACTAAAAACTTGAAATATTAAGAAATTGAGAAAATAAAAGAATACCTCAATTTGAGTGAAAACTCAAATTATCTCACCACCCAAAACCTTCGAATTAATTAAAATCTTACAGCAATTAATCTATCCGAAAAGATGATGACAAATTGTGAATAAACCTTCACAAAAAAATCCTCTCAATTTACTAGCATGCACCCACTGTTTTCGTGTAGTAGACTCAAAACAGAGCACTCAAATTTTTCACATCTTCTAAACTCAAAACAAAACCATATATATATATATATATATATACTCCATGATGTCATCCAAGTTGATTTGGGATTGAAAAGCACTCCTCCTTCCAATATAATACTGAATCCTAATTCATGTTGGTTTTTAACTTCACGCCATCCCAAATTCTTTTCCATATATATATATATATATATATATATATATATATATATATTTCTTTGATTCCTGTTTGCTTACAAAACAATTTGTTCATTCTTGAATTCGGCCAAACACCAATGCTCACGTATTGACCAACTCCAAGTCCAACTCGGTTTAGTGAAAAATAATTAATCCAAATTAAAATACTCCTAATTTAAATAGGATAGTCTCATGAGTTTGGACCCCACAAATCCAATATCTTTTGTCTCACTTTAATGATAAAGTAAAAAAAAAACAAAAAACAAAGGAGAAAAGCTAATATATTAAAAAAAAAAACAAAAAAACAAAACAAATAACCCTCGAAAATTTGAGTGCATAGAAGGTCATATGACCCTCCTAGACACCCCTAATTTCGCCTATGGTTATCGGGCACAGTACATAATTAATTGTGGGTGCAAATTAAAAAAAAATAAAAATTAGTGGGTAGTAGTGGGTGAGAGAAATTGGGAGATGATGAATCATGGGAAGAAATAAAGAAATTAAAAAATTAAAAAACCGCTCCCCCGTTCTCCCTTAATAATATAGATTTGATTGCCCCTCTTAAATTTTTACTCTTACGAGTTTGATTAGCAAATAGTGAATTTAAATTATTTATTTTGACTTGGAGTGAATCAAATTACTTATATTACCTCCGTTTTAAATTATATTATCATTATGAATTTTTAAAAGTCAATTTAATTATAAATAACACGGCCAGAGTCAATCTTGAATTTTTTAATGTTTAAGACAAATTTTTTCAAGTGTGCTTCTTTATACAAATCTTTTTTTTTCTTTCTTTGTCTCTTAAGATTTCCGAAAAGTTATTTCTAAGGAAACATTTTTTAATTTTTATAATAATTAATAAACACAACATAATAAAAAACAATAAAACTAATTAACAAAGAACAATAAAACCTGGATTTTGAGCATATTCTCTTCCATTTGAAACTTTCAATTATAACGAACAAGAATCCCAACCAAATTTTTTGTTGAATCAAATAATAAATAAGAAAAAATTAACAAAGATATGTATTACAATTTACAAAATTTATACATCTAGATTTTATACACATATATACATAAGTTTATAAATTTTTTCGGCCTCCCCTCAACTATGGGCCCAGACTATAGCCCTGGCTCAGGGCCAGCTCTGAACCGTTCACAGCTTGAAATTGGGCCACAAATGCCAGTTGTTGTAGCATTGATGGGATTGGTGGTATTTCCGGCAACTCCGTGGCTGGAATAAATCAAATCTTTTCGGAAAGGCTGGTGGATTTCTTGCAAGGGTATCCGACCCGTTCGTCGGGCTGCGACAGGTCCGCGACGCATTTGAGGTGGAAAATAGGATTGTGAAAATGAAGAGTGGGAGGAACATTTTTGCTAATTAATTGAATTAACTTTGGTGTTTTAGGGTTTAGGTGCATGGCTTTCTAGGGTATGACATTTATAAAGAGGGATGGAATGGGGTGGATATTTTTTCGAGCAATGCTATTGGTTGTTGGAAGATATGGCCATGACATGCAACTTTCATGTGCATGGTTGTTGGATTGACTTATCAAAATTAATGAAACAATTTTAAGTTAAAAAAAATTAATGTCAATTTTAAGTTGACTTAAAAAAAATCTAACAGATGGAGGGATTATATTTTTATGTAGCTTCAAAGTCTAAAATAGATATTGAAATTTTGGTCTAATGGTGCAAGTTTATGGTTATGGGAATGAATGGGTCTTGGTTTGGAATAGTTTGGGCTGGATCTGGAGGCAATAGAACTTGTAAATGTTGTAAAATATACCAATTGTTAAAACCCAAATAGCCAATGAGTTTAGTGGCATGTTGACTGGGTGTGCCCCCATGATATCTTACTGTCTTAGAATTTTCATCTTTCTTTACTTCTTAGACAAGAGTTCTTTATTTTATTTACCAATAGTATATATTGTTATTAATAATTTTTTCCTTTCAAAAATAAAAATTAAAAAAGGTCAAAAATTTATTTTCCTTAATTCTGTTTGTAAGTTTACTTCGTATACGGCATGACATGGCTGTCCAAATTTGTCTTTATATGCTAATAATGTTAAGGGCAATTTAAGAATAATAAAAAAAAAAGTTTTCTAAGCTCATTTTCCACTCCTTAGCTTCCCTATGGTTTTGCCCAGGAAAGATTCTACAAAAAATTTGGATCTAATTTCCTTTATATTTCCTGAGTTTTCTTAACTAAAAAACTTGCAGCAAAAATTTTAAGAAAAACTGTAATTTCTCTAGGTTTCTTAATTATTTTTACCTCTTGTTTAATTTTCAAACTTAAGCAAAGTAGAAGAGCAAAACAAGCAATTCTACTACAATATATTTCATATTCATAATTTATATTAATGTATAATAGCCAAACCACATAAAGATAATCAAACAATCCCAGGCCACTACAATATATTTTTCCAAAAACCACTCCAACCTTTACACACAACATATTATCACACTTTAACTTAATTTGACCATATATGGAGAGCAACTTTTGGACTAAATGTAGCTTCTTTTTTACTCAGCACAACTAGAAGATAATAAGCAAACTAAAAGATTCTACAGACTAACCAACTGATACCAGCAAACCCTTACCAACCCTAGCTAACCCTAAAAACACATGCATAAAACCAGACTATTAAAACGGGACACACGCAACAACTAGATCACTAACACTCACACGTCTAGATATATCACTCTCTCATGGAGATCGATGCCACACTCTTAATTAGTCGGCTTGACCGGGGTTGGTGGCCGGCTGCACCTTATTCCAGGGAAGGAACAAAAGCTCGAAGACCCGAACCCTAAACCGCCAGGGCTGGGAAAAGTTCCAGTGAATCCAGGGCTTTGAAAGGTTCCCGTTATTGGACCTGGCAAAGTCCCACCAAAACTTCCAGTAAAGTTTTCAGGCTCATCAACTTTCTCTTTGCCCTTCATCTTCCTTCCTCCTTCCACACCGTCCGATCCGAAGAACACAAGAAACACAGTGACCATCACCAACATTACTCTAGTAACTCTCTCCATCTCTCTCTCCTCTTTTTGGTTACTCATGAAGAAATTAAGTCCCATTTATATAGAAGGGATGTTTCCTGTTTAAGATCTGGAGGGGCCCTAATTAAGGGGTATAAATTTATGAGAATTCTTAGCACGTAATAATGAAAACCTAGCTGTAAAAGTAGGAGAAGTAAATGCATAAATGGTAAATAAAGGTTGAGTCCATCTTAATTCCTAGATTGATTAAAATGCCAAATTGTACTTTAAATTTATCACTTTGTACAAATATGGTACTACCTACGTCCCTTAATATAAGTCGTTTTAGAGATCAGGTGTTTTTGTCTTTTAATATAAGTGTTTGAGAATTTTAAGTAAGCATTAATTACTTAGTTTCTAATATTACTTTAAGTATTAAATATAATTTTGGTTCTCTCACTATTTTTTGTCCAATAAATAATATTTTTTTTAAAATACAAGGACAATATAGACAATTGATATTATATTTAATGCTATACAATTATTTCCTTAATACTTATGCACAACTCTAAAACGATTTATATTAAGGGACAGAGGGTGTACATGACTTTAAAGTATAGCAAATCGCTAGCTCGTGATATTAGTAATAATGCAAAACTATACCTTTGGGTCAGTTTATACCTTTAAAAAGCACTATTATTTTACACTAATAATTGTACTTTGAGGGAGGAATTTACTAATTCATCAAAGTTGAGGAAAAAAATATCACTGGGACACAAACACATGAGAGTTTTGCATTTTATAAGTCATCTTTTCTAAGCTAGCTAGCCCAACTGCAAGAGCTAGTACTGCATGTATTATGAAAGGGTTTTAAGGCATTTCCATTATTAGGTTGTTCTGCAGCAGTAGTACTAACTGGACGCCCATAACTCACTGCAATCTTTCTATGAAGGGGCTTGATCGACTTGAATAATAGCTAGCTAGGTAGTTGAGTCAAGTTATTACCAGCTTTAAATTCATCCATCAGTTTCATTTTTCAAATACAAGTCACAAAATTTTCAGGCACTCTGGACACTACACGAACTACTCTTTTCTTTTTAAAATATAGAATCAAAATTGACTATTTTAAAGTCAATCTAAAATGTTTTTAAACTTAAAATTATCGGTTTTAATAAAATTATGAAAGTCATAAAGGTGAAATGATGTCCTAAATATTAGGTAGTTGTTGTTAAACTAGGTAGAATACTTTATGAAGTGGGTAGAGTAATAAAAAATATAATCAGAAAAACTATTTTTAGCGATGTAAAAAGTTTTATATTGACAAGATTTAAAATTTTAAAATCTAAATGAATCATGTCAATTTTAAATTTAAAAATATTTTAAATTAAATTTTAAAAAATAAATATTAATCTTATTTTTTGGAGACGGAAAGTGTAGTTAAGGGATCTGGATCTTGTGAGGGTTTTACTGTGGGGTTGACAACAAATTAAAAAAGAGATCCAATGGCTCACAACTCTTTTTTTGTCTGTGTATCAAAACGACGTCGTTTTGATAGTAATTTTTTTTTACAAGTTAACAGAAAATTGGAAGCCACCAAACACCGTTTACTTCGTTTGTTTGCTAATTCTTGTTAGTTATGAGCGGCATGACTTTTTTTATGATTGTAATGGGTCTAATCTAGTTGAGACGTTTTATTAATTATTTTTTTGGTGTTTTGGAATCGATAGGGTACGGTTATTAATCTTTGTATCTTTGTCAAAGGCTAATAATATTATTCTTTGCTCTTCAAAAAAATAAATTCAACGGACAATTTTTATCCTATTAAAAAAATTGAGTTTCCATTGTGATTCTTTAAGCCAATTGAAAAAAATTAAAGAAAAAAAAATTGGGTTAAACAATATTGGAAAAATTTGAATAAAGAAAAAAAAAACAATTGAAATTTGACTAATCCTAAACATTGGCGTGTTCTAGGAAGAACAAGAAACGAAGCAAAGAAAAAAAGGAGAAAAAAACGGAAAAACGAAGTAAACGGCGTTAGGTGGTTTCCAATTTTCTATCAACTTGTAAAAAAAATTTCATATTAAAACGACATTGTTTTGATACACAGACAAGGAAAGGAGTTGTGAGCCATTGGATCTCCTTTTTGATGTGTTGTCAACCCCACAACAAAACTCTCACAAAGTGTAGTTAAGGATTTGATTACAAAAAATATGATCATGATCTTGCTAGCACTTTAAAGTTTTTTTAAAAAAATTTATTAAAAATGTTGTAAGCTAGATAATCCTAACTTTTGCTGGAACTTACCCTAATAATAGATATGTTCCAATCAAAGGTTAAATTCATGATCTTAGCACAAGTTGAAAACAAAACTTGTACTTTATGTGGCTCTTTGAAATTTCACACACATTAAGAAAAAAAATTAATTGTTATATAAGGTCCAACCGTCCAATATTATTACCTTTACAGCCCTATTAATTGGTAATACCCACAAAAATGAGCTACCTACTCCTAATTATATATCATGACTCACTAAAACATGGTTGATCAGTACCAAAAGGGTTTTGTCAACTAATCGATATATCTTGCCACGAAACTACGATTTATTAAGACCGAAATTAAATGAAAGAAAGAGATTAGGATGATTTTGTGCTGCATCATATATTATTAATTTCCAATTCTTTCCTTTTTCTTTCAATCTAATGTTTTCATGAAAAAGATTCGATTAGGGTGTAGTTGACACCAACTTCACCATAGTAAATTTATATAACTTATTATTGTGTGCATGGATTATAAAAAATATTGTATTAATCAATACAATAAAAAACTATAAAAATTATTAATGCAACATTTTTTATAACCCATGCAATAAAAAACTATAGAATTTACTACGGTGAAATTAGTTAACTTCACCCTAACTGAATCCTGAAAAGATCATTAACGAGAAAAACTAAAAGAGTTAAAAAGTCTGAATATATAGGACTGAGAAGGTACCATCATTTTATTATTTGGTGACTGCTCTAGCTTTTCTAAAATATATTATTAATTTTATATTGCCCATTTAAAATATTTTAAAATTCAAATCTAATGTGTTTCAATTAGACTTGGAAATAATAAATCATGCAAATAGTAATACCTTTTAAATATATTAAAATATTCATAGTTATGATGATTAAAGTCGAATAAATTAATCTATTTTAAATTAAAATTAAATATCGTTAATTAACTTCTTATGTTATTAGACCCAAAGAATGCAAGTTCCTTTATATATTTATAGTCCTACACATATATTTAATAATTCTCTCTGATCATCCTTTGTATGATAAATTCACTCTTTGCATTAATTAGTCGCTTCATAGTTGAGCTATTCATATTGTACTTATTTTTAAGTATTATATTTGTTTCAATTAATCAAAAGTATGTATGTCAAAGCCTACCCACCTCAACAATATGTTTGTATAAACAAATAAAAGTATTATTAATTGAATAGTAAATATTTGCATTAGATTAAAATAATTACATAACAAACTCTTTTATTTAATTCTCGCCTTTTCATGCAGAGCAGTGTACATTACCATACCACCTTATTGGTAGGAAGGAATTATCCTTGCCCTTGCATTTTCACCCCTCATCTAAGCAATATAATTAAAGATAAAGGCAAATCCCCATGTTTGCATCCATCAATACAAAATCAAATATTGGTTATACAAAATTATATATATATATATATATATATATATATATATATATATATATTACTAGTGTTTTTTTTTCTTAGTTAATGAAACAGTACATGCATGCCGATTGATATTGTCAGAGTAAAATAAATACGTATATATAGAGATTAATGATCGAGACTTACAAGGATCTTTATAAACTAGCATGCCAATATTCGGGAAGCAATTCTTGTTGGTCCTATAATAAAGATCAAGAGCCCAAGATCCATGACCTCTTAGATTGTTTGGTTCATAACACATGCCACGATGTAAACATATAACTATGACTATTTAATCCTATGAATACTAGTAGTCTTGGGATTATAATTCATGAGAATATACTCTCGGGATTATAATTCTTTCAAACAAATATGACATAAATGTACTATTTTTGTTAGTATGTACTAAATAAAATTGGATGAAAAGTTATATGACCCAATAACAATTATTTTTTTTTTTTAAAAAAGTAATAGAGAAAAAAGGAAAACAAAAAATAGAAGGGGAAATTATAAACTTACACCCCTCTTCTGTCCAATCCATACAGAATTTTCACAGGTAAAACAAGCAAACAGACAAAAGAGGACAAAAATAGAGCACAAGGATGGGTTTTTCATTGCCATGGAACTTCTTTTCTTTTCTTTTTCAATTGATAATTGACTTGGAGAAATATTATCTCACTCTGATTGGGATTAAATAGTACTTGCACAATATTTCAATATTACTCCTATTAATTACTCCTATAAAACGGGTTTATGTGCCCTTGATATATTTTTCAATATTAATCCTATTAATTACTTACTTTAAGAAAGCTATAAAGAAAAGATTTAAATTTCATTAAATTCAAAGATTATTAATCTTTGCTTGTTGGTACATTAATAACTTACATTAATTAATAACTTAAGATTTTAATGAATCTAAGTTATTAATTAATAACTTATATATATATATATATTATTAATTAATAACTTAAATAAGTTATTAATTATATATATAGTTAATAACTTATATATATATATATATATATATATATATATATATATATTAACTTACAAAACTACAACTATTAGCTAGTTATAATTTTATTGTTAAAATGTATTAGGTCGAATTAATTAAAAATTAATCTTGAAGGGAGAGTTAAATATATTAATTCACGTTTATGAATTTTCGAGTGGAGGTGGTATTTATTATTTTCAGTTGCCCAATTATTTAGAATTAAGAAGTCCAAATATTTAAAGTAAGCCCAATGTCAATTTTGAATCAAGTTGGATTAACTAGTTGTCACACATATATTATAACTCGCACTCTCCATAAATATAATGAAATAAAATAATTTTTTTATGACTATGTAATCTATGTATAATTGAGGATAAATAATAAACAAAACTCCCATAAACATATTATTAAATTTTTAATCAAGTATTTGAGAAAAAATAAAATATTCAATGTAAACTTTTGAATCTAATTGTACATTATAAATATTCATACACACTACAGTATTACTCCATACACATAAAATGGACATCTAAACATTAATAAGTAGAGCATTCATTTTGAAATTTAGGATGTGAAAATTGATAAAAACTTATTTGAATTGTAATTTAGAGTATTGGTTATTGTATTTATTAAAAATAAATAAATTAACATTCATTCATTAATGAACTATACTTTAAAACTCGTTATTTTTACTCAATCTAGTTATAGTTGTAATTATAGCATTCATTTTGAAATGTAAAATATTTAGGATTTTGAAAATGATAAAATTTATTTGAATTGTAATTTAGAGTATTGATTATTGTATTTGTTATAAATAAATAAATTAACATTCATTCATTAATGAACTATTTTTAAAACTCATTAATTATTTTAATAAGATTGACAATTAAAATTTAATCATTTATATTTTTAAAAACTCATTATTTATTTATTTATTATTAATATATATTTATTTTCCTCCCCTTTATGATTAGGATATTTAATTAATATCAAATATATATTTACAAAAATTATAATATCTCGTAGAAATACTGTATAAGGTTTATATATACTGAGGGACTGTTTGTTTTCTGCTGAATGGCTGACCAATTCAGCCATTCAATGCGTTTGTTTTTTGAAAATCTGAACGGCTAAATTGGTCAACCATTCAGACGATTTGGACTGAGTGATTTAGTCTCATTTTTTGGCTGAATGGGCTGAATGAGCGGTTAAATAATTATTTTTTTTACAATTGTTAACTATTATATTTAGTAATATTAAATAAATTTAGAAAAAAATTGATTTTATTTAGAGGGGTAAAATAATAAAAATTTGTTATCAGACAACTTTTTTCATTCACATTCAACTCATTCAAAATTCAAAGTCAGACTAGCTATAAACCCGCGTATTGCGGCGGGATTATTCATTTTGTTAATAATAAATTTATATGTGCAATTAATAAATTAAAATATAATAAAAAGATGGTAGATTATTGTGGTATGTATTTATAGGGAGAAATTAGGTTAAATAACAGAGATTAATGATAATAGCTCAATTTCGGCTGAATGACACTTCTGTCCGTGCAAGTTGCCACTCACTTTCAAAGTTGTTCCTAAAGTTTAATTTTAAATCGATTAGGGTCTTGAAGTGGTATTTTGTTGGCGTTTTCTTCAACTTGACTAATTTGATCTCAACCCGACCCATTTTGACCAAATCCAACCCAGTTTGACCCAACATAAAATTTGATATTTTAAAATATAAAATTATTTTTAAATTAAGTTTAAAACAATAATTATATTTAATCCACATACTAATGCTAATTGTAGCCAATATATAGCCGATCAAAAGGTTAGTTTAACTGTGTGTTTATTAACTAATATGCAAAAATTATTTGACATCTCTCGCCAAACAGGTTGATGACAAGAATACTTAGTGCAAAAATCCATTCATTCAACTTTTTGCTAACTGCTCAAGTTACAACTAACGCCGGTAGTGAATTAACATGATATATAGTAAAAGATGTTAGAACTTTATAACTAAATGCTCAACATGATATATATATATATATATATATATATATATATATATATATATATATATATATATATATATAGTTTTTACCATATATATATATGGTTTGTAACACCCCTTTCCAAAATAGAAGAGAGGTTACTCAAAACACAACAGAACTAAGAAAGATCACAAGGCTCTAAACCACAAAAGAATAATCTCATAATAATTCAATATCATAAGACAAACCATAATAAATGCCACACTGGCTCAATCCACAATCTAAAATAATTATTACAACTTTAAATAAATCAATGTATCGAAACCTAACAAAATATATCAAAACTATTGGATTAAAGGAAGCTCTCGTCACACTTGCCATTGGTCCCCCTGGTTACCTACCGGAAGAAGAACACAGCATGAGCCAAATGCCCAGTACGGATATAGAATACAAGAATTGAACCGACATAACTAACTCAATTAATTGAACTGAACTGTAATGAACAAAACCAACACAATGAAATGATAGGCTGAATCAAATGGCTGGGTATTATTTCATACCGAGCTCAGAATAAATAGTAATATACCTTGCCACACAGGCAAGCCAAATAATGCCACACATGCAATCAAAATAATGCCACACAGGCAATCACACATCTGATCACAAGTAATCCAGATGCATGCAAAATCGGAAGGTGTGTTTGGCACAAACATCACCAATCGCAGTAACGTAACGTATCAGAAAACTAGGGTCGACCATACGCCTCCCACAACAAAAACACAAATGGCCAACTCCCACCGGAGCACAAAGCGAGACGCCAGTGGATTGATCACACCGCCACGGAAGGTGTCATGCCTCGGTGCCAAGAGGATGCTCGCTGTGGTACCCCACGGTGGTTATAGCTCGTGTATACCCTACGGTATTCTAACAAGGATACCATGTCACAACACACGCGACATAATATCAACAAAGAGGGTTTCTAATACGTATACGTGTTAAACTGAAATGAATCATCAACTCAAAGTCTCCAAAAATATTAACATGTACTTTCTACGAGAATCAAAATAAATACAAAAGATGATACACTAGATCAAGAGTACAAACACGAGTTCTAAGTATCAATACCAAGACGAAACTATCAAAATAAAATTAGACATGTTGTATTATTCTAAAGAGTACAAATATGAGTTTCAACTATGAGCGCGCCAAAATCAACTATCACAATAAATTTGATAAGGAATAATTATGGAAACAATAATTAATTTCAAACGAGAAACAAAACGAACAAATTAAATTTAATAAGAATATCAATAAGGAGTAATGCGGAATAAAGTACTGGATTAAGTAATGTAATAATCTTAGAGATTATATTTCAAATGAAACTCTTTAAATTTCCTCGTTCGAACTAATTACACAAATTAATAAAATAAAATTAATAAACTATCGTTAAATTATTAATTACAATTTTACTTTTCCTAAAGCTATTATTATTAATATTATTATGATTATTATTTTAATTTACACGTTGTTAAACTAGTAAACTAACTGACCTTTCCTGTTAGTAGTAGTATGATGGCGCAACATATATATATAATATCTAAATTATTAACCTGGATCAAGCATTCAAAAGCAGTACAAGTATATTTATAATGATTGCTAGCTACCCCCAATAATTCTGATAACAAACTAAAAACAGACTTACGTGTATGATATAAATGAATTTCAATTCCTCTTCCTCCTCTTATGTTGACGTATAATTCTTACGTTTCTTTTTCGCCTCACACTTTACAATCAATTTTAATCCGAATGTAACTAATTAACATAGGGTTAGGTTTTAGATATTTATTTATTAATTTCCCTTTTTTTATATATTTCAACTCTCCTAATTTTGATAGAATTTTAATTTGACCCACATATAAATTAAATCAAATTAATTTTATGGCCCAATTTTATCAACTAAATTTATTCGTCAATTATTAATACTTATTAGCCCAAAAGTAAATGATTAGATTGACCCAAACAAAATAATAGCCCAAATAAGAAAACAGAGTCCAATTAATATGTTTTAAAACAAAACAAATTTTTTTTTTCAATTATTTATTTATTTATTTATTACTGGGTATTACATGGTTACCTCATGAAAGTTGTTGAATGAATTTTTTTGGCTTTCTTAAATAATGCAGCCTATTCCCACATCCTTCTTCATTTACCCTCTTCTTTATCAAAGGATTTTGGATTTTTTATTTTATTTTTATAAAATGGAATGTGCATCAAGTTTCCTCTTCAGACTGTGTTTGTGAGTTTTCAATGAGAGGACACGCACAATGGGTTTCTTTCCAAGCCCATTTAATTCCTTTGGACTGTTAGGCTCTAGTTGCTACATATACAACTCTTATATCACATTGTTAATGGGTACTGGCAGGTTTCAAAAGTTCATATTTGCATAGTTGGTGGATCTTTAAGGAATTTCCACTGGGCCTAGCCCACTTATGTTAATCTGCTAGTGTTGTTAGATTGATTCTCTAACAGATTAGAGGAATGATTCATTTGTTTTTTTATTTATATATTTGTTTGAAAATGTTAGAAGAGAACCATCAAATATGGTAAAAACTATATATATTTATATATATTGATCCTTTATTGATATAATTTATTTATATAAATTTCATAAAAAAGATCAGTTTTAGATACTGATATTTGAAAATATTCTTTAACACAAATATTATTCGAACGGTGTTTGAAGTTTTAAATTAATCTATCGAAAATACTGAATCACTAATTTTGAGAGGACAAAATTATCCTGATTGTAGTTACTTGTGGTTTCAACAATGCTACTTCATTTGAACATGTACTTCTAAGTGTGTAAACGAAGTTTAACCTGGAAGCGAGCAGAGAGAGTTACTCGAATTCGATTCGAAATGATAAATTCGTACTCGAATTCGGCTCGAATTCAAATTATATTTGAAAATTCCTACTCAGATTCGACTCGACTCGAATATTTATTACTCGAATTCTATCCGACTCGACTCGAATATTTATTCAAACTACTCGCGAGCCTCAAATTCAAGCTCAAATTCGAATCTCCACATAATAACTAGTTTTATAATAAATATAATTATAAATTGAATTTATTATTTTACTTAAAAATGAAAAAAATATATTTATTATTACACTTTACAAATATAAAATCACAATTAAAATTAAAAACAAAACAAAATAATAACTAATTATCCCAATTTGATTTAAATTTGTATATATTATAAGAGAATGTATCGAACATCTAATCGAATATGTATTAACCGAGTATGTATCGAATTCCAATCAAAAATTCGAGTAGTTTGAACTTTAAACAAGTCGAGTAAAACTTTGCTCAGATTCTACTCATATTTTTATTCGAACTATTTTTAATGCTCAGATTTGGATCATATTATTAACGAATCCAAGTCTCATTCATTATTGTATATTTTTCGAAGTCGAGTTTGAATCAATGTTAGGCTTACGTTCTTTTATGTACTTCAGCCATGCTATTTCAATTCAATGTGCGAAAGATCCACAGCTAACACTAATTGTAGCCAATATATAGTCTACCCAACAGTTGGGCGAATTGTGTTTATTAACTATCATCCGACAAACTGTTTGGCAGAGATGCCAAACAATTGTTTGAAAATTTTAGAAGAGAACCATCAAAAATATATATGATATGACATACAACCAAGTAGTACTAGAAACATTATTTGTTTTATTTCTATGATCTAGAAAATACTAGCCAGCAGTAGTACTAACTGGACGCCCATAACTCACTGCAATCTTTCTATGAAGGGGCTTGATCGACTTGAATAATAGCTAGCTAGGCAGTTGAGTCAAGTTATTAACAGCTTTAAATTTATCCATCAGTTTCATTTTTCAAATACAAGTCACAAAATTTTCAGGCACTTTGGACACTACACGAACTACTCCTTTCTTTTTAAAATATAGAATCAAAATTGACTACTTTTGAACTCAATTTAAAATATTTTTAAACTTAAAATTGTCCGTTTTAATAAAATTATGAAAGTCATAGAGGTGATATGATGTCCTAAATATTTTGATTGGTCGATTGCAGATAAAATTAGATAGCTGTCGATTGCACACTCATGGGCCAACAATAACAATAATATTGTTTAAGCTATCTGCTACCAATTTTAATGAATTGAAGCAAAATTAGCTAAGTTAATTCGGTGCTGCTGAGTGTGTTGACACACTTGAAAAGAAGTTGGAGGTTTTTTTTTAATCTTCCAACATTATGTAATTTGTAGAATATAATTATTTTGCAAAGAATGAAAAGCATTTTGCATTTTGAATGAGATTAACTAAACATTTAATTAAAGTTGTACTAAATCTTCAAGAGCCCTCCAGAATCATGCCCAAAATTGCATCACAGTTTCTTAAGTTAGCCGGATTTTCAAGATACTAAAGGATTAAGAAATTAGAGCATCTCAAGTAATTCCACCAAATTACTTGAGAGAGAACATACACAAATTAATTTCAGACACCGTGCAGTTCAAAGTACTACTAGACTAGACGGATGTAAAATAATTCACAACAATAATAGTAACTTCTTTTTTCTTCTTCCAAAATCATTGGCTCAGCACAAGGGCATTCATTATTCAAAATAAAAACCTGTCAAAAACCGCGAAACAGAAACAAGCTACTCGAGAATAGATTCTTTTGATAGCACGAGGCCTTATATATAGATGTACAGGAGCTTCTCTAAATTAAAAACTACAACTTCTTTCAAACTAAATCTCTAGGAAGAAAAGTTTATAGACAAATAGGGAAAAAAGTATATATGTTACTCTACCATGTGCAGACTTAAGTTTAAATACCTTAGTCTCCCTTTGTTGGAGGGTCTATGCACGCACAAAATGGTGCCTTCTTACGCCTAGGGCTTTTTCTTACTCCACCAGATAGATAATCTCGTAGCAGGACTCTTCGTTTGGTCTCGATAACTCTAATTTTTCCTTTGCTTTCTTTTTCATCATCAAGTTTCAGTAAATCAAACTGTATTCTCTGCAACTCCAACTGCAATCGACCAATTTCTTCAGACATTCTTTGTACCTACTCCTAATTATATATCATGACTCACTAAAACATGGTTGATCAGTACCAAAAGGGTTTTGTCAACTAATCGATATATCTTGCCACGAAACTACGATTTATTAAGACCGAAATTAAATGAAAGAAAGAGATTAGGATGATTTTGTGCTACATCATATATTATTAATTTTTAATTCTTTCCTTTTTCTTTCAAGTTAATGTTTTCATGAAAAAGATTCGATTATATGAAAAATATTGTATTAATCAGTACAATAAAAAGCTATAAAAATTATTACTGCAACATTTTTTATAACCCATGCAATAAAAAACTATAGAATTTATTACGGTGAAATTAGTTAACTTCACCTTAACTGAATCCTGAAAAGATCATTAACGAGAAAAACTAAAAGAGTTAAAATGTCTAAATATATAGGACTGAGAAGGTACCACCATTTTATTATTTGGTGACTGCTCTAGCTTTTCTAAAATATATTATTAATTTTATATTGCCCATTTAAAATATTTTAAAATTCAAATCTAATGTGTTTCAATTAGACTTGGAAATAATAAATCATGCAAATAGTAATACCTTTTAAATATATTAAAATATTCATAGTTATGATGATTAAAGTTTAATAAATTAATCTATTTTAAATTAAAATTAAATATCGTAAATTAACTTCTTATGTTATTAGACCCAGTAATGCAAGTTCCTTTATATATTTATAGTCCTACACATATATTTAATAATTCTCTGTATCACTGTATGATAAATTCACTCTTTGCATTAATTAGTCGCTTTCATAGTTGAGATATTCATATTGTACTTATTTTTAAGTATTATATTTGTTTCAATTAATCAAAAGTATGTATGTCAAAGCCTACCCACCTCAACAAAAGATATGTTTGTATAAACAAATAAAAGTATTATTAATTGAATAGTAAATATTTGCATCAGATTAAAATGATTACATAACAAACTCTTTTATTTAATTTCGGTTTTCTCGCATAATGTACATTACCATACCACCTTATTGGTAGGAAGGAATTATCCTTGTCCTTGCATTTTTCCCCTCATCGGCAATATAATTAAAGATAAAAAGCGGGTCCCCGTAGTTTGCATCCATTAATACAAAATCAAATATTCATTATATAAAAATATATATATATATATATATATATATATTACTAGTGTTTTTTTTTTCTCAGTTAATGAAACAGTACATGCATGCCGATTGATATTGTCAGAGTAAAATAAATACATATATATAGAGATTAATGATTGAGACTTACAAGGATCTTTATAAACTAGCATGCCAATATTCGGAAATCAATTCTTGTTGGTCCTATAATAAAGATCAAGAGCCCAAGATCCATGGCCTCTTAGATTGTTTGGTTCATAACACATGCCATCGGGCCGTATAGCGGCGCAATCCAATTGGGAGCAGCAAAAGTCTATAAATGCCTGAAGTGCTTCATCTGTCGCTGTAAACTTAGCCACACACCAAGTGGGAGTCGGTATCTGCATCGCATTCATTAACATGATGTAAACATATAACTATGACTATTTAATCCTATGAATACTAGTAATCTTGGGATTATAATTCATGAGAATATACTCTCGGGATTATAATTCTTTCAAACAAATATGACATAAATGTACTATTTTTGTTAGTATGTACTAAATAAAATTGGATGAAAAGTTATATGACCCAATAACAATTATATTTTAAAAAAAGAGTGAGATAAAAAAGGAAAACGAAAAATAGAATGGGAAATTATAAACTTACACCCCTCTTCTGCCCAGTCTATACATAATTTTCATAGGTAGAACAAGCAAACAGACAAAAGAGGACAAAAATAGAGCACAAGGATGAGTTTTTCATTGCCATGTGTGGTCTCAAGTACAAATTAGGGTTCATTTGACCTAATTAAATTAAATGCACAAATGAAGGTTCGCAGTATGATTAAATGAAAAGACGGAATAGCTGGAAATAAAGAAGCAAGACCTGAAAGAATCTTTCACGTGTCCCGAGGCAGAAGACACGTGGAGACGACTCATTTTGGGAATTGATTGAGGGATTGGATTGGTGGCTAGAAGGCGGGTGACGATCCGGGCATTACTCGATGACTAAGGGTAATTTGAATTTCCCGAGGATATGTGCCTCAAAGACATGACCACTCTCCAAAAATTTATAAATACCCCTTCCACTCCATTGGGAAGGGACCTCTTCAGGACACATGACTTGGACTCTTGAAAGATCGAAGGACCTGGGTATTCTCTCTCAACACTCAAGAAGACTTTTGAAATCCCAATAATCCTAACAAGGTTTTCGGATTCTAGGAGTGGAAGGACTCAAGAAGAAGGCTCTTGGAATCCCTGCTACCCTAACACGGTTCCCGAATTCTAGGAGTTCTGCCACGCGTCGTTGGAGTAATCGTCCACCTGTTCTTCTCCCCTCTTCAATCAATTCCGTACTTTTTCGTGGATTTCTCTCCTCCTCAGCCAACACAAAACCCTAACCCTAGCAAGGTTCGATTTTCTTGCCCATATTTCTTTGGCGACTCTGCTGGGGAGGTGTAGAATTCTTGAAGGGTATGCCCACAACTCGAAGTGGGAGAACAACAGGAAGAGCTTCACCAACAAATAACATTACCTCACCGGGCCCAGTTCCAATGCAAGCAAGTCAAGATTTCCAGGGCGTGAATCTAAATCTCGATCAACCCATCCTTGAAGATGCCTCGGAAGGAAGTTCAACATCACCATACATGACTGATCAACAACCAAAGAATGTCAGGCAGACAGGCGAGGGAAAGTCAGGCGAAGAAGAAAGTGGAGAGCAGACAAATGTTGTGCAACTAGAGATGCTCAAGGCGTTGAAGGAAGCACGGGAAGGACAAGGGATGATGATGGCTATGATGTTGGAGATGCAGAGGAAGCAAGAAGAAATGGGAACAGTTCGCAGGGAGAACAAGCAGGAGTGGAGGATAACAACAATGGTAGCAACAACAAAGAGAACTAGATTGTACCTCCATTGACTGAAAGTCAATCGGTTCCAATAATCAACTTGGAGCTCCAGAACAGTGGTGACGGGCCACAACCTAGGTTGGAAGCAAGCTAACCTCAAACGAAGTACATCATCCCAACTGCTCTTCCAGCATTTTTACAGGTGCAGATGGCAACCTTCCCAAGCCATGTCCAGCGAGTGAGCCAATAAATGCCACCAGTGCCAGCTTTGCACGATACAAGTGTACATCAACCAATGTCTTCACCATACACACCGCCAATACAACAGTATATTACAACACCCCAGAGAGTTCACGCCACAAGCCAATACGTGACGAAGGATGATATGATCGATGTGATCAATCAACTTCGCAGGCAGACATCTCGACCCTCGGAGTTAGACTTTACTCCACCTTACCCGGCACACATTCGGAAGCAACCTTACCCAACAGGGTATATCGAGCATCCCCCTCAATTTCCAAAGTACAATGGGGAGAAAGGAAGTGCCAGAGAACACATTGCCAGGTTTGTGGAGTCGATGTCTGCATGGTTAGGATATGATAAAACGAATAATCACAATTTATTGATGAGAGAATTCAACAAGACTTTGATGGATAATGCCTTCAGTTGGTACTACAGCTTAGAGAAGGGATCATTCCATGATTGGGATGATCTAAAATTGCAATTTTTTAAGAAATTTTTCTATGTACAGAAACAAGTAACCATCGTAGAACTCATACGATTCAAGCAGAAGCCAAATGAGGAGTTGTCAAATTACGTGGATAGGTTCAGGGCCCAACCACAGAAGTGTGCAGAGCCAATTGAAGAAAAAAACTTGGTTAGCATATGCAACAATGGTGCTTTAGACGCCTTCAAGCCCCATCTCATTACCAAAGCTTGTGATTCATTTGTGACCCTCTCATCTTTTGCACAAGATTTGGGGGTAATCATGACATTTCCCACAAGCCATGCGATGGTTACATGGAAGAGCAAGAGGACAACAACTGTGGCTTTGGCGGATTCTTAGTCAAAACCACAAGGGGGAAAGAGGGAGAAGAATGAGAAATTTGAGCGAAGTAGAGAAAAGCACGGGGACAAGTATACCAGAATGCCAGTTCTGGAGGCTATCACATGCAGCGAGAAGGTATTCAGGAGTCTGTACGAACAATGGGTCGAGCACGGAGTGGTAAAACCTCCAAGGCCCCGGTTGGTTGTGATGGAAGAGATGAAAAGAAGACCAGATTTCTGTGTATACCACCAATACGCGGGGCACTCCACTATGGATCGTTATGCGGAGAGGATATACCATGAGATGTCAAGCACGGGAGATTGAACTAGAGAAGAAATGTGCAACACTATCACCCATGATGCAGTCCCGGAAGTTAAGAACCCAAATACTGGCTCTACCATCAAAAGAACTCTGAACTACAAATGAATTAAAAATCCACCCAAGATGGTGGTCCACCAAAAATGGTGGTTTAAGTCCTCAGGAATATCCCTTGCCAAGTAATTGGATGACCAAGGGAGGAGGCACAAGAATTAACAAATTAAAAAAAAAAACTACCTAAGATGGTGGTCCACTTTAAATTGTGGTCAAGTCCTCAGATCGTGACCATGCACACACAAAAAATTGGATGACCCAAGTGACGAGGCACCCGATTTCAAGTCCTCGTAGACCGCACTTGCCAAGAAATTGGACGACCCAAGTGACGAGGCACCCAATTTCAAGTCCTCGTAGATCGTGACTTGCCAAGAAATTGACGACCCAAGTGACGAGGCACCGAAAGTGTTACACTTTATCATTAAAAGTGAATGAGACACCTGACTATAAGTCCTCAGACCCGAAAAGTTATACTTTTAACTTTAAAAGTAATCGAGGTACCTGAGTATAAGTCCTCGAACCAGACAAGTTATACTTTCAACTTCAAAAGTAATCGAGGATTTATTATTTGAAACGTTATGCTTTTCGTTAAAAGCAATTTTATTATCAATAAATTGTCAAACTTCCGCTTATGCTTGAATATTTTTTCTAATCTTTTTTTTAAAAAAAGTACAGATTCAAGTGTTAGTTTGCATTAAAAAAAAAGTTTTTTTCTTGAAAAGATTCATGTTTGCTGTTTTATGAGACCTATTGTTGTCTTGGAGTCTTAATTCGAACAACTTAAGATTCAATGTTAAATATTGAGTTTTAAAGAATCATTCAAATTAAAGGCAATCAATAAGGATAAAAGAAACTATAATTTGATAAATGAAATATATGTACATGAAATTTCTCATACAGGAAATAGAAAAAATTATGAAAGCTCATGATCTAAAGGCTATGACATGTCGAACTAAAGAGAGGGGAATAGCTAAAGCCTTCAAGTCGACAATGGTGTGGTACTATGAGCCTTCGTATTGGAGGCTATCGAGCCTTCAAGGACTTGGGTAGCTGACTTATTTTTCCAAAAGCTTGGTCTTCAATTTATCTATGGCATCTTGAAGCTCCTAAATTTTACATAAAGTAAGTTATTCTCATGGAGACGTGAAGTGACTTCCGAACAAAGTGCAACAACATGATGATTGGAAATAAAGAGATCCAACCTAGCATGAAAGGGAGACATGTCCAAGGAAAGTTAGGAGATACCTAGATATCCTTGAAGAGCTCCTCTAGGGCTTGCCCTCCTAGGTTTTGCTCCCCTAGAGGTCCACTCTCCTAGGACTTTCATTTTCAAGGCTTGCAAAACATCAAGCTTTTAGAAGTGAAGACTTCAACACTTAAAAATATTTTGCGCGATTATCTCACCAAAGGCGCGACTCACGCGCAGGGGAAAAATGCTTACTAGTAGATGACACAGACATCCTCTAGAGTAAAGGTGCATTCCCCCCAAGTAGTGACGAATATGCACGTGGAGGAGCACCACGGTTCTGTTGAATACGAGTGTCCCTGCATAGGTGGATGCAATGAAAAATGTCAGCTTTTTCTTTATTACATCCACATAATCAACATTCTCAAGTATCTCGTTGATTTAATGCTGCCATTCCTGAAGGTGGCTAGATGAATTAGACAAAATATGAAGGAGGAGGCCATTAGGTTGGTTCCCCTAGGGGTTAGCCCGTAGGGTTTAGCCACCTAAGGAGCTCTCCCCTCTTACATTTAACTTCTCCTTACGCGTTGAATCAACTGATTGGAATAAATGCTACTTCACCGGAATATCCGAACCAAGGACCTTGTTAAGGTGAAATGGCTCAGAATAAATTCTTCCTCCTTGCGGTGTTGTCCTTTCTTTCAGAATATCCGAGCCAAGGACCTTGTTAAGGTGGAATGGCTCGGAATAGATACTTCCTCGTTGTGGTGTTGCCTCTTTTCTTTGAGAATATACAAGCCAAGATCCTTGTTAAGGTGAAATGGCCCGGAATGGATGTTTCCTCGCTATGATGTTGCCCTTTCTTGGAGAATTTCCGAGCCAAGATCCTTGTTAAGGTGAAGTGGCTCAGAATAGATGTTTCCTCGTTGCGGTGTTGTCTTGTTCTTCGTGAATATCCGAGCCAAGATCCTTTTTAGGGTGAAATGGCCCAAATCAAATGCTTCCTTGTTGCAGTGAAAAAAAGTGTATCCTTTTATATATCCGAGCCAAAATCCTTGTTAAGGTGAGATGGCCAAAAAAGAAATATTACAATCACCTGAAAAGTGAATTAGATGAAAGATCAAAAAAAAAATTAATAAAAAATAAAAAAAATTAACCAAATAGAAAATCAAAACAACTACAATTATTAAAATCTTTTATGTCCTTGTATGTTTCTGTTCACATAGATGGCCAATAAGAAGGGAAATAACATAGGTCAGGAAAAGGAAGAGGGCTAGTAGTACTAGCCTCCCTTTATTGCTTGATTTTCTCCGAGAATTGATCACCAACCAAACACAAGTACCGTTAAACATCACAATTCGCGAAACACCTATTTTGGGGACCCAAGATGGGTGATGTATACCTGTTTTGGGGGCTTCACAGTTGATATCAAAGCTTAGGGATATGATCCCTGGCTGAGATGTGAGACAAGAACTAGGAGGGGAGAGAAGGAGAATTCCTTCCCTAGTATGACCTACCTAAGTTATTTGGTATTTAATTGGTCGGTCAGAGTATAGGGATAATATGTGATATGTTAACTAACCCTTGTTTTGTGACAGTTTTTGAAAATGGCATCTGAAAATGTTGAGATCAAAGAATGAAGATATGAGACCGCTGGGTCACCAACCATCAATACCTGTGATAATGTGCAACAGAAGACAATAATCCATGATAAACAATAACACCGATCAAATGATGAACGATGGGATGTTTAGAGGTTTTATGCAATTCATGAAACATCCCAGATAAGAGACTTCGCTCAAAATATAGGTGGAAATAATGGCAACCCACGGCCAACCATCGCTAAGTTAGCTCAAGGAGTCGGGACCACCGGAGTTTTTGGGAAAGCCGTAACCATTTAAAGCGAGACGTGGTTAAAGCAGATCGCCAAGATATTTGATGTCTTGGGATGCTCCGAGAGCAAAAGGTTCCTTTACCACCTTTTATGTTGCGTGAAGAAGTTAGACACCATCGTGGAAATGCATAATGTACCCAAATTTCGACACACTCAAGATGTCTTGGGAGAAGTTCCAAGATTTGTTCAACGACAAGTATTTTCCTGAAAGTATTCATCATATGAAGGAGGTGGAATTCATCAAGTTGGAGCAAAAAAATATGACCGTGTCGCAATACGAGGCTAAATTTGTGGAGTTATCCCAGTTTGCATCCCATTTAGTCGATAATGAGGAGCGAATGACGCGAATGTTTCTAAGAGGTTTAAAACCCGATATACGTCAATACCTCATTTCTCACAAACTTTGTTTATATTCAAATGTTTTGAATAAGGCTCAGTTATTAGAGCGCGATAATGAGTCAGCAAAACCAAAAGGCAACGACCAACAACACAATAATAATCGTACCGGTGGCAACGACCATCGGAACAATGATAACCATCGTGGAGGAAATTATCATGCCAGAAATAGTAACCACTTTGGTGGTAATCATGGCCAAGATAATAGAAGTGAAAGTTTCAAGAAGAGGAGATTCAATAATAATGGAAAGACCTCAGCACCAGCACCTGTTGTTAAGGAAGGAGAACGATCGCCGGTCGTATGTTACAAATGCGAAGGGGAGGGACACATCAGTCCAAACTGTACGCAGCAGTCCAAAGCGTGTTTCAATTGTGCAAGAGAAGGTCACCTAGCCCGATTTTGTCATGCACCAAAATCAAGTCCAGCTGGGATGGTAGCTCCAAAGGCGGATACGGACAAATAACCCAAAACGGTTAAGACAGGTTAGTTAATTATAAATTCTTACGAAGTCTATACCTTATTAGATATCGGTTCTACCCATTCTTTTATCTCTCTTGCTTGTGCTCAACATTTAAATTTAACTCAGGAGAAATTAGACTTTGACTTATCGGTTGAAACTTTGTTAGGAGAAACCTTCGTTAGCTCCATTGTTTATAAATCTTTTTTGATTCAAATCGACACTTTCACGTTACCTGTCAATCTTATTTCTTTGAAAATACTTGCCTTTGATGTGATTTTAAGAATTGATTGGTTAACTACTCATCATGCTTTTCTTAAGGTTGTTAGCTTTCATATTCCTAACCAACCTTTTATGCGAATTCAAGCAACCAAACCACTAAAGTCAATCATTATCATATCAAGCCATAAGTAAAGAGCCCTGAGCCTTTATCTGGTGACTTCCTTGCGTGGAATGCACCAAAGCCAGACTTTCTATAGGCGACGTCGTGAATGACGATGGCAAGTTGATAGGTATCAATGTGACGTACTATCCAAGTCTTGGATGAGGGTCACAGTTTTGAATGATATTTCTATTGTTAATAAATTTCCTGACATATTCTTGAAGACTTCTTAGCCTACCCCTAGAGCGTGAAATCGAATTTTGTATTGACCCCAGTACAAAACTCATTTCTAAAACCCTCAAATATTTCTTTAATTAAAACGAACGTATCATGCACCAAAGACGTTGGCTCGAGCTGTTGAAGATTACGATCGTACCATTCAATACCATCGTGGAAAAGAGAACGTGGTAGCTGACGTGTTGAGTAGAAGATCGTATGCGTTTATGAGTGTGATGTTGTTAACATAAAGAACCATTTCGTATAACTTATAAATGATGAAGAAAGAGTTAAAGACTCTAGGGACCCACGTGAAGATAATGAATATACGAGTAGAATCGACTTTAATCGATAAAGTTAAAGCCGCTCAAGCTACACACCCGAATCTAATGAATGTGAAGAAGAAGGTTCAAGAGGGCGTTATTCTAGAAGCAAGAATCGATGAAGAGAGGAAATCTCAACCCTCGATTTAATTGGCCCATTTGAAAGACTTGAGCGAGTAGGAACTGTGGCCTATAGACTCGTTTTACTGCCAAGTATGTTGCGTGTTTATAACCTTTTTTTTACGTATCGATGTTACGTAAATATGTGGACGACCTGAACCACATTATTGAATTAGAACTAGACGAGATAGCAAAAGATTTAACGTATGAGGAGATACGTGTTAAAATCTTGGATAAGAAGAATCATATTCGACACTCAAAGGTTATACCTCAAGAGTTAGAATCTGAAATGAAGTCAAGGTATCCTCATCTCTTTGGCATACCAAGAACGTACGTAAATTTCGAGGGCAAAATTTCATAAGGAGGGGAGATTGTAAGACCCCAAATTTTAGGAATAAAGATTTAATTTTCTCGAAATATTTTTTTGAATATTATGGTGTGGGTTTGAGATAGTGTTATAGTTGTGGGTAGTATTTATAAATTTTGCAAAGTATGCAAGTTGTTATATAATATTCGATTGGTCGGGGAATATTCGTTTTAACAGGGAATATTCGTACGACGACACAATCATTGGCGGACCCCACAATGGAAGTATTGTCATAGTTAGAAAATGACAGAATTATCATTTTATAAAAATAACTACGAGAGTGTTACCGCTAAAACCGCTGAAACAACTTGGTAGTAAAAGAATAGTAATACGCTGTGGTCGCATAAAGAAGATTACCTGTATTGATTATCGATCCTTACATAAGAAGTCACTCGATTATACTCAATTATTGCTACAAGAATTGTCGTGATCATATCTCTCATATTATTGATTCAATTATTGTCACAAAGATTATCTCAGATAATATGTTATATTATTAAATCAATAATTGAGACGGAAAGTTATTCATATTATTATTTGCAATATTGACAATGTCTAGAAGTTCTGTCAAGGAGAGGTTTGGTCACCTAATTGCGTGCCAATATGGAAAAATCCTTATTGGAAAGCCCCTCTTTCCTGGGAACGACCTGGTTGTTAAATATTGTGAATCATAATATTAATGATGAATAAGTTCGTGTTGATTAAAGATGAAATTGATAGTTCCATTGTGTTGGAATTATTATTGTTAGTAAAAATCGATATTTATTTCGATATTAATTGATGTCTGAAGGTTATATTGACCAATCGGGTAATTAACTGGATATATGAGTAATTAATTGTTATTGATTCACATGATTATAACTATTTGTTCACATGTCTGTACTATTGATTCACATTCATTTACTATTCGGGGAGTTGGTGCAAGATTGATAATACTTGCATGACTAAGTTAAAAATGGAGGTATAGATGGAGGTACTATACTGTAATTCGTATTTTCACATGTCTAGAAATATTGATTCACATGATTTACTATTGATTCACATGATTTACTATTAGGGGAGGTAGTGCAAGTTTGATAATACTTGCAGGACTAAATTAATAATGAAGGAAAAGAAGAAGGTATTATACAGTAATATTTCGAGCCCCAAAACGTGCAATTATCAAAACTATATTTTCTTATAAATAGAAGCTCATTCTTCTTTCATTTCTCACCAATTCACTAAAGCTATAGAGCAATTATTATAGAGAGAAATTATAGAGAGAAAAAAAGAGAAGTCTGCTACCTCACTATTCCAAAGATCCGCCTTCTTTTGAGGTAAGTGGGTATTATTTCTTTCAGATTCATGAAGAGA
Organism: Panax ginseng; assembly: GCA_020205605.1. Lineage (NCBI taxonomy): Eukaryota > Viridiplantae > Streptophyta > Magnoliopsida > Apiales > Araliaceae > Panax > Panax ginseng. The sequence goes on along the minus strand of CM035134.1, from coordinate 142,184,710 downwards.
GCTTATGTTATTCCATTCTTTATTATTATGTTGAATAATATGTCTCATGCTAATACCGCATACATGGTGAAATTCTTTCGTTATTCCATTCTTTATTATTATGTTGAATAAACTGCCTATGCAAGCACCGCATATATGGTGAAATTCTTCGTTATTCTATTCTTTATTATTATGTTGAATAATCTGCCTATGCCAAGCACCGCATACATGGTGAAATTCTTCTCGTTATTCCATTCTTTATTATTCTCGTTTGAATATCCTCGCTCTGCGCAGACACGCATTTGATTCGTTACATTATTTATTATTCGCTGGAATAACCCGTCTGCATTTGGCCTATCGCATGCCCGGTGAAATTCGTTGTTATTCCATTCTTTATTATTCGTTGGAATATCATGCCTCTATACTGGACACGCATTTGACCGTTCCATTCTTTATTATTCTATTCGAATATCCCCGTCTGTAAGTAATTACGCATGACTTGGTTCCATTATTTATTATTATGTTGAATAACTCTCGCTCATGCTAAGTAATCAAGATACATGGTGAAATTCTTCGTTATTCCATTCTTTATTATTCGTTGAATAACCTTTCTATGTGGATTTACTACATGCATGGTGAATGATCCTTTCGATTCATTCCTTATTAAATTTTGAAAATGATCTCGCTCACGCGGATTACCGCATGGGCGCGTAAAATCCAATGCATAGCTTCATATATTCTATTATACTCAGTTGGTTAAAGTTTTGGCTTCTATACTCCATGAAATTAGTGGAATATCCTTAAAATTTGTGCTTCATCCATTATCTTTTCATGGAAATATTCTTCTGAGCATTCTTGAATTTTACTCCACAAAGAAGTATCATGTTGACAATTTGGACGTTATTGATTTCTGGATAAATTAATTTATAAATCTTTAAAATTTAACCTTGAACTTGTTTTATTGAATTATTATGTCATTGTCATCATCCTTATGCTTATATTGTGATTAAAGTCATCTTTGACTTACGTGCATAGATGTACTTGGTATGATTATGACATGTGGATTATTCTAAGATAATCATGATCGTAATGTAACGTAATGATGTGGTAAAAGTCCTCATCGGCTCGTAGTTCATTGATGGACAGCTTGTTGGTATGATTATGACCAGGATTATTAAGTATAATCATGACCCTTGATGATTACATGAATATCCTTGGTCGTGGTGCGGTGGATGTTGTGGTTTATTTATTGTCGAGTCTCAGCCGATAAAGTTGATGAAAAACTTTTTAAATCATAGAAGATAGTAGATTTTATGCTCTACTGACTCTTCTAATGGATTACTTATTCACCGCAGGTTGTTGAACTAAAACTTGTTGTCTATTATATTCTATCGCTTGTTATATCATCAAGGCTACTTAATAATTTATTCGCATTATCTTAGTCATAATATTTCTTAATGGGCTAGTTGAGCTCACCCTTTGCTTTCATTGTTCTCTTCGTAAAATGAGAATATAGTTGGGACTAATTGGGAACGAGTGACGGATTCGGATGATAGCATTAGTAGTCCTCACTATTCTGTTAAATAGTGTGATAATAAATATAATGAGGACTCCATTGAGTGTGGATATTGTCTAGATGACAATATTCTTTTTAAAACTCTTATATTATGTTTTGTCGTATTTTACATGACTGTTATATAATTAAGTTGTATTTGAATTTTGTACCATGTATCTGGCGACCCAAGATGGGTGATGTATACCTGTTTTGGGGGCGTCACATAAATTATATGGACAGATACGTGGTAAACTATCATTTACTTGTTTTTGGGTTCATGAAAAATTACGAAGAATGCCGGTAAGCACATAAAGCAGAAGAGATGGTGGCATCACGTATACACAATTCGAGTAGTAGTACTCATCGTATGAATGAAATGGTTCATGATATTCATAGGCCATATTTTGATTGGGAACAAGCGCAGAGAGCAACCTATGAATTTCGATGCCAAAGACTTCTTTAAGTTATTAGACGAGGGTAATGAGCCATCAGTGGCATGGTTGCACCAAACACACTACATTGTCTCAGTAGTGGGCGACATTACTTAACATCAAGGTCGATCACAACATGAGTCATGAGTGTTTTGAGTCGCTTCAAGGACATTAAGAGTATGTTGCCTCGACGATGAGAAAATACCGTAACTATTACTTTGTAAGAAAATGGTGAAGAAGTTGGGTCTTGGATACCAAAAGATCGATGCATATCCCAACGATTGCATGTTATTTTATAAGGAAAATGAACAGATGACAAGGTGGACGTTTTGCAGTCATGATCGGTTTAGGTCTAATAAAGAGGGTGTGACTACAAAAAAATCAAGTATACCATTTAAGATTCTAAGGTATTTTCTAATAACACATCGGCTAAATAGATTGTACATGTCTTCAAGATCAGCTGAACATATGAGTTGGCATGCAAAATCTCCAGCTAAAGATGGAGAACTAAATCATCCCGCAGATGGGCATGTGTGATTTCTAAATTCGGTATTTGAAACCCAAACTCAAAGGCTTCACGATACCATTTCTTTGAGTGGAATAATACTAATAATAATAACAATAATATAAATTTCAAACTTAATTTACATAATTATCAGAGTTTAATCCCAAGTACGCAACCTTTAAACATTCATTACAACACTTGATAGATAATATATATCATCCTTATCTTAATAAAGTCTAATTATTACATAATATATAGCATAAACATTCATTCAAATGATCTTCCCTTTTCCCTTGCTCTTAGCAGATCCTTCAGCTTGTTCACACTTAGCTGAAAACATTTAAATTAAGCAAGGATGAGCATTCGAGTTCCCAGCAAGTAATAGCAACAATAATTATTAGTTGAAAGGATTAAGTGTTTTCTTTAAATGACACTTCTACAACGAATCAATAGTTGTGAAGTAAGCTAAATCAATAATAACAACATATCATTTCCATATCAAATTTTTTGAAACTATGTACTGACTATAAATGAGGATCAGTTGACAGACTATGAACATTGTTTTTCTATTTTCGAAAAGGTTAAACAGAACTTCATCTGTAAACCGTCATAACTTACGAGCACGGGGGTGATCAGCCCGTTATGCCCTGTGTTGATCAATACTACATACAAGGATGATATTTTCGTCTAACATATCCGCCTTAGGTGCATAAAAGTTTCCCATATTTGGGATGTTCATTCCAGTCTAGAATCCGAACCAAAATAATTCGGTTGGATAACAACAAAGTTTTATCTTGTTCAACAATAATTTTAAGTTTGTGTCTAGCCGGATCAAATAACATAGACAGCTTTTAATTCAACGTATACATACTGGACACCGATAAGTATGCATCAACATGTGATAAAATATAATGATTATCCAAGTGAGAAAACTTGTATAACCATGTTTGGAAATTAACGAACATAATATATATCTTGATTTACAATAACAGAGTTAAGGACCTTGTACAACAAATTATAATTTAATAACTTACTTATACAGAATCATTGCATAAGTATATACAAAGGTTGAAATATTTGAACAATGAAAAAGAATAGTTCAGATATTATCTTACGCATGTCCATTGCATAAAGTAAATGCAAAGGGTTAGATATCACCGATCCGTTGCTTACTTACAGTTATGCAACTTAGTTTTATCTTTTATATCAAGCCCTATCATTAATAAGATAATTTATCCGATTAGAATAACATATCATATCATATTGTACTGCTATTTACAGTCAGCACATAACCTAATCACATTGTCACATATGTTTAACAACCATTGAATCACAAATAAACACTTATCAAGTCAACTTATCTAAGTCCAGATCAATTTCTGAAACATGTAGGTGTACCGACAACTTTATCGAGTAATTATCGAGTCTAAGACTTCATACAGTAGTTCAATATCCATTTAGATAACTTATATATCAGTCATATTATTTTTAATGGCCTTCTAATAATTTTTAAATAATTATTACAATTTATCATAATTTTTGAAACACCGGAATCATTATTAAATGATTTAAATATTAAGTAATTTCATTATCATTAATACTTAATTAACATTAAACTATTAATGAAACCATTGCCAAAATATTAAAGTTATTTATAATAACTCAAAATATTTTTAAAACATTAATATTACCCTTAAATGATTTTTAAAACATTTAAAATAATTTTTAAATAATTACCATTAATATTTAAATATTAATGTATTATGCCTCAAAATATTAAAAGTCGTTAAGTATAACTCAAAATATTTTTAATTCATTTATATCCTCTTTAATTATTTTTAAATTAATAAAACCATTTTTAAACTATTTATTTAATATAATTATTAAATAAATTTAATATCATTAATGTTAAATTAATATCATTAATATTAAATTATTAATGAAATTATCCTTTAAATATTAAAAGTTATATTTTATAACTTAAAATATCTTTAAACACTTTATTTTTATTTAAAATGATTTTTATAATATTAAAATCATTTTAAAACTAATTTATTTAATATAATTATTAAATAACCTTAATATCATTAATAATAATTAATTAATGAAATTTACCTTTAAATATTGAAAGTTATATTTTATAATTTAAAATATTTTTAAATACCTTATTATTATTTAAAATGATTTTTAATATAATAAAATCATTTTTAATTTATTTATTTAATTCATTTATCAAATAATTTACTTATCATTAATATTAATTTATTAATGAATTTCATCACAAAATATTAAAAGTCATTAAAAATAACCTAAAATATTTTCTTATACCATAATAAAATTTTAAATGATTTTTCAAGTATTAAAATTATTTTTAAATAATTTATTTAATATAATAATTAAATAAATTAAATACCTTTAATATTTCAAAAGTATTAAATATTTATGAAATATATTAAAAATTATTAAAAACTAATTTTCAGACTTTAAAATAATTTTTAGTAATTTAATTTGTATTTTTAATAATTAAAAACTAATTTTCTATAATTATTTAATAAAAATATAATTTTCAGAAATTAAGTGTCGCTAAAGATCATTTATAGGCTATAAATGATGTAACTGTCGCTATATGTGTTCTTCATGCTCATCATGAAACCCAGAACATCATGTGCAGTTAACGAGTAGGCAACTTTGACCATGATTAATTCTTAACATAAAGTGTTTCTGGACAAACTATGACTCAGATTTTGTAGTACTAATACAAGACTACATGATCCAACCATAAACATGGCCAACAAGCTTAACATAAGAGAGATCTGGAGCCTTGAACAAGCTGTCAGAGCTGTTCTTCATTTTTTGGGTTACCCAGAAATGAAGAACAGTTCGACTGCTCATATTTGGGCTTCTACAACTTGTGATCTAAGTGTTGTTTTAGTGATTTAACAATTTCAGATTGTAACCAACATGTAAGAGTACAGACCAACATAACAAAAATACAATCGTTAATCTAGTTTTTTGGGGACGCAGAGTGTAGTTAAGGATTTGATTATGAAAAATATGATCATGATGATCTTGCTAGCACTTTAAAGTTTTTTTTAAAAAAATTATTAAAAATGTTGTAAGCTCGATAATCCTCACTTTTGCTGGAACCTACCCTAATAGATATGTTCAAATCAAAGGTTAAATTCATGATCTTAGAACAAGTTGAAAACAAAACTTGTACTTTATGTGGCTCTTTGAAATTTCACACACATTAAGAAAAAAAATTAATTATTATATAAGGTCCAACTGTCCAATATTATTACCTTTACAAATTTCTATTAATTGGTAATACCCACAAAAATGAGCTACCTACTCCTAATTATATATCATGACTCACTAAAACATGGTTGATCAAGCACCAAAAGGGTTTTGTCAACTAATCGATATATCTTGCCATTTAAACTACGATTTATTAAGACCGAAATTAAATGAAAGAAAGAGATTAGGATGATTTTGTGCTACATCATATATTATTAATTTCCAATTCTTTCCTTTTTCTTTCAAGTTAATGTTTTCATGAAAAGATTCGATTAGGGTGAAGTCGACACCAACTTCACCATAGTAAATTTATATAATTTTTATCAGGTGCATGGATTATAAAAAATATTGTATTAATCAATACAATAAAAAGCTATAAAAATTATTAATGCAACATTTTTTATAACCCATGCAATAAAAAACTATAGAATTTACTACGGTGAAATTAGTTAACTTCACCCTAACTGAATCCTGAAAAGATCATTAACGAGAAAAACTAAAAGAGTTAAAAGGTCTAAATATATAGGACTGAGAAGGTACCACCATTTTATTATTTGATGACTGCTCTAGCTTTTCTAAAATATATTATTAATTTTATATTGCCCATTTAAAATATTTTAAAATTCAAATCTAATGTGTTTCAATTAGACTTGGAAATAATAAATCATGCAAATAGTAATACCTTTTAAATATATTAAAATATTCATAGTTATGATGATTAAAGTTTAATAAATTAATCTATTTTAATTAAAATTAAATATCGTAAATTAACTTCTTATGTTATTAGACCCAAGAATGCAAGTTCCTTTATATATTTATAGTCCTACACATATATTTAATAATTCTTCAGATCATCGTATGATAAATTCGCTCTTTGCATTAATTAGTCGCTTCATAGTTGAGATATTCATATTGTACTTATTTTTAAGTATTATATTTGTTTCAATTAATCAAAAGTATGTATGTCAAAGCCTACCCACCTCAACAAAGATGTTTGTATAAACAAATAAAAGTATATTAATTGAATAGTAAATATTTGCATCGATTAAAATGATTACATAACAAACTCTTTTATTTAATTCTCGCCGCAAAAATGTACATTACCATACCACCTTATTGGTAGGAAGGAATTATCCTTGCCCTTGCATTTTCAATTTCATCTAAGAATATAATTAAAGATAAAGGCAAATTCCCTATGTCGCATCCATCAATACAAAATTAAATATTCATTATACAAAATTATATATATATAAAATATATATATATATATATATATATATATATATATATTACTAGTTTTTTTTTCTCGCTTAATGAAACAAGACATGCATGCCGATTGATATTGTCGAGTAAAATAAATACATATATATAGAGATTAATGATCGAGACTTACAAGGATCTTTATAAACTAACATGCCAATATTCGGAAGCAATTTTGTTGGTCCTATAATAAAGATCAAGAGCCCAAGATCCATGGCCTCTTAGATTGTTTGGTTCATAACACATGCCATCGGGCCAGATAAGCACAAGAATCCAATCGGGAGCAAAGAAAAGTCTATAAATGCCTCAAGTGCTTCATCCGTCATTCAGAACTTAGCCACACACCAAGTGGGGTTTCAGATTCAGATCAAGATTCATTAACATGATGTAAACATATAACTATGACTATTTAATCCTATGAATACTAGTAGTCTTGGGATTATAATTCATGAGAATATACTCCTGGATTATAATTCTTTCAAACAAATATGATATAAATGTACTATTTTTGTTAAGATGTACTAAATAAAATTGGATGAAAAGTTATATGACCCGATAACAAATATATTTTTTTTTTTAAAAAAAGTAATAGAGAAAAAGGAAAATAAAAAATAAGGGAAATTATAAACTTACACCCCTCTCTTCCGCCTAATCCATATGTAATTTTCACAGTAGTAACAAGCAAATGCATAAAAAGAGGACAAAAATAGAGCACAAGGATGGTTTTTTTCATTGCCATGGAACTTCTTTTTCTTTTCTTTTTCAATTGATAATTGACTTGGAGAAATATTATCTCACCGATTGGGATTAAATAGTACTTGCACAATATTTCAATATTACTCCTATTAATTACTCCTATAAAAACGGGTTTATGTGTCCTTGATATATTTTTCAATATTAATCCTATTAATTACTTACTTTAAGAAAGCTATAAAGAAAAGATTTAAATTTCATTAAATTCAAAGATTATTCTTTGCTTGTTGGTACATTAATAACTTACATTAATTAATAACTTAAGGTTTTAATGAATCTAAGTTATTAATTAATAACTTATATATATATATATATATAGTTATTAATTATAATGCTATTAACTATATATATATATATATTAATTAATAACTTAAATAAGTTATTAATTATATATATAGTTAATAACTTATATATACTTACAAAACTACAAATACTATTAGCTTGTTATAATTTTATTGTTAAAATGTGTTAGTCTAATTAATTTAAAATTAATCTAGAAGTGAGAGTTAAATATATTAATTCACGTTTATGAATTTTTCGAGTGGAGGTGGTATTTATTATTTTCAGTTGCCCAATTATTTAGAATTAAGAAGTCCAAATATTTAAAGTAAGCCCAATGTCAATTTTGGATCAAGTTGGATTAACTAGTTGTCACACATACATTATAACTCGCACTCTCCATAAATATAATGAAATAAAATAATTTTTTTATAACTATGTGATCTATGTATAATTGAGGATAAATAATAAACAAAACTCCCATAAACATATTATTAAATTTTTAATCAAGTATTTGAGAAAAAATAAAATATTCAATGTAAACTTTTGAATCTAATTGTACATTATAAATATTCATACACACCTAAAGATATTATTTCTATACACATAAAATGGACATCTAAACATTAATAAGTAGAGCATTCATTTTGAAATTTAGGATGTGAAAATTGATAAAACTTATTTGAATTGTAATTTAGAGTATTGGTTATTGTATTTATTAAAATAAATATATTAACATTCATTCATTAATGAACTATACTTTAAAAATCGTTATTTTTTTTCTCAATCTAGTTATAGTTGTAATTAGAGCATTCATTTTGAAATGTAAAATATTTAGGATTTTGAAAATGATAAAATTTATTTGAATTATAATTTAGAGTATTGATTATTGTATTTATTATAAATAAATAAATTAACATTCATTCATTAATGAACTATTTTAAAACTCATTAATTATTTTAATAAGATTGACAATTAAAATTTAATCATTTATATTTTTTTAAACTCATTATTTTTTTTATTTATTATTTTTAATACATATTTATTTTCCTCCCTTTATGATTAGGATGTTTAATTAATATCAAATATATATTTACAAAAATTATAATAACTTGTAGAAATATTGTATAAAGTTTATATATACCGAGGACTGTTTAGTTTTTTGAAATGGCGTAATCGATTCAAACCATTCAAAGGCGCTTTGTTTTTTTTTTGAAAATATCATTCGAATGGCTAAATTGGTCAACCATTCGCACGATTGGACCGAAAGTGGTTTAGTCTCATTTTTGGACAAATAAAATGAATGAACTGCTAAATAATTTTTTTTACAATGTTAACTATTATATTCAAGAATATTAAATAAATTTAGAAAAAAAATTAAATTTATTTAGAGGGGTAAAATAATAAAAAAAATTTATTCAGATATTTCCAACATGTTAATTATCAAATACTTTTTTTCATTCAGATTCAACTCATTCAGATTCAAATTCGGACTAGATATAAACCCGCGTATTGCGGCGGTTTTGTTAATAATAAATTTATACGTGCAATTAATAAATTAAAATATAATAAGAAGATGATAGATTATTGTGGTATGTATTTATAGGGAGAAATTAGGTTAAATAACGGAGATTAATGATAATAGCTCAATTTCGGCTGAATGACACTTCTGTCCCTGCAAGTTACCACTCCCTTTCAAAATCGTTCCTAAAGTTCAATTTTCGTTAGTTAGGTCCTGAAGTAGTATTTTGTTGGCGCTTGCTCCTTCAAATTTAATTTGACCTCAACCCGACCCATTTTAACCAAATCCAACCCAATTTGATCCAACATAAAATTTTGATATTTTAAAATATAAATTTATTTTTAAATTAAGTTTAAAACAATAATTATATTTAATCCACGGCTAATGCGAATTGTAGCCAATATATAGTCTGTCAAACAGTTTGGCGAACTGTGTTTATTAACTAACATGTGAAAAAACTGTTTGACATCTCTCGCCAAACAGTTGGACAAACAAAAGTAGCACTAGTGCAAAAATCCATTCATTCAACTTTTGCCAACTGTTGGTTACAACTAACGCTGATAGTGAATTAACATGATATATAGTAAAAAGATGTTAGAACTTTATAACTAAATGCTCAACATGATATATATATATATATATATATATATATATATATATATATATATATATATATATATATATATATATATATATATATATATAGTTTTTACCATATATATATATATATGGTTACCTCATGAAAGTTGTTGAATGAATTCTTTTGGCTTTCTTAAATAATGCAGCCTATTCCCACATCATTCTTCATTTACCCTCTTCTTTATCAAAGGATTTTGGATTTTTTATTTTATTTTTATAAAATGGAATGTGCATCAAGTTTCCTCTCCAGACTGTGTTTGTGAGTTTTCAATGAGAGGACACGCACAAGGGTTTCTTTCCAAGATCAGTTTTAGATACTGATATTTGAAAATATTATTTAACACAAATATTATTCGAACGGTGTTTGAAGTTTTAAATCGATCTATCGAAAATAATCTAATCACTAATTTTGAGAGGACAAAGTTATCCCTGATTCAGTAGTTACTTGTGGTTTCAACAATGCTACTTCATTTGAACATGTACTTCTAAGGTGTAAACGAGTGAACCTGAAATAATAACAGAGAGCTACTTAATTCAATTTTAAATGATAATTGACTCAATTCTACTCAATTCAAATTATAATTGAAAATTCCTACTCAAATTCAATTTTAACTAATATTTATTACTCGAATTCGATCCGACTCGACTCTAATATTTATTCAATCTAGTTATAGTTGTAATTAGAGAATTCATTTTGAAATGTAAAATATTTAGGATTTTGAAAATAATAAAATTTATTTGAATTGTAATTTAGAGTATTGATTATTGTATTTGTTATAAATAAATAAATTAACATTCATTCATTAATGAACTATTTTTAAAACTCATTAATTATTTTAATAAGATTGACAATTAAAATTTAATCATTTATATTTTTTAAACTCATTATTTATTTATTTATTATTAATATATATTTATTTTTCTCCCTTTATGATTAGGATGTTTAATTAATATCAAATATATATTTAAAAAAATTATAATATCTCGTAGAAATATTGTATAAGGTTTATATATACCGAGGACTGTTTTGTTTTTATGTTTAATGGATTTAATCGATTCAAACCATTCAATGCGCTTATTTTTTTGAAAATATTGTCTAATGACTAAATTGGTCAACCATTCGCATAATTTGACCGAGTGGTTTAGTCTCATTTTTCATTCGAATATAATGAATGAGCTGTTAAATGATTTTTTTTACAATTGTTAACTATTATATTTAGTAATATTAAATAAATTTAGAAAAAAATTGAATTTATTTAGAGGATAAAACAATAATTATATTTAATCCACAACTAATGCTAATTGTAGCCAATTTATAAGATGTCAAACAGCTTGGGCTTAACGTGTTGTTTATTAACTAACATGCAAAAATCGGTTCGACATCTCTCACAAACAGTTGGATGACAAAGAGCACTAGTGCAAAAATCCATTCATTCAACTTTTTGCCAACTGTTGGTTACAACTAATGCTGGTAGTGAATTAACATGATATATAGTAAAAGATGTTAGAACTTTATAACTAAATGCTCAATATGATATATATATATATATATATATATATATAGTTTTTATATATATATATATATATGGTTACCTCATGAAAGTTGTTGAATGAATTTTTTGAATTTTTTCTTAAATAATGCAGCCTATTCCCACATCCTTCTTCATTTACCCTCTTCTTTATCAAAGGATTTTGGATTTTAATTTTATTTTTATAAAATGGAATGTGCATCAAGTTTCCTCTTCAGACTGTGTTTGTGAGTTTTCAATAAGAGGACACGCACAATGGGTTTCTTTCCAAGCCCATTTAATTCCTTTGGACTGTTAGGCTCTAGTTGCTACATATACAACTCTTATATCACATTGTTAGTGGGTATTGGCAGGTTTCAAAAGTTCATATTGCATAGTTGGTGAATCTTTATGAATTTCCACTGGGCCTAGCCCACTAATGTTAATCTGCTAGTGTTATTAGATTGATTCTCTAACAGATTAGAGGAATGATTTATTTGTTTTATATATATCATGACTCACTAAAACAAGGTTGATCAAGTACCTAAAAGGGTTTTGTCAACTAATCGATATATCTTGCTACTTAAACTACGATTTATTAAGACCGAAATTAAATGAAAGAAAGAGATTAGGATGATTTTGTGCTACATCATATATTATTAATTTCCAATTCTTTCCTTTTCCTTTCAAGCTAATGTTTTCATGAAAAAGATTCGATTAGGGTGAAGTTGACACCGACTTCACCATAGTAAATTTATATAACTTTTATTGCATGCATGGATTATAAAAAATATTGTATTAATCAATACAATAAAAAGCTATAAAAATTATTAATCGCAACATTTTTATAACCCATGCAATAAAAAACTATAGAATTTACTACGGTGAAATTAGTTAACTTCACCTTAACTCTAATCCTCAAAAGATCATTAACGAGAAAACTAAAAGAGTTAAAAGGTCTAAATATATAGGACCTGAGGAAGGTACCACCATTTTATTATTTGGTGACCGCTTCTAGTTTTTCTAAAATATATTATTAATTTTATATTACCCATTTAAAATATTTTAAAATTCAAATCTAATGTGTTTCAATTAGACTTGGAAATAATAAATCATGCAAATAGTAATACCTTTTAAATATATTAAAATATTCATAGGTATGATGATTAAAGTCTAAAAAATTAATCTATTTTAAATTAAAATTAAATATCGTAAATTAACTTCTTATGTTATTAGACCCAAGAATGCAAGTTCCTTTATATATTTATAGTCCCACATATATTTAATAATTTTTGTATCACCGTATGATAAATTCACTCTTTGCATTAATTATCCGCTTCATAGTTGAGCTATTCATATTGTACTTATTTTTAAGTATTATATTTGTTTCAATTAATCAAAAGTATGTATGTCAAAGCCTACCCACCTCAACAAAGATGTTTGTATAAACAAATAAAAGTATTATTAATTGAATAGTAAATATTTGCATCGATTAAAATGATTACATAACAAACTCTTTTATTTAATTCTCGCTTTTCAGTAATCGTGTACATTACCATACCACCTTATTGGTAGGAAAGAATTATCCTTGCCCTAGCATTTTCACCCCTCATCGGCAATATAATTAAAGATAAAAGGGTCCCTCGTAAGCTACATCCATCAATACAAAATCAAATATTTAGTTATACAAAAATATATATATATATATATATATATATATATATATATATATATATATATATATATATATATATATCTATTACTAGTGTTTTTTTTTTTCTCGCTTAATGAAACAAAGACATGCATGCCGATTGATATTGTTTTTCTATATATATATTTGTTTGAAAATCTTAGAAGAGAACCATCAAATATGGTAAAAACTATATATATTTATATATATATTGATCCTTTATTGATATAATTTATTTATATAAATTTCATAAAAAAGATCATTTTAGATAATCGATATTTGAAAATATTCTTTAACACAAATATTATTTGAAATCTGTTTCAAGTTTTAAATCGATCTATCGAAAATACCTGAATCACTAATTTTGAGAGGACAAAGTTATCCCGATTGTAGTTACTTGTGGTTTCAACAATGCTACTTCATTTGAACATGTACTTCTAAGGGTGTAAACAAGTCGAATCCTGAGCGTAACAGAGAGCTACTTAATTCGACTTAAATGATAATTAAGACTTAATTCTATTAATTCAAATTATAATTAAAAATTCCTACCAAATTCGATTCGACTCGAATATTTATTACTCGAATTCGATCCGACTCGACTCTAATATTTATTCAAACTACTCATGAGCCTCAAATTCAAGCTCAATTCAATTCCACATAATAACTAGTTTTATAATAAATATAATTATAAATTGAATTTGTTATTTTACTTAAAAATGAAAAAAATATATTTATTATTACACTTTACAAATATAAAATCACAATTAAAATTAAAAACAAAACAAAATAATAACTAATTATCCTAATTTGATTTAAATTTGTATATATTATAAGAGAATGTATCAACATCTAATCTAATATGTATAACCGAGAGTATGTATCGAATCACAATCAAAAATTCGAAGTAGTTTGAACTTAAACTAATCGAGTAAAACCTTGTTCGATTCTACTCATATTTTTATTCTAACTATTTTTAATGCTCGATTTGGATCATATTATTAACGAATCCTAGTCTCGCCGTCAGATATTTTCGAGTCGAGTTTGAATCGCATTGCATTGCTGCTTACGTTCTTTATGTACTTCAGCCATGCTATTTCAATTCAATGTGCGAAAGATCCACAGCTAACACTAATTGTAGCTAATATATAGTCTGCCCAACAGTTGGGCGAACTGTGTTTATTAACTATCATCTCGACAAACTGTTTGGCAGAGATGCCAACCAGTTGTTTGAAAATTTTAGAAGAGAACCATCAAATATATATGATATGACATACAACCAAGTAGTACTAGAAACATTATTTGTTTTATTTCTATGATCTAGAAAATACTAGCCAGCAGTAGTACTAACTGGATGCCCATAACTCACTGCAATCTTTCTATGAAGGGGCTTGATCGACTTGAATAATAGCTAGCTAGGTAGTTGAGTCAACTTATTATCAGCTTTAAATTTATCCATCAGTTTCATTTTTCAAATACAAGTCACAAAATTTTCAGGCACTTTGGATACTACACGAACTACTCCTTTCTTTTAAAATATAGAATCAAAATTGACTACTTTTGAAGTCAATTTAAAATATTTTTAAACTTAAAATTGTTCGTTTTAATAAAATTATGAAAGTCATAGAGGTGAAATGATGTCCTAAATATTTTGATTGGTCGGTTGCAGATAAAATTAGATAGCTGTCGATTGCACACTCATGGGCCAACAATAACAATAATATTGTTTAAGCTATCTGTTACCAATTTTAATGAATTGAAGCAAAATTAGCTAAGTTAATTCGGTGCTGCTGTGTGTGTTGACCCACTTGAAAAGAAGTTGGAGGTTTTTTTTTTAATCTTCCAACATTATGTAATTTGTAGAATATAATTATTTTGCAAAGAATGAAAAGCATTTTGCATTTTGAATGAGATTAACTAAACATTTAATTAAAGTTGTACTAAATCTTCAAGAGCCTCCAGAATCATGCCCAAAATTGCATCACAGTTTCTTAAGTTAGCCGGATTTTCAAGATACTAAAGGATTAAGAATTAGAGCATCTCAAGTAATTCCACCAAATTACTTGAGAGAGAACATACACAAATTAATTTCAGACACTGTGCGGTTCAAAGTACTACTAGACTAGACGGATGTAAAATAATTCACAACAATAATAGTAACTTTTTTTTCTTCTTCCAAAAGCATTGGCTCACCACAAGGGCATTCATTATTCAAAATAAAAACCTGTCAAAAACCGCGAAACAGAAACAAGCTACTCGAGAACAGATTCTTTTGATAGCACGAGGCCTTATATATAGATGTACAGGAGCTTCTCTAAATTAAAAACTACAACTTCTTTCAAACTAAATCTCTAGGAAGAAAAGTTTATAGACAAAGAGGAAAAAGTATAGATGTTACTCTAGCATGTGCCGACTTATGTTTAAATACCTTAGTCTCCTTTGTGGGTCTATGCACGCACAAAAATGGTGCCTTCTTACGCCTAGGGCTTTTTCTTACTCCACCAGATAGATAATCTCGTAGCAGGACTCTTCGTTTGGTCTCGGTAACTCTAATTTTTCCTTTGCTTTCTTTTTCATCATCAAGTTTCAGTAAATCAAACTGTATTATCTGCAACTCCAACTGCAATCGACCAATTTTTTCAAACAATCTTTGTGCCTGTTCTGAAAATTCTCCTCCTCCTTACACTCCTCTATGACTTTCATAAATATTAGATAGCTGTTGTTAAACTAGGTAGAATACTTTATGAAGTGCGTGGAGTAACAAAAAATATAGTCAGAAAAACTATTTTTAATGATGTAAAAAGTTCTATATTGACAAGATTTAATTTTTTAAAATCTAAATGAATCATGTCAATTTTAAATTTAAAAATATCTTAAATTAAATTAAAAAAATAAATATTAATCTAGTTTTTTGGGGACGCAGAGTGTAGTTAAGGATTTGATTACGAAGAATATGATCATGATGATCTTGGTAGCACTTTAATGTTTTTTTTAAAAAAATTATTAAAAATGTTGTAAGCTCGATAATCCTCACTTTTTTTGGCGGAACCTACACTAATAGATATGTTCAAATCAAAGGTTAAATTATGATCTTAGCACAAGTTGAAAACAAAACTTGTACTTTATGTGGCTTTGAAATTTCACACATTATGAAAAAAATTAATTGTTATATAAGGTCCAACCGTCCAATATTATTACCTTTTACAGCCCTATTAATTGGTAATACCCACAAAAATGAGCTACCTACTCCTAATTATATATCATGACTCACTAAAACATGGTTGATCAAGCACCAAAAGGGTTTTGTCAACTAATCGATATATCTTGCCATGAAACTACGATTTATTAAGACCGAAATTAAATGAAAGAAAGAGATTAGGATGATTTTGTGTTACATCATATATTATTAATTTCCAATTCTTTCCTTTTTCTTTCAAGCTAATGTTTTCATGAAAAAGATTCGATTTGGGTGAAGTTGACACCAACTTCACCATAGTAAATTTATATAACTTTTTATTGCATGCATGGATTATAAAAAATATTTGTATTAATTAATACAATAAAAAGCTATAAAATTATTAATGCAACATTTTTTATAACCCATGCAATAAAAAAACTATAGAATTTACTACGGTGAAATTAGTTAACTTCACCCTAATCAATCCTCAAAAGATCGAGAAAACTAAAAGAGTTAAAAGGTCTAAATATATAGACCTGAGAAGGTACCACCATTTTATTATTTGGTGATCTATCTAGCTTTTCTAAAATATATTATTAAATTTATATTCCCCATTTAAAATATTTTAAAATTCAAATCTAATGTGTTTCAATTAGACTTGGAAATAATAAATCATGCAAATAGTAATACCTTTTAAATATATTAAAATATTCATAGTTATGATGATTAAAGTCTAATAAATTAATCTATTTTAAATTAAAATTAAATATCGTAAATTAACTTCTTATGTTATTAGACCTAGTAATGCAAGTTCCTTTATATATTTATAGTCCTACACATATATTTAATAATTCTTCTCAGATCACTTTATGATAAATTCGCTCTTCAGATTAATTAGTCGCTTTCATAGTTTGCTATTCATATCAGTACTTATTTTTAAGTATTATATTTGTTTCAATTAATCAAAAGTATGTATGTCAAAGCCTACCCACCTCAACAAAGATGTTTGTATAAACAAATAAAAGTATTATTAATTGAATAGTAAATATTTGCATCGATTAAAATGATTACATAACAAACTCTTTTAATTAATTTCGCTCAGTAATGTGTACATTACCATACCACCACCTTATTGGTAGAAGGAATTATCTTGCCCTTGCATTTTCACCCCTCATCGGCAATATAATTAAAGATAAAGGCAAATTCCCCATAAGCTGCATCCATCAATACAAAATCAAATTCTCAGTTAATGAAACAGAACATGCATGCCGATTGATATTGTCAGAGTAAAATAAATACATATATATAGAGATTAATGATCGAGACTTACAAGGATCTTTATAAACTAAAGATGCCAATATTCGGAAGCAATTCTTGTTGGTCCTATAATAAAGATCAAGAGCCCAAGATCCATGGCCTCTTAGATTGTTTGGTTCATAACACATGCCACCGGGCCGTAGATATATGGCCAAGAATCCAATTGGGAGCAAAGAAAAGTCTATAAATGCTCAAGTGCTTCATCCGTCATCAGAACTTAGCCACACACCAAGTGGAAGCCAGATTCCAGATCGCATTCATTAACATGATGTAAACATATAACTATGACTATTTAATCCTATGAATACTAGTAGTCTTGGGATTATAATTCATGAGAATATACTCTCGGGATTATAATTCTTTCAAACAAATATGACATAAATGTACTATTTTTGTTAGTATGTACTAAATAAAATTGGATGAAAAGTTATATGACCCGATAACAAATATATTTTTTAAAAAAAGTAATAGAGAAAAAAGGAAAACGAAAAATAGAAGGGGAAATTATAAACTTACACCCCTTTCCGCCAATCCATACGTAATTTTCACAGTAGAACAAGCAAATGCACTCAAAGAGGACAAAAATAGAGCACAAGGATGGGTTTTTCATTGCCATGGAACTTCTTTTCTTTTCTTTTTCAATTGATAATTGACTTGGAGAAATATTATCTCACTCTGATTGGGATTAAATAGTACTTGCACAATATTTCAATATTACTCCTATTAATTACTCCTATAAAACGGGTTTATGTGCCCTTGATATATTTTTTCAATATTAATCCTATTAATTACTTACTTTAAGAAAGCTATAAAGAAAAGATTTAAATTTCATTAAATTCAAAGATTATTCTTTGCTTGTTGGTACATTAATAACTTACATTAACTAATAACTTAAGGTTTTAATGAATCTAAGTTATTAATTAATAACTTATATATATATATATATAGTTATTAATTATACGTTATTAACTATATATATATATTATTAATTAATAACTTAAATAAGTTATTAATTATATATATAGTTAATAACTTATATATACTTACAAAACTACAGCTATTAGCTTGTTATAATTTTATTGTTAAAATGTGTTAGGTCTAATTAATTTAAAATTAATTTAGAAGGAGAGTTAAATATATTAATTCACGCTTATGAATTTTTCGAGTGGAGGTGGTATTTATTATTTTCAGTTGCCCAATTATTTAGAATTAAGAAGTCCAAATATTTAAAGTAAGCCCAATGTCAATTTTGGATCAAGTTGGATTAACTAGTTGTCACACATACATTATAACTCGCACTCTCCATAAATATAATGAAATAAAATATTTTTTTTATAACTATGTAATCTATGCATAATTGAGGATAAATAATAAATAAAACTCCCATAAACATATTATTAAATTTTTAATCAAGTATTTGAGAAAAATAAAATATTCAATGTAAACTTTTGAATCTAATTGTACATTATAAATATTCATACACACTCACAAAGATTACTCCATACACATAAAATGGACATCTAAACATTAATAAGTACAAAGATTCATTTTGAAATTTAGGATGTGAAAATTGATAAAAACTTATTTGAATTGTAATTTAGAGTATTGGTTATTGTATTTATTAAAAATAAATAAATTAACATTCATTCATTAATGAACTATACTTTAAAAATCGTTATTTTTTCTCAATCTAGTTATAGTTGTAATTAGAGAATTCATTTTGAAATGTAAAATATTTAGGATTTTGAAAATAATAAAATTTATTTGAATTGTAATTTAGAGTATTGATTATTATATTTGTTATAAATAAATAAATTAACATTCATTCATTAATGAACTATTTTTAAAACTCATTAATTATTTTAATAAGATTGACAATTAAAATTTAATCATTTATATTTTTTTAAACTCATTATTTATTTATTTATTATTAATATATATTTATTTTTCTCCCCTTTATGATTAGGATGTTTAATTAATATCAAATATATATTTAAAAAAATTATAATATCTCGTAGAAATATTGTATAAGGTTTATATATACTGAGGGACTGTTTGTTTTATGCTGAATGGATGACCGATTCAGCCATTCAATGCGTTTATTTTTTGAAAATATTGTCTGAATGACTAAATTGGTCAACCATTCAGACAATTTGGACTGAGTGGTTTAGTCTCATTTTTTGGTTGAATGTAATTTGAATGAGCGTTAAATGATTTTTTTTTTTACAATTGTTAACTATTATATTTAGTAATATTAAATAAATTTAGAAAAAAAATTGAATTTATTTAGAGGGATAAAACAATAATTATATTTAATCCACAACTAATGCTAATTGTAGCCAATTTATAGCATGTCAAACAGCTTGGGCTTAACTGTGTTTATTAACTAACATGCAAAAAACTGTCTGACATCTCTGTCAAACAGTTGGACAGACAGTAGCACTAGTGCAAAAATCCATTCATTCAACTTTTTGCCAACTGTTGGTTACAACTAATGCTGGTAGTGAATTAACATGATATATAGTAAAAGATGTTAGAACTTTATAACTAAATGCTCAACATGATATATATATATATATATATATATATATATATATATATATATATATATATATATATATATATATATAGTTTTTACCATATATATATATATATGGTTACCTCATGAAAGTTGTTGAATGAATTTTTTTGGCTTTCTTAAATAATGCAGCCTATTCCCACATCCTTCTTCATTTACCCTCTTCTTTATCAAAGGATTTTGGATTTTAATTTTATTTTTATAAAATGGAATGTGCATCAAGTTTCCTCTTCAGACTGTGTTTGTGAGTTTTCAATAAGAGGACACGCACAATGGGTTTCTTTCCAAGCCCATTTAATTCCTTTGGACTGTTAGGCTCTAGTTGCTACATATACAACTCTTATATCACATTGTTAGTGGGTATTGGCAGGTTTCAAAAGTTCATATTGCATAGTTGGTGAATCTTTAGGAATTTCCACTGGGCCTAGCCCACTAATGTTAATCTGCTAGTGTTATTAGATCGATTCTCTAACAGATTAGAGGAATGATTTATTTGTTTTATATATATCATTACTCACTAAAACAAGGTTGATCAGTACCAAAAGGGTTTTGTCAACTAATCGATATATCTTGCTACTTAAACTATTTATTTATTAAGACCGAAATTAAATGAAAGAAAGAGATTAGGATGATTTTGTGCTACATCATATATTATTAATTTCAATTCTTTCCTTTTCCCTTTCAAGCTAATGTTTTCATGAAAAGATTCGATTAGGGTGAAGTTGACACCGACTTCACCATAGTAAATTTATATAACTTTTATTGCATGCATGGATTATAAAAATATTGTATTAATCAATACAATAAAAAGCTATAAAAATTATTACTGCAACATTTTTTATAACCCATGCAATAAAAAACTATAGAATTTACTACGGTGAAATTAGTTAACTTCACCTTAACTGAATCCTGAAAAGATCATTAACGAGAAAAACTAAAAGAGTTAAAACGTCTAAATATATAGGACTGAGAAGGTACCACCATTTTATTATTTGGTGACTGCTCTAGTTTTTCTAAAATATATTATTAATTTTATATTACCCATTTAAAATATTTTAAAATTCAAATCTAATGTGTTTCAATTAGACTTGGAAATAATAAATCATGCAAATAGTAATACCTTTTAAATATATTAAAATATTCATAGGTATGATGATTAAAGTCGAAAAAATTAATCTATTTTAAATTAAAATTAAATATCGTAAATTAACTTCTTATGTTATTAGACCCAGTAATGCAAGTTCCTTTATATATTTATAGTCCTACACATATATTTAATAATTCTCTCAGATCAACCGTATGATAAATTCACTCTTTGCATTAATTAGCTGCTCATAGTTGAGCTATTCATATTGTACTTATTTTTAAGTATTATATTTGTTTCAATTAATCAAAAGTATGTATGTCAAAGCCTACCCACCTCAACAGTATGTTTGTATAAACAAATAAAAGTATTATTAATTGAATAGTAAATATTTGCATCAGATTAAAATGATTACATAACAAACTCTTTTATTTAATTCTCAGTTTTCTGCAGAACAGGTACATTACCATACCACCTTATTGGTAGGAAGGAATTATCCTTGCCCTAGCATTTTCACCCCTCATCGGCAATATAATTAAAGATAATTAAAGATAAAAAATTCCTAAGTAAGCTACATCCATCAATACAAAATCAAATATTTAGTTATACAAAATTATATATATATATATATATATATATATATATATATATATCTATTACTAGTGTTTTTTTCTCGATTAATGAAACAAAGACATGCATGCCGATTGATATTGTTTTTCTATATATATATTTGTTTGAAAATCTTAGAAGAGAACCATCAAATATGGTAAAAACTATATATATTTTATATATATTGATCCTTTATTGATATAATTTATTTATATAAATTTCATAAAAAGATCGCTTTTAGATACTGATATTTGAAAATATTCTTTAACACAAATATTATTTGAACGGTGTTTGAAGTTTTAAATTGATCTATCGAAAATACTGAATCACTAATTTTGAGAGGACAAAGTTATCCTGATTGTAGTTACTTGTGGTTTCAACAATGCTACTTCATTTGAACATGTACTTTAAGGGTGTAAACAAGTTTAATTTGGAAATGAATGAGAGCCTACCTAATTCGACTTTAAATGATAATTGCAGTACTCTAATTCTACTCAATTCAAATTATAATTAAAATTCCTACTCAAATTCGACTCGACTCGAATATTTATTACTCAATTGATCCGACTCGACTCGAATATTTATTCAAACTACTCATGAGCCTCAAATTCAAGCTCTAATTCAATCTCCACATAATAACTAGTTTTATAATAAATATAATTATAAATTGAATTTGTTATTTTACTTAAAAATGAAAAATATATTTATTATTACACTTTACAAATATAAAATCACAATTAAAATTAAAACAAAACAAAATAATAACTAATTATCCTAATTTGATTTAAATTTGTATATATTATAAGAGAATGTATCGAACATCTAATCGAATATGTATTAACCGCAAGTATGTATCGTAATCACAATCAAAAATTCGAGTAGTTTGAACTTAAACGAGTCGAGTAAAACCTTGTTGATTCTACTCATATTTTATTGAACTATTTTTAATGCTCGATTTGGATCATATTATTAACGAATCCGAGTCTCGTCCGTCAGATATTTTCGTAAATCGAGTTTTAATCACATGTTATTGCTTACATTTACTTTTTATGTACTTCAGCCATGCTATTTCAATTCAATGTGCGAAAGATCCACAGCTAACACTAATTGTAGCCAATATATAGTCTGCCCAACAGTTGGGCTTAATCGTGTTTATTAACTATCATCTCGACAAACTGTTTGGCAGAGATGCCAACCAGTTGTTTGAAAATTTTAGAAGAGAACCATCAAATATATATGATATGACATACAACCAAGTAGTACTAGAAACATTATTTGTTTTATTTCTATGATCTAGAAAATACTAGCCAGCAGTAGTACTAACTGGATGCCCATAACTCACTGCAATCTTTCTATGAAGGGGCTTGATCGACTTGAATAATAGCTAGCTAGGTAGTTGAGTCAACTTATTATCAGCTTTAAATTTATCCATCAGTTTCATTTTTCAAATACAAGTCACAAAATTTTCAGGCACTTTGGATACTACACGAACTACTCCTTTCTTTTTAAAATATAGAATCAAAATTGACTACTTTTGAAGTCAATTTAAAATATTTTAAACTTAAAATTGTTCGTTTTAATAAAATTATGAAAGTCATAGAGGTGAAATGATGTCCTAAATATTTTGATTGGTCGGTTGCAGATAAAATTAGATAGCTGTCGATTGCACACTCATGGGCCAACAATAACAATAATATTGTTTAAGCTATCTGTTACCAATTTTAATGAATTGAAGCAAAATTAGCTAAGTTAATTCGGTGCTGCTGTGTGTGTTGACCCACTTGAAAAGAAGTTGGAGGTTTTTTTTTTAATCTTCCAACATTATGTAATTTGTAGAATATAATTATTTTGCAAAGAATGAAAAGCATTTTGCATTTTGAATGAGATTAACTAAACATTTAATTAAAGTTGTACTAAATCTTCAAGAGCCCTCCAGAATCATGCCCAAAATTGCATCACAGTTTCTTAAGTTAGCCGGATTTTCAAGATACTAAAGGATTAAGAAATTAGAGCATCTCAAGTAATTCCACCAAATTACTTGAGAGAGAACATACACAAATTAATTTCAGACACTGTGCGGTTCAAAGTACTACTAGACTAGACGGATGTAAAATAATTCACAACAATAATAGTAACTTCTTTTTTCTTCTTCCAAAAGCATTGGCTCACCACAAGGGCATTCATTATTCAAAATAAAAACCTGTCAAAAACCGCGAAACAGAAACAAGCTACTCGAGAACAGATTCTTTTGATAGCACGAGGCCTTATATATAGATGTACAAGAGCTTCTCTAAATTAAAAACTACAACTCCTTTCAAACTAAATCTCTAGGAAGAAAAGTTTATAGACAAAGAGGAAAAAAGTATAGATGTTACTCTAGCATGTGCCGACTTATGTTTAAATACCTTAGTCTCCCTTTGTGGGTCTATGCACGCACAAAAATGGTGCCTTCTTACGCCTAGGGCTTTTTCTTACTCCACCAGATAGATAATCTCGTAGCAGGACTCTTCGTTTGGTCTCGGTAACTCTAATTTTTCCTTTGCTTTCTTTTTCATCATCAAGTTTCAGTAAATCAAACTGTATTATCTGCAACTCCAACTGCAATCGACCAATTTTTTCAAACAATCTTTGTGCCTGTTCTGAAAATTCTCCTCCTCCTTACACTCCTCTATGACTTTCATAAATATTAGATAGCTGTTGTTAAACTAGGTAGAATACTTTATGAAGTGCGTGGAGTAACAAAAAATATAGTCAGAAAAACTATTTTTAATGATGTAAAAAGTTCTATATTGACAAGATTTAATTTTTTAAAATCTAAATGAATCATGTCAATTTTAAATTTAAAAATATCTTAAATTAAATTAAAAAAATAAATATTAATCTAGTTTTTTGGGGACGCAGAGTGTAGTTAAGGATTTGATTACGAAGAATATGATCATGATGATCTTGGTAGCACTTTAATGTTTTTTTTAAAAAAATTATTAAAAATGTTGTAAGCTCGATAATCCTCACTTTTGCTGGAACCTACACTAATAGATATGTTCAAATCAAAGGTTAAATTCATGATCTTAGCACAAGTTGAAAACAAAACTTGTACTTTATGTGGCTTTGAAATTTCACACACATTATGAAAAAAAATTAATTGTTATATAAGGTCCAACCGTCCAATATTATTACCTTTACAGCCCTATTAATTGGTAATACCACACAAAATGAGCTACCTACTCCTAATTATATATCATGACTCACTAAAACATGGTTGATCAAGACCAAAAGGGTTTTGTCAACTAATCGATATATCTTGCCATGAAACTACGATTTATTAAGACCGAAATTAAATGAAAGAAAGAGATTAGGATGATTTTGTGTTACATCATATATTATTAATTTCCAATTCTTTCCTTTTTCTTTCAAGCTAATGTTTTCATGAAAAAGATTCGATTTGGGTGAAGTTGACACCAACTTCACCATAGTAAATTTATATAACTTTTTATTGCGTGCATGGATTATAAAAAATATTGTATTAATTAATACAATAAAAAGCTATAAAAATTATTAATGCAACATTTTTTATAACCCATGCAATAAAAAACTATAGAATTTACTACGGTGAAATTAGTTAACTTCACCCTAACTGAATCCTGAAAAGATCGAGAAAAACTAAAAGAGTTAAAAGGTCTAAATATATAGGACTGAGAAGGTACCACCATTTTATTATTTGGTGACTGCTCTAGCTTTTCTAAAATATATTATTAAATTTATATTCCCCATTTAAAATATTTTAAAATTCAAATCTAATGTGTTTCAATTAGACTTGGAAATAATAAATCATGCAAATAGTAATACCTTTTAAATATATTAAAATATTCATAGTTATGATGATTAAAGTCGAATAAATTAATCTATTTTAAATTAAAATTAAATATCGTAAATTAACTTCTTATGTTATTAGACCTAGTAATGCAAGTTCCTTTATATATTTATAGTCCTACACATATATTTAATAATTTCTACTGTATCACTTTATGATAAATTCGCTCTTTGCATTAATTAGTCTGCTTTCATAGTTGAGCTATTCATATTGTACTTATTTTTAAGTATTATATTTGTTTCAATTAATCAAAAGTATGTATGTCAAAGCCTACCCACCTCAACAAAGTATGTTTGTATAAACAAATAAAAGTATTATTAATTGAATAGTAAATATTTGCATCAGATTAAAATGATTACATAACAAACTCTTTTAATTAATTCTCGGTTTTTACGCAAGCATGTACATTACCATACCACCTTATTGGTAGGAAGGAATTATCCTTGCCCTCTTGCATTTTCACCCCTCGTGGCAATATAATTAAAGATAAAAGCGGTCCCCATAAGTTGCATCCATCAATACAAAATCAAATTCTCGATTAATGAAACGATGCATATGATGCCGATTGATATTGTCGAGTAAAATAAATACATATATATAGAGATTAATGATCGAGACTTACAAGGATCTTTATAAACTAGCATGCCAATATTAAGGAAGCAATTCTTGTTGGTCCTATAATAAAGATCAAGAGCCCAAGATCCATGGCCTCTTAGATTGTTTGGTTCATAACACATGCCACTTAAAGTAGTATAATGGCCGTTAATCCGATTGGGAGCAAAGAAAAGTCTATAAATGCCTGAAGTGCTTCATCTGTCGCTGTAAACTTAGCCACACACCAAGTGGGAAGCCGGTATTCGCATCGCATTCATTAACATGATGTAAACATATAACTATGACTATTTAATCCTATGAATACTAGTAGTCTTGGGATTATAATTCATGAGAATATACTCTCTGGATTATAATTCTTTCAAAAACAAATATGACATAAATGTACTATTTTTGTTAGTATGTACTAAATAAAATTGGATGAAAAGTTATATGACCCGATAACAAATATATTTTTTTTAAAAAAAAGTAATAGAGAAAAAAGGAAAACGAAAAATAGAAGGGGAAATTATAAACTTACACCCCTCTTCTGCCCAATCCATACAGAATTTTCACAGGTAGAACAAGCAAACAGACCAAAGAGGACAAAAATAGAGCACAAGGATGGGTTTTTCATTGCCATGGAACTTCTTTTCTTTTCTTTTTCAATTGATAATTGACTTGGAGAAATATTATCTCACTCTGATTGGGATTAAATAGTACTTGCACAATATTTCAATATTACTCCTATTAATTACTCTATAAAAGCGGGTTTATGTGCCCTTGATATATTTTTCAATATTAATCCTATTAATTACTTACTTTAAGAAAGCTATAAAGAAAAGATTTAAATTTCATTAAATTCAAAGATTATTCTTTTTGCTTGTTGGTACATTAATAACTTACATTAACTAATAACTTAAGGTTTTAATGAATCTAAGTTATTAATTAATAACTATATATATATATATATAGTTATTAATTATACGTTATTAACTATATATATATATTATTAATTAATAACTTAAATAAGTTATTAATTATATATATAGTTAATAACTTATATATACTTACAAAACTACAGCTATTAGCTTGTTATAATTTTATTGTTAAAATGTGTTAGGTCGAATTAATTTAAAATTAATTTAGAAGGGAGAGTTAAATATATTAATTCACGTTTATGAATTTTTCGAGTGGAGGTGGTATTTATTATTTTCAGTTGCCCAATTATTTAGAATTAAGAAGTCCAAATATTTAAAGTAAGCCCAATGTCAATTTTGGATCAAGTTGGATTAACTAGTTGTCACACATACATTATAACTCGCACTCTCCATAAATATAATGAAATAAAATAATTTTTTTATAACTATGTGATCTATGTATAATTGAGGATAAATAATAAATAAAACTCCCATAAACATATTATTAAATTTTTAATCAAGTATTTGAGAAAAAATAAAATATTCAATGTAAACTTTTGAATCTAATTGTACATTATAAATATTCATACACACTACAGTATTACTCCATACACATAAAATGGACATCTAAACATTAATAAATCTGATTCATTTTGAAATTTAGGATGTGAAAATTGATAAAAACTTATTTGAATTGTAATTTAGAGTATTGGTTATTGTATTTATTAAAATAAATAAATTAACATTCATTCATTAATGAACTATACTTTAAAAATCGTTATTTTTTTCTCAATCTAGTTATAGTTGTAATTAGAGAATTCATTTTGAAATGTAAAATATTTAGGATTTTGAAAATAATAAAAATTTATTTGAATTGTAATTTAGAGTATTGATTATTATATTTGTTATAAATAAATAAATTAACATTCATTCATTAATGAACTATTTTTAAAACTCATTAATTATTTTAATAAGATTGACAATTAAAATTTAATCATTTATATTTTTTTAAACTCATTATTTATTTATTTATTATTAATATATATTTATTTTTCTCCCCTTTATGATTAGGATGTTTAATTAATATCAAATATATATTTAAAAAAATTATAATATCTCGTAGAAATATTGTATAAGGTTTATATATCTTTGAGGAATTTATTTGTTTTATCTTTGAATGGATGGCCAGATTTGACCATTCAATGCGTTTATTTTTTGAAAATATTGTCTGAATGACTAAATTGGTCAACCATTCAGACAATTTGGACTGAGTGGTTTAGTCTCATTTTTTGGTTGAATGGGCTGAATGAGCGGTTAAATGATTTTTTTTTTTACAATTGTTAACTATTATATTTAGTAATATTAAATAAATTTAGAAAAAAAATTGAATTTATTTAGAGGGATAAAACAATAATTATATTTAATCCACAACTAATGCTAATTGTAGCCAATTTATAGCATGTCAAAAACAGTTGGGTGACTGTGTTTATTAACTAACATGCAAAAAATCGTCTCGACATCTCTCCAAACAGTTGGACAGACAATAGCACTAGTGCAAAAATCCATTCATTCAACTTTTTGCCAACTGTTGGTTACAACTAATGCTGGTAGTGAATTAACATGATATATAGTAAAAGATGTTAGAACTTTATAACTAAATGCTCAACATGATATATATATATATATATATATATATATATATATATATATATATATATATATATATATATATATAGTTTTACCATATATATATATATAGTTACCTCATGAAAGTTGTTGAATGAATTTTTTGGCTTTCTTAAATAATGCAGCCTATTCCCACATCCTTCTTCATTTACCTCTTCTTTATCAAAGGATTTTGGATTTTAATTTTATTTTTATAAAATGGAATGTGCATCAAGTTTCCTCTTCAGACTGTGTTTGTGAGTTTTCAATAAGAGGACACGCACAATGGGTTTCTTTCCAAGCCCATTTAATTCCTTTGGACTGTTAGGCTCTAGTTGCTACATATACAACTCTTATATCACATTGTTAGTGGGTATTGGCAGGTTTCAAAAGTTCATATTGCATAGTTGGTGAATCTTTAAGGAATTTCCACTGGGCCTAGCCCACTAATGTTAATCTGCTAGTGTTATTAGATCGATTCTCTAACAGATTAGAGGAATGATTTATTTGTTTTATATATATCATGACTCACTAAAACAAGGTTGATCAGTACCAAAAGGGTTTTGTCAACTAATCGATATATCTTGCTACGAAACTACGATTTATTAAGACCGAAATTAAATGAAAGAAAGAGATTAGGATGATTTTGTGCTACATCATATATTATTAATTTCCAATTCTTTCCTTTTCCTTTCAAGTTAATGTTTTCATGAAAAAGATTCGATTAGGGTGAAGTTGACACCGACTTCACCATAGTAAATTTATATAACTTTTTATTGCATGCATGGATTATAAAAAATATTGTATTAATCAATACAATAAAAAGCTATAAAAATTATTACTGCAACATTTTTTATAATCCATGCAATAAAAAACTATAGAATTTACTACGGTGAAATTAGTTAACTTCACCTTAATTTGAATCTCTGAAAAGATCATTAACGAGAAAAACTAAAAGAGTTAAAACGTCTAAATATATAGGATTTGAGAAAGGTACCACCATTTTATTATTTGGTGACTGCTCTAGTTTTTCTAAAATATATTATTAATTTTATATTACCCATTTAAAATATTTTAAAATTCAAATCTAATGTGTTTCAATTAGACTTGGAAATAATAAATCATGCAAATAGTAATACCTTTTAAATATATTAAAATATTCATAGTTATGATGATTAAAGTCGAATAAATTAATCTATTTTAAATTAAAATTAAATATCGTAAATTAACTTCTTATGTTATTAGACCCAGTAATGCAAGTTCCTTTATATATTTATAGTCCTACACATATATTTAATAATTCTCTGTATCAGTGTATGATAAATTCACTCTTTGCATTAATTAGCTGCTCATAGTTGAGCTATTCATATTGTACTTATTTTTAAGTATTATATTTGTTTCAATTAATCAAAAGTATGTATGTCAAAGCCTACCCACCTCAACAGTATGTTTGTATAAACAAATAAAAGTATTATTAATTGAATAGTAAATATTTGCATCAGATTAAAATGATTACATAACAAACTCTTTTATTTAATTCTCAGTTTTACTGCGTAATGTACATTACCATACCACCTTATTGGTAGGAAGGAATTATCCTTGCCCTAGCATTTTCACCCCTCATCGGCAATATAATTAAAGATAAAGGCAGTCCCCGTAAGCTACATCCATCAATACAAAATCAAATATTTAGTTATACAAAATTATATATATATATATATATATATATATATATATATATATATATATATATATATATATATATATATATCTATTACTAGTGTTTTTTTTTCTCAGTTAATGAAACAGTACATGCATGCCGATTGATATTGTTTTTCTATATATATATTTGTTTGAAAATCTTAGAAGAGAACCATCAAATATGGTAAAAACTATATATATTTATATATATATTGATCCTTTATTGATATAATTTATTTATATAAATTTCATAAAAAAGATCAGTTTTAGATACTGATATTTGAAAATATTCTTTAACACAAATATTATTTGAACGGTGTTTGAAGTTTTAAATTGATCTATCGAAAATACTGAATCACTAATTTTGAGAGGACAAAGTTATCCTGATTGTAGTTACTTGTGGTTTCAACAATGCTACTTCATTTGAACATGTACTTCTAAGGGTGTAAACAAGTCGAACTGGAGCGAACAGAGAGCTACTCGAATTCGACTCGAAATGATAAATTAGACTCAATTAGAAACAAAATTCAAATTATAATTAAAATTCCTACTCAAATTCGACTCGGACTCGAATATTTATTACTCGAATTCGATCCGACTCGACTCGAATATTTATTCAAACTACTCGCGAGCCTCAAATTCAAGCTCGAATTCGAATCTCCACATAATAACTAGTTTTATAATAAATATAATTATAAATTGAATTTGTTATTTTACTTAAAAATGAAAAAATATATTTATTATTACACTTTACAAATATAAAATCACAATTAAAATTAAAAACAAAACAAAATAATAACTAATTATCCTAATTTGATTTAAATTTGTATATATTATAAGAGAATGTATCGAACATCTAATCGAATATGTATAACTTAGAGTATGTATCGAATCACAATCAAAAATTCGAGTAGTTTGAACTTAAGCGAAGTCGAGTAAAACCTTGTTGATTCTACTCATATTTTTATTGAACTATTTTTTAATGCTCAGATTTGGATCATATTATTAACGAATCCGAGTCTCTCTCGCCGTCAGATATTTTTAAGTCGAGCGAATCATGTTATGCTGCGTTTACGTTGACCTTATGTACTTCAGCCATGCTATTTCAATTCAATGTGCGAAAGATCCACAGCTAACACTAATTGTAGCCAATATATAGTCTGCCCAACAGTTGGGCGAACTGTGTTTATTAACTATCATCCGACAAACTGTTTGGCAGAGATGCCAACCAGTTGTTTGAAAATTTTAGAAGAGAACCATCAAATATATATGATATGACATACAACCAAGTAGTACTAGAAACATTATTTGTTTTATTTCTATGATCTAGAAAATACTAGCCAGCAGTAGTACTAACTGGATGCCCATAACTCACTGCAATCTTTCTATGAAGGGGCTTGATCGACTTGAATAATAGCTAGCTAGGTAGTTGAGTCAACTTATTATCAGCTTTAAATTTATCCATCAGTTTCATTTTTCAAATACAAGTCACAAAATTTTCAGGCACTTTGGATACTACACGAACTACTCCTTTCTTTTTAAAATATAGAATCAAAATTGACTACTTTTGAAGTCAATTTAAAATATTTTTAAACTTAAAATTGTTCGTTTTAATAAAATTATGAAAGTCATAGAGGTGAAATGATGTCCTAAATATTTTGATTGGTCGGTTGCAGATAAAATTAGATAGCTGTCGATTGCACACTCATGGGCCAACAATAACAATAATATTGTTTAAGCTATCTGTTACCAATTTTAATGAATTGAAGCAAAATTAGCTAAGTTAATTCGGTGCTGCTGTGTGTGTTGACCCACTTGAAAAGAAGTTGGAGGTTTTTTTTTTAATCTTCCAACATTATGTAATTTGTAGAATATAATTATTTTGCAAAGAATGAAAAGCATTTTGCATTTTGAATGAGATTAACTAAACATTTAATTAAAGTTGTACTAAATCTTCAAGAGCCCTCCAGAATCATGCCCAAAATTGCATCACAGTTTCTTAAGTTAGCCGGATTTTCAAGATACTAAAGGATTAAGAAATTAGAGCATCTCAAGTAATTCCACCAAATTACTTGAGAGAGAACATACACAAATTAATTTCAGACACTGTGCGGTTCAAAGTACTACTAGACTAGACGGATGTAAAATAATTCACAACAATAATAGTAACTTCTTTTTTCTTCTTCCAAAAGCATTGGCTCACCACAAGGGCATTCATTATTCAAAATAAAAACCTGTCAAAAACCATGAAACAGAAACAAGCTACTCGAGAACAGATTCTTTTGATAGCACGAGGCCTTATATATAGATGTACAAGAGCTTCTCTAAATTAAAAACTACAACTCCTTTCAAACTAAATCTCTAGGAAGAAAAGTTTATAGACAAAGAGAAAAAAAAAAGTATAGATGTTACTCTAGCATGTGCCGACTTATGTTTAAATACCTTAGTCTCCCTTTGTGGGTCTATGCACGCACAAAAATGGTGCCTTCTTACGCCTAGGGCTTTTCTTACTCCACCAGATAGATAATCTCGTAGCAGGACTCTTCGTTTGGTCTCGGTAACTCTAATTTTCCTTTGCTTTTTTTTCATCATCAAGTTTCAGTAAATCAAACTGTATTATCTGCAACTCCAACTGCAATCGACCAATTTTTTCAAACAATCTTTGTGCCTGTTCTGAAAATTCTCCTCCTCCTTACACTCCTCTATGACTTTCATAAATATTAGATAGCTGTTGTTAAACTAGGTAGAATACTTTATGAAGTGTGGAGAGTAACAAAAAATATAGTCAGAAAAACTATTTTTAATGATGTAAAAAGTTCTATATTGACAAGATTTAATTTTTAAAATCTAAATGAATCATGTCAATTTTAAATTTAAAATATCTTAAATTAAATTAAAAAATAAATATTAATCTAGTTTTTTGGGGACGCAGAGTGTAGTTAAGGATTTGATTACTGAAGAATATGATCATGATGATCTTGGTAGCACTTTAATTTTTTTAAAAAATTATTAAAAATGTTGTAAGCTCGATAATCCTCACTTTTCTTTGGAACCTACACTAATAGATATGTTCAAATCAAAGGTTAAATTCATGATCTTAGCACAAGTTGAAAACAAAACTTGTACTTTATGTGGCTTTGAAATTTCACACACATTATGAAAAAAATTAATTGTTATATAAGGTCCAACCGTCAATATTATTACCTTTACAGCCCTATTAATTGGTAATACCCACAAAATGAGCTACCTACTCCTAATTATATATCATGACTCACTAAAACATGGTTGATCGATTACCAAAAGGGTTTTGTCAACTAATCGATATATCTTGCCATGAAACTACGATTTATTAAGACCGAAATTAAATGAAAGAAAGAGATTAGGATGATTTTGTGTTACATCATATATTATTAATTTCCAATTCTTTCCTTTTTCTTTCAAGCTAATGTTTTCATGAAAAAGATTCGATTTGGGTGAAGTTGACACCAACTTCACCATAGTAAATTTATATAACTTTTTATTGCGTGCATGGATTATAAAAAATATTGTATTAATTAATACAATAAAAAGCTATAAAAATTATTAATGCAACATTTTTTATAACCCATGCAATAAAAACTATAGAATTTACTACGGTGAAATTAGTTAACTTCACCCCTAATGAATCTGAAAAGATCGAGAAAAACTAAAAGAGTTAAAAGGTCTAAATATATAGAATTTGAGAAGGTACCACCATTTTATTATTTGGTGACTGCTCTAGCTTTTCTAAAATATATTATTAATTTTATATTCCCCATTTAAAATATTTTAAAATTCAAATCTAATGTGTTTCAATTAGACTTGGAAATAATAAATCATGCAAATAGTAATACCTTTTAAATATATTAAAATATTCATAGTTATGATGATTAAAGTCGAATAAATTAATCTATTTTAAATTAAAATTAAATATCGTAAATTAACTTCTTATGTTATTAGACCCAGTAATGCAAGTTCCTTTATATATTTATAGTCCTACACATATATTTAATAATTCTCTGTATCACTGTATGATAAATTCGCTCTTTGCAT
The DNA here is from genome assembly GCA_020205605.1 of Panax ginseng. NCBI lineage: Eukaryota > Viridiplantae > Streptophyta > Magnoliopsida > Apiales > Araliaceae > Panax > Panax ginseng. Next base: position 142,149,710 of record CM035134.1, on the reverse strand, counting down.
TAATTAGCTGCTCATAGTTGAGCTATTCATATTGTACTTATTTTTAAGTATTATATTTGTTTCAATTAATCAAAAGTATGTATGTCAAAGCCTACCCACCTCAACAGTATGTTTGTATAAACAAATAAAAGTATTATTAATTGAATAGTAAATATTTGCATCAGATTAAAATGATTACATAACAAACTCTTTTAATTAATTCTCAGTTTTCTGCAGAACAGGTACATTACCATACCACCTTATTGGTAGGAAGGAATTATCCTTGCCCTTGCATTTTCACCCCTCATCGGCAATATAATTAAAGATAAAGGCAGTCCCCATAAGCTGCATCCATCAATACAAAATCAAATTCTCAGTTAATGAAACAGTACATGCATGCCGATTGATATTGTCAGAGTAAAATAAATACATATATATAGAGATTAATGATCGAGACTTACAAGGATCTTTATAAACTAGCATGCCAATATTCGGGAAGCAATTCTTGTTGGTCCTATAATAAAGATCAAGAGCCCAAGATCCATGGCCTCTTAGATTGTTTGGTTCATAACACATGCCATCGGGTAGTATAATGGCTTGAATCCAATCGGGGAGCAAAGAAAAGTCATAAATGCTCAAGTGCTTCATCCGTCATTTGTAAACTTAGCCACACACCAAGTGGAAGCCGGTATCTGCATCGCATTCATTAACATGATGTAAACATATAACTATGACTATTTAATCCTATGAATACTAGTAGTCTTGGGATTATAATTCATGAGAATATACTCTCGGGATTATAATTCTTTCAAACAAATATGACATAAATGTACTATTTTTGTTAGTATGTACTAAATAAAATTGGATGAAAAGTTATATGACCCGATAACAATTATATTTTTAAAAAAAAAAGTAATAGAGAAAAAAGGAAAACGAAAAATAGAAGGGGAAATTATAAACTTACACCCCTCTACGCCTAATCCATCTGTAATTTTCACAGGTAGAACAAGCAAACAGACCAAAGAGGACAAAAATAGAGCACAAGGATGGGTTTTTCATTGCCATGGAACTTCTTTTCTTTTCTTTTTCAATTGATAATTGACTTGGAGAAATATTATCGACTCGAATATTTATTCAAACTACTCGCGAGCCTCAAATTCAAGCTCGAATTCGAATCTCCACATAATAACTAGTTTTATAATAAATATAATTATAAATTGAATTTGTTATTTTACTTAAAAATGAAAAAATATATTTATTATTACACTTTACAAATATAAAATCACAATTAAAATTAAAAACAAAATAAAATAATAACTAATTATCCTAATTTGATTTAAATTTGTATATATTATAAGAGAATGTATCGAACATCTAATCGAATATGTATTAACCGAGTATGTATCGAATCACAATCAAAAATTCGAGTAGTTTGAACTTAAACGAGTCGAGTAAAACCTTGTTCAGATTCTACTCATATTTTTATTCGAACTATTTTTAATGCTCGGATTTGGATCATATTATTAACGAATCCGAGTCTCGCTTGCTCGTATATTTTCGAGGTCGGTAGCATTGAATGTTAGTTTCGTTTACATTTTTTTATGTACTTCAGCCATGCTATTTCAATTCAATGTGCGAAAGATCCACAGCTAACACTAATTGTAGCCAATATATAGTCTACCCAACAGTTGGGCAAACTGTGTTTATTAACTATCATCCGACAAACAATTTGGCAGAGATGCCAACTAGTTGTTTGAAAATTTTAGAAGAGAACCATCAAATATATATGATATGACATACAACCAAGTAGTACTAGAAACATTATTTGTTTTATTTCTATGATCTAGAAAATACTAGCCAGCAGTAGTACTAACTGGACGCCCATAACTCACTGCAATCTTTCTATGAAAGGGCTTGATCGACTTGAATAATAGCTAGCTAGGTAGTTGAGTCAAGTTATTACCAGCTTTAAATTTATCCATCAGTTTCATTTTTCAAATACAAGACAAAATTTTCAGGCACTTTGGACACTACACGAACTACTCCTTTCTTATTAAAATATAGAATCGAAATTGACTACTTTTGAAGTCAATTTAAAATATTTTTAAACTTAAAATTGTCCGTTTTAATAAAATTATGAAATTCATAGAGGTGAAATGATGTCCTAAATATTTTGATTGATCGATTGCAGATAAAATTAGATAGCTGTCGATTGCACACTCATGGACCAACAATAACAATAATATTGTTTAAGCTATCTGCTACCAATTTTAATGAATTGAAGAAAAATTAGCTAAGTTAATTCGGTGCTGCTGAGTGTGTTGACACACTTGAAAAGAAGTTGGAGGTTTTTTTTTTAATCTTCCAACATTATGTAATTTGTAGAATATAATTATTTTGCAAAATATGAAAAACATTTTGCATTTTGAATGAGATTAACTAAACATTTAATTAAAGTTGTACTAAATCTTCAAGAGCCCTCCAGAATTATGCCCAAAATTGCATCACAGTTTCTTAAGTTAGCCGGATTTTCAAGTTACTAAAGTATTAAGAAATTAGAGCATCTCAAGTAATTCCACCAAATTACTTGAGAGAGAACATACACAAATTAATTTCAGACACCGTGCGGTTCAAAGTACTACTAGACTAGACGGATGTAAAATAATTCACAACAATAATAGTAACTTCTTTTTTCTTCTTCCAAAAGCATTGGCTCACCACAAGGACATTCATTATTCAAAATAAAAACCTGTCAAAAACCGCGAAGCAGAAACAAGCTACTCGAGAACAGATTCTTTTGATAGCACGAGGCCTTATATATAGATGTACAGGAGCTTCTCTAAATTAAAAACTACAACTTTTTTCAAACTAAATCTCTAGGAAGAAAAGTTTATAGACAAAGAGGAAAAAAGTATATATGTTACTCTACCATGTGCAGAATTAAGTTTAAATACCTTAGTCTCCCTTTGTTGGAGGGGCTATGCACGCACAAAATGGTGTCTTCTTACGCCTAGGGCTTTTTCTTACTCCACCAGATAGATAATCTCGTAGCAGGACTCTTCGTTTGGTCTCGATAACTCTAATTTTTCCTTTGCTTTCTTTTTCATCATCAAGTTTCAGTAAATCAAACTGTATTCTCTGCAACTCCAACTGCAATCGACCAATTTTTTCAAACATTCTTTGTGCCTGTTCTGAAATTCTCCTCCTCCTTACACTCCTCTATGACTTTCATAAATATTAGACAGCTGTTGTTAAACTAGGTAGAATACTTTATGAAGTGGGTGGAGTAACAAAAAATATAGTCAAAAAAACTATTTTTAATGATGTAAAAAGTTCTATACTGACAAGATTTAATTTTTTAAAATCTAAATGAATCATGTCAATTTTAAATTTAAAAATATCTCAAATTAAACTAAAAAAATAAATATTAATCTAGTTTGTTGGGGACGCAGAGTGTAGTTAAGGATTTGATTACTTAAAAAATATGATCATGATGATCTTGGTAGCACTTTAAAGTTTTTTTTAAAAATTATTAAAAATGTTGTAAGCTCGATAATCCTCACTTTTTTTTGGAACCTACCCTAATAGATATGTTCAAATCAATGGTTAAATTCATGATCTTAGCACAAGTTGAAAACAAAACTTGTTCTTTATGTGGCTCTTTGAAATTTCACACACATTAAGAAAAAAAATTAGTTGTTATATAAGGTCCAACCGTCCAATATTATTACCTTTACAGCCCTATTAATTGGTAATACCCACAAAAATGAGCTACCTACTCCTAATTATATATCATGACTCACTAAAACATGGTTGATCAATTACTAAAAGGGTTTTGTCAACTAATCGATATATCTTGCCATGAAACTACGATTTATTAAGACCGAAATTAAATGAAAGAAAGAGATTAGGATGATTTTGTGCTACATCATATATTATTAATTTCCAATTCTTTCCTTTTCCTTTCAAGCTAATGTTTTCATGAAAAAGATTCGATTAGGGTGAAGTTGACACCGACTTCACCATATTAAATTTATATAATTTTTATTGCATGCATAGATTATAAAAAATATTGTATTAACCAATACAATAAAAAGCTATAGAAATTATTAATGCAACATTTTTTATAACCCATGCAATAAAAAACTATAGAATTTACTACGGTGAAATTAGTTAACTTCACCCTAACTTAATCCTGAAAAGATCATTCACGAGCAAAACTAAAAGAGTTAAAATTTATACGCAAAAAATTTATACGCAAAATTTTTGATTTATTTATATAGAAAATATCGGGTTATTACATTCATCCTCCCTTATAAAGATTATGTCCCCGGAATCACCGTTTTAAAACCTATACATACAAGGGTACATAACATACACAGTCATTGCAAATAGATCTCGATCAAATTTGATCGAATTGATCTTTAACTATTCACATAAAGCTTGTCTATCTGATTAAACGGAAATTTGATTTCTAAAAGAACTCAAATTCCTCCTTCAAATTTTTTTTATAAAATAATTTACTATATATATGAAAATCATGTATAAGAAAATAAAAGTTATACGAATAATACCTGGAGTTCCATCACCAGTTGCCACGGTATCCTGGACCATCATGTTGAAGACCCTTGCGGTAGATTTTGTAAACTTCTTTAGATAGCGTTGGTCCTGTGATCGCCAAAGTCCCGCCGCCTTTCCCCATGTTCACGCTTTACATCTCCATTTCTCCTTTTGGATGGATCCTTCACCTTATGCTCCTTCGATCCAGGACGGAAAATGCCCACTATTCATTTTAAGATTAGGGGCGGGTTGGGAGAGATATGACCCTCCTGCCCGCACTTGAAACATACAAATTTACCTTTCAGACATTCTCCCAAATGATTCTTCCCACAGTTCCCAAATTGCACCACATGTTTCTTCTTCACACCTTCTTGCTTTACTTGAACATTCCCAAAGTTGTTCCCCTTCCTCTTCCCATTTCCACTGTAGCGTCCCCAAATCCGGGTACTTTTTACCTCAGATCTGGTACATCATTTCTATAACTATTGCGGAAGATATAAACATAAATTATTTATACATTAAACTTTTACACATCATTCCCAAGGTCTACAACCTTAACTTAATACATACCTTCAATATCTAAAAAGGTTTACAATGCTATTTTCATCAGAAAATGTAACAAATCTAACTGCACCATAATTTAATCTTGCACTTTGCCTTTGCTTCTGTCTTTACTCGAGCTTTCCTTTTAAATCTAAATTTTTTTATTATGATATAGCAAGGGTGAGCAACAAGTTTGCCCAGCAAGTTTATATTTAATTGAGGATATATCATGATTGAAAGGAATGAATAAGCTTTCAAGTTTTCAACAATATAATGGTTGTGAAAGAACATGAATCAAATTTCAATACATAGATGATTGAATTAATAACACTGAGTGGTCAACAACGACCATGAACAAATACTTTGGTAATGAAGGTGATCGATCACTTTTCATACACGATAAACATATGCAATGTGCACTAAGTGCGAATCAATAATCATGAATGTGGAATAATTGTCAATAATTATACCACTAGCATTCTGGAAACTTAATAACTCGAGTTTGAGTTAGAAAACTTGCATGTATCGTTGATTACCGCTAAGCAATCTAATTTAATCTCTTATGAAAGACCTATCATTAACAAGATTGATCCTCCAATTAGCATAATACATTTTATCTCACAATACTATTACTCAAATAATAAATTAGCTAACATTTAGCCACATAATCAAACGTTGAATAATTCTTTAACTCACTAGTAATATTATTGTCATTTGATAATATTATTATCACATAACCATCATCTTAAATTCTACTTTAATATTATTAATCTTTTAATAATATTTTATTTACTTCTTAATTTCTTAGTAATATCTTCATCATTTATAAATATTATTAATCATTTAATAATATTTTAATCACCTTCTAATATTATTAATTATTTAATAATATTCAAATCATTACTAATATTATTAATCATTTAATAATATTTTAATCATTATCTAATATTATTAATCATGTAATAATATTTTACTTGTTTCATAAATAATAATGGTCTCACGCATTTTAAGATGCAAATATTTTACATCTTGAAGCTTAAATCATTTATATTCTTTTTAGAAATATCTTTTACATTTACTCACTAATTTGGGGTTTAAATAGCTAATACATAGCTTTTATAGTAAAACTCAACTTACTATATTATTTCTTTAATTTAAATAATTTTTACATCGGTTTCTCCGTTCATGAGTCAACACCCCATTGTGGCCTCATATACAAATATTTTATCCTGCTTAGCACCTCCCTTTATGATTAGGATGTTTAATTAATATCAAATATATATTTACAAAAATTATAATAACTTGTAGAAATATTGTATAAAGTTTTATATATCTTTGAGGATCATTTGTTTTTTTTTGTTGAATGGTCAATGGATTCAAACCATTCAATGCGTTTGTTTTTTTAAAAATATTGTCTAAATGGCTAAATTGGTCAACCATTCAGACGATTTGGACTGAGTGGTTTATTCTCATTTTTTGGATAAATGGGCTGAATGAACGGTTAAATAATTTTTTTTACAATGTTAACTATTATATTCAGTAATATTAAATAAATTTAGAAAAAAAATTGAATTTATTTAGAGGGGTAAAATAATAAAAAAAATTTATTCAGATATTTCCAACATGTTAATTATCAAATAATTTTTTTTATTCAGATTCAACTCATTCAGATTCAAATTCGGACTAGATATAAACCCGCGTATTGCGGCGGGATTATTCATTTTGTTAATAATAAATTTATACGTGCAATTAATAAATTAAAATATAATAAGAAGATGGTAGATTATTGTGGTATGTATTTATAGGGAGAAATTAGGTTAAATAACGGAGATTAATGATAATAGCTCAATTTCGGCTGAATGACACTTCTGTCCCTGCAAGTTACCACTCCCTTTCAAAATCGTTCCTAAAGTTCAATTTTCGTTAGTTAGGTCCTTGAAGTAGTATTTTGTTGGCGTTTCTGTTCCTTCAGCCTAATTTGACCTCAACCCGACCCATTTTGACCAAATCCAACCCAATTTGACCCAACATAAAATTTTGATATTTTAAAATATAAATTTATTTTTGAATTAAGTTTAAAACAATAATTATATTTAATCCACAGCTAATGCTAATTGTAGCCAATATATAGTCTGTCAAACAGTTTGGCGAACTGTGTTTATTAACTAACATGCGAAAAACTGTTTGACATCTCTCTCGCCAAACAGTTGGACAAATAAAGAGTACAAGTGCAAAAATCCATTCATTCAACTTTTGCCAACTGTTCAAGTTACAACTAACAACGATAGTGAATTAACATGATATATAGTAAAAGATGTTAGAACTTTATAACTAAATGCTCAACATGATATATATATATATATATATATATATATATATATATATATATATATATATATATATATATATATATATATATATATATATATATATATATATATATATATGGTTACCTCATGAAAGTTGTTGAATGAATTCTTTTGGCTTTCTTAAATAATGCAGTCTATTCCCACATCCTTCTTTATTTACCCTCTTCTTTATCAAAGGATTTTGGATTTTTATTTTATTTTTATAAAATGGAATGTGCATCAAGTTTCCTCTCCGCATCGTGTTTGTGAGTTTTCAATGAGAGGACACGCACAAGGGTTTCTTTCAAGATCGGTTTTAGATAATCGATATTTGAAAATATTCTTTAACACAAATATTATTGAAGCGGTGTTTGAAGTTTTAAATTGATCTATCAAAAATACTGAATCACTAATTTTGAGAGGACAAAGTTATCCTGATTGTAGTTACTTGTTGTTTCAACAATGCTACTTCATTTGAACATGTACTTCTAAGTGTGTAAACGAGTCGAACCGGAGCGAACATAGAGTTACTCGAATTCGATTCGAAATGATAAATTCGTTTCGAATTCGGCTCGAATTCAAATTATATTTGAAAATTCCTACTCAGATTCGACTCGACTCGAATATTTATTACTCGAATTCTATCCGACTCGACTCGAATATTTATTCAAACTACTCGCGAGCCTCAAATTCAAGCTCGAATTCGAATATCCACATAATAACTAGTTTTATAATAAATATAATTATAAATTGAATTTGATATTTTACTTAAAAATAAAAAAATATATTTATTATTACACTTTACAAATATAAAATCACAATTAAAATTAAAATCAAAACAAAATAATAACTAATTATCCTAATTTGATTTAAATTTGTATATATTATAAGAGAATGTATCGAACATCTAATCGAATATGTATTAACCGAGTATGTATCGAATCACAATCAAAAATTCGAGTAGTTTGAACTTTAAACGAGTCGAGTAAAACCTTGCTCAGATTCTACTCATATTTTTATTCGAACTATTTTTAATGCTCGATTTGGATCATATTATTAACGAATCCAAGTCTCTCGTCATTCGTATTTTAAGAATCGAACCCGAATTGAGCTCGAAGCTGTGTTGGCTTGTTAATGTATTTTATGTACTTCAGCCATGCTATTTCAATTCAATGTGCGAAAGATCCACAGCTAACACTAATTGTAGCCAATATATAATTTGCTGTGTTTATTAACTATCATCCGACAAACTGTTTGGCAGAGATGCCAAACAGTTGTTTGAAAATTTTAGAAGAGAACCATCAAATATATATGATATGACATACAACCAAGTAGTACTAGAAACATTATTTGTTTTATTTCTATGATCTAGAAAATACTAGCCAGCAGTAGTACTAACTGGACGCCCATAACTCACTGCAATCTTTCTATGAAGGGGCTTGATCGACTTGAATAATAGCTAGCTAGGCAGTTGAGTCAAGTTATTACCAGCTTTAAATTTATCCATCAGTTTCATTTTTCAAATACAAGACAAAATTTTCAGGCACTTTGGACACTACACGAACTACTCCTTTCTTTTTAAAATATAGAATCAAAATTGACTACTTTTGAAGTCAATTTAAAATATTTTTAAACTTCAAATTGTCCGTTTTAATAAAATTATGAAAGTCATAGAGGTGAAATGATGTCCTAAATATTTTGATTGGTCGATTGCAGATAAAATTAGATAGCTGTCGATTGCACACTCATGGACCAACAATAACAATAATATTGTTTAAACTATCTGCTACCAATTTTAATGAATTGAAGCAACATTAGCTAAGTTAATTCGGTGCTGCTGAGTGTGTTGACACACTTGAAAAGAAGTTGGAGGTTTTTTTTTAATCTTCCAACATTATGTAATTTGTAGAATGTAATTATTTTGCAAAGAATGAAAAGCATTTTGCATTTTGAATGAGATTAACTAAACATTTAATTAAAGTTGTACTAAATCTTCAAGAGCTCTCCAGAATCATGCCCAAAATTGCATCACAGTTTCTTAAGTTAGCCGGATTTTCAAGATACTAAAGGATTAAGAAATTAGAGCATCTCAAGTAATTCCACCAAATTACTTGAGAGAGAACATACACAAATTAATTTCAGACACCGTGCGGTTCAAAGTACTACTAGACTAGACGGATGTAAAATAATTCACAACAATAATAGTAACTTCTTTTTTCTTCTTCCAAAAGCATTGGCTCACCACAAGGGCATTCATTATTCAAAATAAAAACCTGTCAAAACCATGAAACAGAAACAAGCTACTCGAGAACAGATTCTTTTGATAGCACGAGGCCTTATATATAGATGTACAGGAGCTTCTCTAAATTAAAAACTACAACTTCTTTCAAACTAAATCTCTAGGAAGAAAAGTTTATAGACAAAGAGGAAAAAAGTATAGATGTTACTCTACCATGTGCCGACTTATGTTTAAATACCTTAGTCTCCTTTGTGGGTCTATGCACGCACAAAAATGGTGCCTTCTTACGCCTAGGGCTTTTTCTTACTCCACCAGATAGATAATCTCGTAGCAGGACTCTTCGTTTGGTCTCGGTAACTCTAATTTTTCCTTTGCTTTCTTTTTCATCATCAAGTTTCAGTAAATCAAACTGTATTATCTGCAACTCCAACTGCAATCGACCAATTTTTTCAAACATTCTTTGTGCCTGTTCTGAAATTCTCCTCCTCCTTACACTCCTCTATGACTTTCATAAATATTAGATAGCTGTTGTTAAACTAGGTAGAATACTTTATGAAGTGCTTGGAGTAACAAAAAATATAGTCAGAAAAACTATTTTTAATGATGTAAAAAGTTCTATATTGACAAGATTTAATTTTTTAAAATCTAAATGAATCATGTCAATTTTAAATTTAAAAATATCTTAAATTAAATTAAAAAAATAAATATTAATCTAGTTTTTTGGGGACGCAGAGTGTAGTTAAGGATTTGATTACGAAGAATATGATCATGATGATCTTGGTAGCACTTTAATGTTTTTTTAAAAAAAATTATTAAAAATGTTGTAAGCTCGATAATCCTCACTTTTGCTGGAACTACACTAATAGATATGTTCAAATCAAAGATTAAATTCATGATCTTAGCACAAGTTGAAAACAAAACTTGTACTTTATGTGGCTCTTTGAAATTTCACACACATTAAGAAAAAAAAATAATTGTTATATAAGGTCCAACCGTCCAATATTATTACCTTTACAGCCCTATTAATTAGTAATACCCACAAAAATGAGCTACCTACTCCTAATTATATATCATGACTCACTAAAACATGGTTGATCAGTACCAAAAGGGTTTTGTCAACTAATCGATATATCTTGCCATGAAACTACGATTTATTAAGACCGAAATTAAATGAAAGAAAGAGATTAGGATGATTTTGTGCTACATCATATATTATTAATTTCCAATTCTTTCCTTTTTCTTTCAAGCTAATGTTTTCATGAAAAAGATTCGATTAGGGTGAAGTTGACACCAACTTCACCATAGTAAAATTATATAACTTTTTTATTGCGTGCATGGATTATAAAAAATATTGTATTAATCAATACAATAAAAGCTATAAAAATTATTAATGCAACATTTTTATAACCCATGCAATAAAAATTATAGAATTTACTACGGTGAAATTAGTTAACTTCACCCTAATCGAATCTGAAAAGATCATTAACGAGAAAAACTAAAAAGAGTTAAAAGGTCTAAATATATAGACCTGAGAAGGTACCACCATTTTATTATTTTGGTACCGCTTCTAGCTTTTCTAAAATATATTATTAATTTTATATTCCCCATTTAAAATATTTTAAAATTCAAATCTAATGTGTTTCAATTAGACTTGGAAATAATAAATCATGCAAATAGTAATACCTTTTAAATATATTAAAATATTCATAGTTATGATGATTAAAGTCGAATAAATTAATCTATTTTAAATTAAAATTAAATATCGTAAATTAACTTCTTTATGTTATTAGACCCGATAATGCAAGTTCCTTTATATATTTATAGTCCTACACATATATTTAATAATTCTCGTATCTTTGTATGATAAATTCGCTCTTTGCATTAATTAGGCGCTTTCATAGTTGAGCTATTCATATTATACTTATTTTTAAGTATTATATTTGTTTCAATTAATCAAAAGTATGTATGTCAAAGCCTACCCACCTCAACAAAGTATGTTTGTATAAACAAATAAAAGTATTATTAATTGAATAGTAAATATTTGCATCGATTAAAATGATTACATAACAAACTCTTTTAATTAATTCTCGTTTTACTTGAATGGTACATTACCATACCACCTTATTGGTAGGAAGGAATTATCCTTGCCCTTGCATTTTCATCCCTCATCTAAGCAATATAATTAAAGATAAAGGCAGTCCCCATAAGCTGCATCCATCAATACAAAATCAAATATTCAGTTATACAAAATTTTATATATATATATCTCACAATACTATTACTCAAATAATAAATTAGCTAACATTTAGCCACATAATCAAACGTTGAATAATTCTTTAACTCACTAGTAATATTATCGTCATTTGATAATATTATTATCACATAACCATCATCTTAAATTCTCGCTTTAATATTATTAATCTTTTAATAATATTTTATTTACTTCTTAATTTCTTAGTAATATCTTCATCATTTATAAATATTATTAATCATTTAATAATATTTTAATCACCTTCTAATATTATTAATCATTTAATAATATTCAAATCATTACTAATATTATTAATTATTTAATAATACTCAAATCATTTACTAATATTATTAATCATTTAATAATATTTTAATCATTATCTAATATTATTAATCATGTAATAATATTTTACTTGTTTCATAAATAATAAAGGTCTCACGTATTTTAAGATGCAAATAATTTACATCTTGAAGCTTAAATCATTTATATTCTTTTTTAGAAATATCTTTTACATTTACTCACTAATTTGGGGTTTAAATAGCTAATACATAGCTTTTATAGTAAAACTCAACTTACTATATTATTTCTTTAATTTAAATAATTTTTACATCAGTTTGTCCGTTCATGAGTCAACATCGACTGTGGCCTCATATACAAATATTTTATCCTGCTAGCACATTCGCTTTATTTTTCTTTTTACAAATATTTGTCTTTTGCTTTATATATATATATATATATATATATATATATATATATATATATATATATATCTCAGCTCAAAACCTCATTTTGAACTCTGAAAATCTCAAAATATCATTTTTATGATTAATACAATTTTTCAAATGGTTCCATATTTTTCGTTTCGTTATAAAATCATTTTCACATACAATTTTCGACTTATCTCTCTTATATATGTAAATTTATATTTACATTATATTTTTATTACTATATTTATGCCCGTACTGAGTTTTCGTAGCATAACTTAGCACATAATGTCAAAACTTATCTCTTGAGACTTTATTAAACTTAACGATGCTTAAAATCTAGCTTAACGCGATTCGAACGCAGCGAATGTCAAAAAATGACCCACAAGCGTGTCGACACTCGGCATCGCTCAAATTTTAGTCGTGACATGCCTTTTTACCTATTTTTAATTCTCAAACCATAACTCGAATCGCAACAAATTCTTGGTATGTTGGAGCTCTTATGTCATAGTATTTTTTAAAAAATTCTAACAAGTGAAAAGGAATCACGTAAGCCCAATCAAAACAATGAGCAAAAAGCATGTCGTGCAATTGCCTAACAATGGTGTGAAAGGCCTTGTGTTGACTTCTTCTTCTTCTTCTTTCGTCTTCTTCTTCTTTGCCCATTTTATGAGTTTCTCACGCATTGCTTGTTTATCGGATTGATCCAATTTTTGGATATGTTATACATGGCATACCAAAGTATTTTAAAAAATATAACCAAAGCAATTTAAGTTTTCTAAATTGACCAAACAATGTGCCAAAAAGGTTTGTAGAGGCTAATTTTTAGACTTTTACGTTCACAAGCCAAAACTCGCCGTGGTTCGCTCCAACCCATTTTTTTCTTCACAACTAAGTCTTGTTTAACATATTAAGATGCGTCTAAAGTCTAAACCCGTAAAATTCAAGTTTTTCATCATTTTTACTCTTTATGGTCACAAATTTTCAATTTTCGCGTTTAGAGGTCAAAACTCGCCTCGACGCGTTCCAACCCAACTTGCTTTACAAATAAGTCTTATTTAACATAATAAGGCTCGTCTAAAGTATCGTCTTCATTAAATTATGTAATTTTAGCCAAAATGGCCCTTTTGAGAATTTAAACGAACATCGCGCGTGCGTCTTTTTTTGTGGAGTGATTTCCATAATTTGGGGTTACATAATCAAACCATTTTTGCCAACCTTATTGCTCACCACAACAACAACTATACGCCAAGGCTCATTCATTTTGAAATTTAGGATTTGAAAATTGATAAAAACTTATTTGAATTGTAATTTAGAGTATTGGTTATTGTATTTATTAAAATAAATAAATTAACATTCATTAATGAACTATACTTTAAAACTCGTTATTTTTTTTCTCAATCTAGTTATAGTTGTAATTAGAGCATTCATTTTGAAATGTAAAATATTTAGGATTTTGAAAATGATAAAAATTTATTTGAATTGTAATTTAGAGTATTGATTATTGTATTTGTTATAAATAAATAAATTAACATTCATTCATTAATGA